>OX411306.1:57818244-58418244 GCA_948150685.1 Rhaphigaster nebulosa | reverse complement strand
ATACTCTAGCGCCCTTTGTGCTAACTAACTGCTTTGCATTGAATTGTAACATTCGTGTTCATTGGAATAATTAAAATTATTACTGCTTTAATTATATATTATTTAAAATTATTAGTGATGTCGACTTCCGCTCATTACGTTCGCCCAAGAAATAAACAAAACAGCAACGGATCCTTCTAAGTTGAGGTCGGGGTCTTACCATAATTTCAATTATTACTGCTTTAAATAGATCACAGCTGAAGACTTCCGCTTGCTACGCTTGCTCAAGAGATAAGCGAACCCCAAAAATTCCTTTTAAGTTGAGGTCGGGTCCTTACCATAATTTAAATTATCACTAAATTTAAATTATTACTACAACTTCCCTAGATTACCAAAAGTCGACAGCACTAACAATTTTAAATAAGTAATTAGGACAGTAATCAATACGAATGAATACGAATGTTACAATTGAATGCAAAGCAGTTAGTTAGCACAAATGGCACTAGAATATGCTAGTCCAGCGACCTTCGGGTGAGATCGGGAGCACCAGTGATAATGCGCCCCTCTTGTAAAGTACCAAGAGTTGAAATAATGACAATAGCCAAATCCTTAAAATTCTATTTCATTTAGTTTTTACCATGTTATTGATTATATATGATATGTTTAGGATTTTAGAAATGACGTGTAATAGAATTCATCCAGGTCCTCGCGATGACACACCACTAGACACTCTCACTCAACCTAGTTCAAGTACACCTAAAATATATAGGTAATTATTGTAATATTTATTTTAAGAAATAAATTATAGTACAGTATTTTGTTTTTTACACAAAATAAAAAATTTCAGGATAGAAGAAATTCCCAAGGATGAATTAAATATAGCAGAAGACGAGCTATTGGTCCCTGTGGCACATTTTTATAAAGATATTTTTTCAACATTTGGAATACCATTTTTGGTCAAGATTAAAAATGTAAGTAATTTGATTTTAATGCTGATTTTTTTAAATAAATATATTATGATCTGTTTATTATAATTGTATTAGAAGATAATTTAATTTATTGTGTACTCAGAAGTAAATAATTATTAGTTAATTTATTTAAAATATCCTTAGACCTTGTTCCGTGGATAGTACCTCTCAGAGAGTGACTGCAGGTACATAATTACTTGGTTATCGTCTTAGTTTTCAGTTTGGGTAACATTTATTTTGATATAAGTGATTGGCATTTTTACCTTATTAACTGTTGTCATTGAATTATTAATTTGTTTTTATAATATTTTATTAGTTATTTTTGTAACATTTTGAAAATATACTGAATAACAAGTTAATTTCTATCACCAAAAATAATATATTTCTCAAAATAATTGCAATGTAAGACAAAATTAATACTAGGCATAATATAGTAAAACACCATTTACCATTATTGTTCCAATATGTTTAACATAATTAGACATAAAAATAATAGCATTTATTTGTCATTCAACAATCATTAGAAACATTAATTTCAATAAACTGAGTTAACAATCATATTGCAGGAGGAAAAATTTAGTAATAATTATTTGCCCATTTTTTAATTTTCCTTATCAAAAAACACGTTCATGACACTACCAGACTGACATGTCTGGTGTGTTCTTAAAATGTAACCCTTTGATTAATTATGTATGCTTTGACTAGCCTCTTAGAACTTCGAAAAGTTAAAAACATCCAAAAATATATCAATGGATATTAATTATCTGATCTGATTAGATAACCTAGGACAAATCAAAATATCTGAACAGTCTCTAGTGGGAAGTAGAGAGGGTAATACCAGGAGAAAAGTGCCATGTTTTTCTATTTATAGTTGTAACACTACATTTACTGTTTAAGAAACATTACTGTTGTTACCTCTTTCTATACTTCCTCTTCTGGCTCAAATAATCTCAATTAAAATAGTTGTAAATTTCAATTGTTGGTCAATTTTTCGCTCAATGTGTTTTTGTACTGCAAATGGTTCAAATCATCCGCAGTCCAAAAACATTTGTAATGTTGTAAAATTGACCAGGAATTCAAATTTACTACTGTTTCAATTGAGTTGTTCACAAAACGACCATTTTTTGAGTTTTCCCATTATTCGAGCCAAATGGTGACTTGTAGTTGCTGAAATGTTCTTAAACAACAATATTTCTTACATTAAAAATTTTGAAATTTTATTTATAAACTATTTTTAAAAATTGACCTATGTATTTAAGGTTGTATATAATTTTAATTTATATTATATATGTACAATAATTTTTGCAGGGTGAACCATTCTCAAGAGTTAAAGAAAGACTGTATAGGAAATTATGTATTCAGGAAAAAGAATTTGAGAAGGTGAAATTTTTAACATAATATCTTCTAAATAATTAAAGTTGTTGTTTTAAAGTTGAATGAAGAGGTTTACCTGAAACATAATCTGAATTTAAATCTTCAAGTATAGGGTGGAAATTCTGATCCCTCAATGACTCCTCTCATTTGTTCCTCAATTTTTGTTAAGAAGTGCAATAAATAAGTTTATTGTTCAAAGAAAAGCAAATTCATTAAATTCTTTGGCTTTTAAACTTTTATCTTATAAAAAAATTCATACTCTTTAAATAAACGAATTTTTGACCTTTACATTGCATCCTTGGGAAAACCGTTTACGATTTTTGTATTTCAATTTGGCTTTTTGATGACCATGATCCAAAATTGTGTTCAGTTTAATGATTTTCAACTTTGTCCCTATTTAAAATGACTATAACCTCTTCAAACTAAATTTTTATGTTATTATTTTATGTATTTATTTCTATTAAAAAGATTTTTTTTTAAATCTTTTTAAGAGCAGTTGATTAAAACTTGAATGAACATCATAGCTTCACCGTGTTAGTAGTAATTGTATACAATTGCCAGTCATGAAGACACATTCGGCAGCAGCTAGATAGTACGTTTTACAATTACATTTGTCGGCAATTGTTTCAAAGAAAATGTTTTTTCATCACAAATAAAACATAGAGATCAGGTTTCTTATTGTTCAAAAATTACTTCGATATGCTCTATGATGTATTCTCATTAAGCACACAGCCAAACTCTACTTTTTATTCATGTTATACTTTTGGCATAAACGGGAATCATCACTATTGCTTATTGCCCATAGGTAACTAACTCTTAGTATTTATAAATTCTACAAAAGGAGGGAGAAATATTCAATATGTTTGTCCTTTATTAAAACAAATTATTGTGCATTTCAAAGATTGATTATATAAACAATTTTGAAAATCAATTTCGTTCTGAGTACACCAGCAAATTTTGTTTGAGATATTAATAATGGTTCTTTAGTTAGTCTTTCCGAGAGGATCAATCAGTGTTGTTATCATCTTAGTTTAGCTTTATCTGCAGTGTTTAGGTGATTTTATTGTTGGGTTACTTTTTCAGCGCACCTTTTTTTGTATAATTATTTTTAGTAAAAATGTTTTTGGCGACAAATATTTAAATCTTCTATTAATTATCATATACACCGTTTAAATTATCATTAATTTACTAAATAAAAAAAATCAATACAATGTATATATTTTTACTTTTCCTTATCTATATATGGAATATATAGTAAGGGAAGATATTGTGATAGTGAAAAGTTTTGAATTTAACCTTAAAACATTTATTTCCTTAAAACCTTAACACTCAAGTTCTCAAATTCACGTTTTATGTTGGTGTGTTTGGAACTTAATTACCTTGAATAGTTTTTGATTGATTGCTTCCTATTAAAAAAAAAAAAAATGTGACATTTAAAAAAACACATAGCTTTTCTGTTTATATGAAATTGAAATTGTTTGTTACTCTTGAGGTACAGAATCATTCCTTGGTTCTTAACCTGAACATCCTGTATAATGCACAGAATTATTGTTCTGCAATTGTTTAAAAAAACTACCTTATTGCACATTTGTGTGAAGAAGTGCATGCTGCTGAAAATATTTCAAGTAGGTAGGGTTTATGTGAATTTTTCAAAATTATTTTAAAAAACAGATTATTATTATAGGGTGGTAAATTATGCACACTAGACCAGATTTTTATATTATAACAATAATATATATATATATATATATATATATATATATATATATATATATATATATATATCAACTACCGTGAGATGGTGCCATGTTCGCTTTTCATTTTTCGGAAGATGAAACAACCACAGACAAATAAGTTTTGATATCATTTCAATCATGATGAAATTTTCTTTAAGATGTATACCTTATACATCTATCCTAACCAAAAATAGTATTATTTGTAGAGCGTTACAATATATGTATAAATTTACCCCTCCTCCTCTCCCTTACTGGACCCACCCTTCATCACGCGATTCCTAATAGACTTTCTGGGTCTAATAGCTTCAACGGGTATGAACTCGGAGATTGTTAAAAACAGTGGCTTTTCGTAGCGGTGTGTATATGTATATATATATATATATATATATATATATATATATATATATATATATATATATATATATATATATATATATTATATTATATATTCACCATGTTTGTTTATATTTGTTGTTGCTAATTAAAAGTTGCTTTTTTTTAAATGCTGATATTACATTTGCTTCTAACAAACAATTAACTTATTATTTTTTTTTTTCTTTCTTAGTTCAAGTTTGCTATAGTTTCTGGTGGACGTCCTGGTTTTATTAATGAAGATACAGAATATACTGTGAACCTTCAGGAATTTAAGCAAAATCAAGGTATTGTATTCAGAAATTTCTTTATATATTAGTTATTTCAATGAAATTCGTGGTATTTTAATCCTTTGATTATTTAAAAAAAAAAAAATTAAATAAATGCAAACTAAGTCACACTTCATTCCCTCACATTTTCGTCTTGATATTTTTTCATTATGTTGGAGAAAATTAGTAGAAGTTAGGACAGGAATACGTTTCTGTTATGATTTGATCCCAAGTTTAAAAAAGAGGAAGATATTCATCAGGATCTACTAAAATCGGACGGGAGGGGATGTTGCATGTCATCATGCCTGCCCAAGATCGTTTTATACAAGCTTAGTCTACCAGTGGAATAAACTGCAGATTTTTGTCTAAAAAAGTGGTATTTTTAAATTTGTCTAGGGAGTTAATTATTTCATTCTGCAGATTGGGAGTTTTTATTCGAATAAAGGTATTAAATTTTTTTAAAATGCATTCTTCAGAACGTAGAAAAAGAAATTTGTTGAACTTTCTTTTCCTGATAAAAGAAATCTTGCAAAAAAAAAATGTTTTAATTTGATTTTGTAATGTTGGTTGATGTAATGCAAATTGATTTCCTTACAAATTTATTTTATTTGGGGTTGAGCATGATATTAAGGTGAATATTCAGGCTAATCTATCTGACACTATTTTTTAATTTTAACTGCAATTGTGGGTTCTTTTTGTTGCCCTAGAGCTTTATAAAATCCAATCCTCCTCTCTCTCTCCCCTCCCTTTTATTCAAACTTGAAATCAAATAGCATTTAGAGTTAGGTTGATTGTAAGATAATAAATAATTATGCTTTCAGTAGTGTTCATTGCTAGAGTGTGATTGTAGGAAATTGTAATTTTTTTGGACTTCTGAAGTAATGCATTAGCTGTGAAATGAAAAATAATTTAAGGATTATTTTAAATGGCATTACTATTTAAAACATTATGGTGTAATTTTTTTATGCTGTATATTAGAAGTAAATTATGGAATTGGAAGATGTTATTATATGCATCTCAATTCCATCTTTCGGGTCTCTTAGAAAAGATGCAGGAAATATATATATTACAAATATATATATATATATATATATATATATATATATATATATATATATATATATTTCCTGCATCTTTTCTAAGAGGTCCGAAAGATGGAATTATATATATTAGTTCAGTGCATTGAGGCATGAAAATTGGAAAATGAAGAAACCCAATTACAATGAATGGATTTAATTTTTTATTGAATTTCTTACATCAAGAAATTAAAAGTTTATCCATTAAAAGTTTCAGTTTTTTTTTTTGTTTTTTTTTCTCACTTAAAAGATAATTTAATTCTTACATAGACTTAACAAAAGGTAAAGTAAATATCCTTGAAAAATAGATATTGAACTGTTTCAATAATTGGAAGTTCATTTTATTCAAGAAAAAACCTGAAATTTTCGCTCGTTTTTCATTTAGTGCTCAATATCTTGAAAACTACCTACCGCACTAAAAACATTATGAATAACTTTTTTCAAGTTAAGTAAATTTACTAAAAGCCGATCTCTAATAGAGCTCTTTAGGTTTGCTAGTTCCTGAGATAAAGTATTTTCAAAAACCAAATTTTTTTCCAAAAAACGAGAAATCACCATTTTTTAAATTTATTTTGGTAAATATCATGGAAAATGCTTTTTCTATAAAGAAGATCATTATAAACTACTTTATGGTGCATTTAATTAGCACCTGATTGAGTGGTAATAGACATTGGTACATCAAATAGTTCCCGAGATAAATTTTTCAAAAAACACTTATAACAATTTTGATACTATGCAACTGAGTCATATCTTAAGATAAATTAGATGTCTCAGGAACTTTAGGACGTACAGATTTTTGTTACCACTCTAATTGGAACTAGTTATAATGTATAAGTAGTTTATAATGAGTATCTTTGTAGAAAGAACAGTTTCCGTGGCATTTGCCAAAATAAAGTTACGAATTGGTGGTTTCTCATTTTTTGGCAAAAAATGTGTTTTGCTTTATAAACTTTATCTCGGAAACTATTAGACATCGAGATGTCTATTACCATTAAAACTGAAGCTAGTTAAATGCTCCTAAAAGTAGTTTAAAATGATAATCTTCCTAGGAAGAGCAGTTCCCATAATATTTGCCAAAATAAATGTTAAAAATGGTGATTTCTCGTATTTTAGAGGAAAAAAAAATCATGGGAACTAGTTAATGTAAAGAGTACTATAAGAGCTCAGCTTTTTCTAAATTTATGTAATTTTACCACATTGCGTGCAGCGGGGTCAAACCAAAACATTTGCCTAGGGTAGAATTTTTTTTCTTGAAATATCTTTTTACTTTGATATGAACTTATGATGTATTTTATCATTTGTTGTATGATTTCAAAGAAATAAGGTGATGTTGATGTTCGACATCTGCATCAATATAGTGCATCGAGTATCGACTGATTTTATTATCCCTTATTAGCGATGTACTATGAAACCTGCTTTTTATCAGCATTGCTATTTCATAACCATGTTATTCTAACAAACTTGAAATAAACCCTTTAAAGTTGACCAGGTAAAAAGGTAGAAAATAATGTCCACCCTTTTTCAAAATATGTAGTCTACCTGAATTGTATTATTCTCTTAAACGAAAGAAGAAAAGAAGGGTACTAGAATTTATAAATATAAGTTTCTATTCAAATTATAACATTTTAAAAAACTTTATAAAGTTTACAATAAAAAAAATAATTAAATGATATAGAAAAGTAAAATTGTACACATTTTTAAAAAATATTAAATCTTAAGGATTATAATATACTAACAAACGAACATCTCTAATAACAGGCCATTTTTATTTTCCCCAGGTGGGTGTCATACCATTTACTTAACTTCTCTTAACCAGACTTTATATAGCATTTCCACGTCAATTGTAACCTTTTCCAAATCAATTGTCACCTTTTCCATTTCAATTGTAACTTTTTCCATTTCAAATGTTACCTTTTCCATTTCAATTGTAACCCTTTCCAAATCAATTGTCACTTTTTCCAATTCAATTGTAACCTTTTCCATTTCAAATGTAACTTTTTCCATTTCAATTGTAACCCAACCGGACATGAAATAATTCAATATTATTCATTTTATTATTGAAAAATAATTATTTTAATTACATTAATGACTTTTGAAATAATTTTGGCATATTCTTTCGACATTTATTTCGTTTATAAGATAATTGATATTAAGTGCTAATTTCAAGTAGATAGTTTAATTTTTTTAAAATAAAATTGTCGTTTATTTATTTTTAAATATTTATTATTTTTTATTTATTTAATGGGGGGAGGGTGGATTTCATCGATTTGATGACCGTTCATAAGGTTTTCGAAGTTGTTGATGTCAAATTTACTACCGAAATTTTATTCGGCCATGAGTATTTCTACTTAATTATTAGTTTTCAAAATTCTTCGGTATTGGCATCGTTTACTAGGTTTTCAAGGGCGCTATTTTCGAATTCACTATCGGATTTCCGATCGCGCATGCGCATTTCGCTTTTCCGATGCTATTGGAGATTTCTATGATAAAGGGATCGTTTATTAGGTTTTTGAGGGTTCTGATTCCATTTTTTTAGTTGGATTTTAGATCGCGCATGCGCATTTTGCATTTCCGTTACTGTTTGAGTTTTTTATGAAAAAGGTATCGTTTATAAGGTTATCGAGGGTTATGATTCCTTATTTTTAATTGGATTTTTAATCGCGCATGCGCATTTTTCATTTCGGTTACTGTTGGAGTTTTTCATGATAAAGGTATCGTTTATAAATATTATTTATAGTTTACCGTTAGTTAGGTTTTCGAAGGTTCTTATAGAGCATGTGCATTTCAAATTACTATTAATGTTGACATCTCTTTGGTACCAGTATCGTTTATGACGTTATCAATCATCATATTTTCGAATTAAAATTTGGATTTTTGATCTCATCTGCGCATTGCCTGTTCTTAATTAACTTGTCTTCGCTTATAAGAGCCGTTTATGAGATTTTCAAAGTTTCTGATTTATTTTTTGGATTTTGATATTTCATCGAATATCCTCATTTCGGATTACCGTTACCATTGACCTTTTTTCGGTAAAATTATTGTTTATTAGGTTTTATAGGACGATATACTCAAAAAAATGTCAAATATAATTGCATTTGAAATGCACATGCTCGATAAAAAATAAAATTTGAAAAAAGGAATCAGAACCCGCGAAAACCTAGTTAACGATTTGTGTAACAAAGATAATATTAATAGTATCAAAATATGGAAAAGCGCTGGCGCAATCACAATTTCCAATAACAATATGGAATCAGAACCCTCGATAATCTTATAAACGATCCCTATATCATAGAATACTCCAACAGTAACGGAAATACAAAATGCGCATGCGCGATTAAAAATCCAATTAAAAATATGGAATGAGAACCATTGAAAACCTTATTAGCGATCCCTATATCATAGAAAACTCCAACATTAACGCATATGCCAAACGCGCATGCACGATCTAAAATCCAACTAAAAAAATGGAATCAGAACCATTGAAAACCTCATTAACGATCCCTATATCATAGAAAACTCCAACAGTAACGGATATGCCAAACGCGCATGCGCGATCTAAAATCCAACTAAAAAAATGGAATCAGAACCCTCAAAAACCTAATAAACGATCCCTTTATCATAGAAATCTCCAATAGCATCGGAAAAGCGAAATGCGCATGCGCGATCGGAAATCCGATAGTGAATTCGAAAATAGCGCCCTTGAAAACCTAGTAAACGATGCCAATACCGAAGAATTTTGAAAACTAATAATTAAGTAGAAATACTCATGGCCGAATAAAATTTCGGTAGTAAATTTGACATCAACAACTTCGAAAACCTTATGAACGGTCATCAAATCGATGAAATCCACCCTCCCCCCACTAAATAAATAAAAAATAATAAATATTTAAAAATAAATAAACGACAATTTTATTTAAAAAAATTAAACTATCTACTTGAAATTAGCACTTAATATCAATTATCTTATAAACGAAATAAAAGTCGAAAGAATATGCCGAAATTATTTCAAAAGTCATTAATGTAATTAAAATAATTATTTTTCAATAATAAAATGAATAATATTGAATTATTTCATGTCCGGTTGGGTTAAAATTGAAATGGAAAAAGTTACATTTGAAATGGAAAAGGTTACAATTGAATTGGAAAAGGTGACAATTGATTTGGAAAGGGTTACAATTGAAATGGAAAAGGTAACATTTGAAATGGAAAAAGTTACAATTGAAATGGAAAAGGTGACAATTGATTTGGAAAAGATTACAATTGACGTGGAAATGCTATATCAAACCTACAAGGACACAGATTTATTTGTTTTGAAAAAGTCTCTCTTAAATGATCAGTAGGCGAAAAGAAAGACATAATTTCTTCGAACGGCTGATGATTAGAGCTAATGTGACATGGCGTGTTAAATGTAAATTCCTAGAATTTTATTTCACAGAACAGCTGAGAGGATGACGCCTTCGTTTGCAGGAAAAATTGAAACAAATTTAATAAAATGACAATCGTTCTCGGCGGATGGTGTCTACAGCTTCTAAAAGGTCTTACAAAGGGTATTTTAAAATTGTAAGTTTCTATATTGAGGTGGCGATTTTATAGGGCCTTTTTAAATGTGCTGGTAAAATGTCGAACATGCTTCAACACCCGTCTAAGGAAAGTAGAATGATTTGTCGAATCATGTTCAACAGCTGCATGCAGCATGCTAAAAAAGGTGTGTAGGATGTTTTTCGTGCAGATGGTAGTTTCAAGGAAATGTAGGAATTAAAGATACTGTAATTGTGAATTTCTGTTTATTTCTGACTTCAAACTTCAAATTATTTAAATTTTCTAAAGCACAAACATACTTAAAATTTAAAAATTACTTCAAAAAAGAATTCAGTAATAATTAAAACATAGGTATTAAATGCACATATTAAAATTTATTAAGTGTAACATTTCGTCTTTCTTATGTGATCACCGAAATCGAAGCTCACTGAGCATAATTGTTGTTCTGTAGTTGGAATAGTTACCTTAACGGTTCCAGGTCCAATGAGTCGCTCGAACTCCTTCCATTAATGGTTTCAGGTCCAAATCCAATGAGCCCTTGGACTTCCTTGCCTTTTTGGTTCCAGGTCTAATCAGTTCCAAGTCTACCCTTAGTTTGGACCTGTGCCTGGTAAGAGGGCCTCCGTGGAACAGTTCCACACTCAGACCCGGTTCCACAAGATTCGTCTCATTCCTATACCTGAGTTGATTTTTCTCATTCATAATGCTCCAATATTTTTTTCAAAAAATTTGATAGGATCTTTTAAAAAATATATCAATAAATCTACACAAGGACGTATTGATCAATAAATATTCTTTGAGAATATAAATGATTAAATAATGATTTTGATGCGAAGGAAGATTTTAATGCATTAATATAAGGTAGAATGTGAACTCTTTATCTTATTATAATGTTATTTGACTGTATCAGTTGTCAAGAAATTATAAGGTAAAACAATTAGTTTTGTGACTATATTGTAATGAAAAAATTGATTAGAGTTAAAATGTTAAAACTTTTTATGGTTCCCAAATTCAATTTTAGTCTTTTAATTGCTTTTGTTTATTCTGTATCGTGCTATCTTGTGAAAAATAGTGCTCTAATTCATCTTTCTTTTTTTTCTAACCTTTATCAGTTCAATGGCAGATAAAAAAAAGAAGGTAATTTTACTTTTAAAAAATTTTGCTACTGAAACAAAACAAAAAAGGTCTTTAGCTAGGAAAAAAAAAACTGAAAGAAATGTTCCAAAACTCTGAGGATTCATTCTAAACATTTAGAAATTGAGGGTTTATCCCTGTAGCATAAATTATGCATTTACAAAAAACTAGCTTCGCCTATATTTGCGATCATTTTTTTCTTGGTTCTAATTGTCATAAATATATGAAAGACATATCAAAATGTTCAGTCTAAGTTGTAGTTTAAGAAACTCCCTCCATCCACAAAAAAAATTCAAATTTTCATAATTTTTGGTTGTTCGACTTCTCTTAAAATGTTACATTACCTCTTCTATTCCCTATCTTGAAAACATGAAGTATATATAAAATGTGTTTTTTTTATGTTTTCTTCAATTATTGTCTGGCTCATTCATTCGGTTATCAAGTGCCAGAGTTTTTTTTTTTTTTTTTTTAATAGGCATATCTAAGGACAATGAGTCTAATATTCCATAATTTAGATGTTGATGGAGTGATATTTGATAGATTCTCTAGAAATTAACCTATTTAGTCAAAAATAAATTATAATGATGATTCATAACTTATTTTGTATCTTAACATTTAATGTTTTTGCAGGATCTGTTAATGCAAATAGGCCTTGGCTGGGTTTAGAACACATCAATAAAGCACCTAAAAGAGGACGATTCAACTATTTAGAAAAAGCAATTAAGATCTATAACTGATACGTGCATTCTGTCTGTGTGCCTCAACTTTCATATAAACCAGTTTGTTATTGAAGTTAAAACATACACATTCACACACTCACTCACATATACATATATACATATATATAAATATATATAAAATATATTTATGTATATAGATAATAGGAATTAAATCAAGTATATAAAAGCCAAATCCAAAATGGACAATATGGTTTTTATTTATAAAACCAATGAGGGATTTCATCTTTTTTCTGTTTTGTTTTTGTTAATGCTATCGAATGATGTTCTCCCATTAATGTGCTATTGGTGCCAGAAAGTGGTGGAAATATTTGACCGTGCCAAGAAATATTTGACTCGTAACCTTGGACCTAGAGACTTGTGAGAAGTGAAAAGTGTTTATTGATCCTGTGTATTTCGCATGCAGAGGCCAGTGAACAAAATACCATTGTTCATGTTGGACTTCCGAATATATTTCGGCATATATATTATGTAGAGTATATTTGCTATTTTTATCTGAAGCAGTAAAGCTTGTTTTTATTTTAGAAAAGTAAGGTGATCCAACTTTTTATCTCTATACAAGAGAAATACCTTCAATGAAATGTTGTGTTATTATATAGTGTATTTATTATTTATATATATAGAGATTATGATAATTAATAATAGTTACTCTTGACTTGACTGTCTTATTTTTATTTTTTAATTGTATTTTAATTTATGTCACTTCAGAATAATCGATTAAAGAAGTATAAATAATTTTTGAATCAAAATTATTTCTAGTTTATATAAGACAACATCAATAATTGAAACTATGAATTTAAGTTTTTATTTCAAACATTCAACTGAATCTAATCAAGAAATTAACTAAGGCACTTCATTCTATTTTTTCTGTTTACCATCAGTCTTTGACTTCTAAATTTTTGAGAAAAAAATTTCTTCCTCTAACGCAGAATTGAAATATTATTATTTAAAATCCTTCTTCCTCCCTCCCCCCATTAAATTCATTCAAACCAAAAGCCTGCCTGTCTTGAATAAATTCTCACTTTAAAAGAAGTTTTGTTAATTTTGTGTTTCTTTACATTAACCTAAATTAATTGCTTTTATTAATTTAACATGAAAGTGCCATATGAAATTGGCCAGTAGTTCTGTCTGCACTATATTATACAATCAAGAAAAAAAAAATAATGAAAAAAAAATGGTTGTGCATATTGCTATTTCTAACAAAGGTTTTCAAAAATAAAATTTTGTTAAATAATCATCCTGAAGTGTTTTCTGTTGCCTTCTGTGTCTGTTTTAATTGTTATTCTGTGACTATTTTTTTAATTGCTATTATTAATTCTTAAAAATTTTGAAAGCCCTTTCAATATTTGTAAATATTGTTATTTTGTATAATTGTATATAATATATATAGATAAATCTCTATGAATTTTATTTTGTTATTCGGAGGTTTACAACATGGACATTGTTTGAAATTCTTCATGAGGTTGTTGATAACTTCCTGTATAGGTCATTTTTAATATTATAATCAGCATATTAATTATTATGCAAGAAAAATGAGTTTTCAATCTTCTCACATTGAATTGAATTTTTGCATAATAATGCCGTCATATTTATTAGACCTATTTTCTTAGACTCTTTAACTTTTCTCATTTTCACTAATTTTGTAAATTTTGTAATTGGTTTGACATTATAAGGGAAATCTACTAAGTGATTAATTTGTTTTGTACAGCTCACAGAACACGCATTGTTAAATTAATTTTAAAGAAATTGTAAATAAAGAAGTAGGAAAGCAGTATCTAATTTTTTCCAGGGGTTACTGTCTAGTAATTTATTTTTATATATCTAATACATATTGATTTGATTAAAAATAATAAAATATAAGCTAAACTATTCTGTATTGTTTTACCTTTCAGAATAGTCATAGTATGTTTTTCGTTATTATATATTTTGTTCAACTCTCTTATGAGCTAATTATGAAGTCATTATTTTAAAATTATTCTCTCTACAAATTTATATCGAAGATATTTCTGTTGAAATTAATTCAATAATTTAACACTACTCAATGATTTGAAGTAGTAATTCAGTGAGAAGAGTAACTGTTGTTATTGTATCTACTTCTGTACATATTTAACTCAACTGATGTCTAAATTAATGGTATTTGTTGGGCTTTAAATTGTTATTTTAAATCCTGTATTTCTTTGCATATTTGTTACTAACTAAAATATAATACTTAAGTGCATATATGCATCAACATGCAGGTATGTGCCTATTTGTATTGATGAACATAAACAAAAAAATTAATAAAAAAAAAATTGAAAAAAAAGAAATAGTTGCAAATAAATTTAACAAGTAGTCATTATATTAATCCCTTGATAAAATTCTATTTCAATTTTATTGATATGACATAAAATTATTGAAATGAAGAGGCCACTTTAAATATGTTATGTTTATTAACTTTTCTCTTTAATTATCTGACCAATGCAAAATTTCCAAGTCATTAAAATATAACAGTAATTCATGAGGAAACTTTGGTTGATTAAGAATGCAAACAATTATATTTGATGGCTTAGTTTATGTATTCATCATCCATCTAATAAATCTTTTTGCTCATATTGAAATTTCATGTGAATGTTTTCTGTATTAAAGTTTTGAATCGAGTTATTATTATTCGTATTCTAAACATATTTTAAAACTTGTTATTAGCTAACATACATCGTTAAATTTCCAGTCCTTTTTCAATTATTATTTTCCATTATAGGAGACCTTAAAAACAGCTATAAAAAGTCCCAAAGGTATCATTCACTGATGCCTGAATTTGATAGCTCCTAAGACCAAACATTTTATTAATTTGATTTTGGTCCAGGTATTTGAAATTTTAGCGTTTACTGCTCAAGAAATATATTTTTATCATTGATCCACTGAATTATTAAAATTTCTATGTGGTTGTTGTGGAGTTCATGATTCACCAAACAAGATTGCCTTCCATCTCTCACGTTGCTTAATTCAAGTGATTCATCTAACTTAGCTACCACAGTTTTTCTCAATAATTATTGTTCACTCACCTAGCTAAAAATGTTCTGTGGATCGCCCATCTCTAATTGACAGTGTAACATCCACAGAACATGTAATAGAATAGAAGCGGCACCCTGGGCCGATGGGGTAGAGCGAGATCAGTCAAACCCCCAGCTGCTTCCTCTCCCCCTCTCATACCCTCACAAGCGCATTCTCAATCTGTTTTTCTGATTAATAAAATAATTGTTTTAATGAATTCTGCAACAATGTTGGTAGAGCATAAGAACGTTCGGACAATGATTTTTTTTTTTTTATTGCATTTTTCATATTGGCTTTATTTCACTTAAACTTTTACAAAGTGGACTATGGTTTCAAAAATAACAATGCTTTAAATAACTTAATTGTCGAATCCATGGTCCTCTGATACGAGACAAAAATTTATTGTCCTGGGAACTATAATAATATGTTATTTCTGGACCTTATATTAATTTTGCGGATTTGAACGTTTATTTCGTCTATGTGATGATATATCCTCCTATGCTTTTTAGCAGTAATGATATTACATCTTATTCCCAAAACTGGTCTGTGTAAGAATAAAGCTTTTTCCCACACACTCCTTGAGAAAGTAAACTTGTAAAAAAAAATAAATTTTGTTTTGTTATTTGTTTTTTTTTTTCTTTTAGTAAATTTTCCTCAATGTGTAAACAGAGTTTAGGTCTTTTCCTGCAAGTGACAGCACTCCTTTCTTCTTTGGTTATTATTTCATTCCTCTGAATGATTCCAAACCTGATAAATATTTGACAGTGTTATTTGTTTATTACTTATTACATCCAAATAGCTTGATAGGTGTATTTGAATTTCTGGTATAACATCACCAGGCTTAATATTAATCTCTAAAAAAAAAATTACATAAACTATTAAGCAATATACTTTTCGTATTGTTCATGCCATCACTGTCCAACATTCTAGTGAATGTTTCATTGGGCAAGAGGGCTATTTATATATCCCCAAAATGTTAATTTGGTCTAAAGGAATGGCATTTCCGCTCGTCGCAAAATTTTCATGGAGCTGTTTGTAAACTAGTATGGTTCTAAAAGTAAAAATGAAGTCCTTGCAGCTAAGGTTGTTATTTCTTTCGCCCATCACTCGTATTTAGAAAATGAGCGCTCAATGTGATTATGGCTGAATTTATAAGTTGGAAAATATTTTAAATTATTTTTTTTTTCAACATACTTTTTATGAAGGCTAAACGACTATCTATCCAGAGTAGGAATCATAAGAAGTCAATTACCTTCCGCTTTGACCAACAGATTTTCTATTAGTGCATTTTAGTTGTGTTATGAATTATTTTGCCTCCTCCAAAAATATTATGATGTTTTGTTATGTTTATCTTGTTTCAGGCCTTTTATTTTGATGCTCTTTGAATTTAATATGTCTAATAATGGTTAAGTATTTTCAGAAATTTTACATTTCCATCTCTATTTTCAAAGCCTGTTTAAAAAGTAAAACCAAGAAACTGAGTGTCTTCAGGAGATTCATGCAGCATACCGTAGAATAAATAATAATCTATACTGAATCGAAGAGTATTAGTAGATGAAATTATATTATTTAAAATACTTATTGATGAAAAGTTATCGAAGGGCTATTTAATATTCCATGCTATATAATATTCTATCTGCTTCTCTCATGCTGTGACCAAAGGCCATACAACAAGGCATGATCACATAAAAGAACAAAAATAAACCTGAATACAATAGTAAACCAGTACTGTAAGTATTGAGCATTCTTTCTGAATGTAAGGTGAGGGTATGGGAGTGAGTCTAGAGAGCTGTAGCTGACAGCCTGAGATGCTACTATTCTACTATATTGTTACAAATGTTCTTGTGCATTAGTATAGCTTTATTTCAGTCTAGATATTTTAAATATTATCGAATACTACACTTCAAAGTAAAGTCCATTGTTTTCAATTTCTTTCTGCCAGTAATTGTATTAGATGCCGGTGTTTCTCTTTTGGTTTTGAGGCAAAGAACTCTTCACATCCAATTTTTATGTCCTCCCAATTATAAAGATTCAACCTTTTAAATAATGAGCCATTGATCTATACAAACCATAACCTGATGGTTCAATAACTGGGCTATACGCAAGTTGGGAGAAAAATTTTACTCCTTGCAGTTGCGATAATTTTTCCTTGGTCGAACGAGAACGAAGTGGAGGGGCATTGTCGTGCTGGAAAATGGCTTGGTTCCTGTTGACCAAAGCGGGGTACTTTGCACTCAAAATTGCAAAAATTATGTCCAGCTGTTCACATTAAAGGTTTGAGTCCCTACTATGGCCGATAAATCACGAGTAGTTGCATGTGTGTCCTGTTCCACATTCAAGAAGAACGTCATCATCAACGACCGATGGGCGACCTGATCTGGGTTGTGCGGCAGTATTTCCGCGTAAAAGGACTTTTGTAACAACCTAGTATTTTAAATTGTGTGGTAACATTACATGCTTATACTCAGTAGGGTGTCCAGAATTGGATGACAGCCACTCAAAACCGTTTCAGTTAGTTATCTCAGGTTTCATTTAGTTAAAGTTGGGTAAAGTGTCCTTTGTCCCTATGTGAGACATCTTGCACTGCCATACTGATAATTTGTATAGCTGTACTCTTTTTACATTATTAATTCCTAGATTTGTAACTAAGGACGTCACGATCCCGCCAAAGTATCGATACTTCTTTTAATACGATACTTAAACTAAATAGTATCGTTCTCCCATATTATCAAATGGAAAGTATCTAAAGTAGTCTTTTAGTCCCCTTAGAATAATAGAAAAGTTCAGTACATGTACTATTTGTCTAGCTTACATAGTAAATAATTAAGAAAAGTTAAATAATAAAATGAAATAAAGGAGATTTTAATAATTACAGACATTTAAATCATAATTAAATTTATATATACCTATTTACACTAACAAACAATAGACATAATAAACATGAAACTATATACAGCTAAAATGAGCATATATATAACTGTAGTACTTACATAAATGCGGAAGATTGATAGTTAAGGATGAGGATTTGCGAATGGAGTTGGGTAAGGAATTCCAAAATGAAGTAGCTCGAAAGGTAAAGGATCTTTTGAAAGAGGCAGTTCTATGAAAGGGTATATACAAGTTTGTAGGTTGGGATCTGGTGTTTAAAGCGTGTACAGAGGAACATGCGGTGAACAAATCAAGAATATAAGGAGGCTTTTTGGTTTTGAAGGTTCGGAAAAGATACCTAGGAAGTATTGCCGTCGGAAAACAGGTTGAAGCCACTTTAACTCGGCATACCAGCTGGAGACATGGGAGCGTCTGGGGATTCCGAAGATGAATCTAATGAAGCAATTCATTAGTTTCTTCAATCTCATCTCAAGCCCACAAGGCAGCCATAGTCGAAGTGGGGGAAAATGAGGGAAGATTCAAGGAGCTGACGGGTTTTAGGAGGTATAGAATCTCGAAATCTTTGGAACTGTTTTAGAATAGCAATGGACTTTCGGGTGATTTGGGAAGTGTGGTTGTTCCAGGATAGGTGTTGATCATAAAAATTACTCCCAGGTTTCTGACAGTGGTATGGAAGTGTACAGGTAGGCGATTGAGACAGAGTAAGGAATAATAAGGAATCTATTATAAAAAGGTCCAGCCACTTACTTGTAAACTGAGTGTGGTGGGTGGGTTGAAAGGGTACTATGAAGAGGTCTAAGGTGTGGATGAGGTCTATAAGATATGTTTTGGCAAGAGAGTCGGAGCACAGATTAGTGTTGAATTATTAGGGTTATTATCACTTTGTTGTATAAAGGTACGTAGGTGAAGAGGGAGGATTCGAATGTAGGATCAAATCGGACATGAGGAGGGCGGTATACTATCACATAGAGGAGGGAGGATGAATTAAAGGAAATTTCCAAGAAAAGATATTCTAAATGAAGTGTGTCAGGGGAAGGGGATTTGGAATGTTTTTTTACCCTGAAACTATCATGATCATAGATATCAACACCTCCACCAGTTAGGTCCTCCCGATCGTGGCGAATGAGTGGGTAATTTGAAACGGATATAGAGGAGGATGGAATATTTGGTTTGAGCCAGGTTTCTCACGGCAATAATGTGGTAGAAATCGTGAAGGAAATAGTCAAGGAATTCATCGAAATGGACTGGAAGGGATTGGAAGTTAACGTGGCAGGACATTCGGATACTAGTCATAAAAGGAAAAAGAAGGATTTTTATCAGAGAGTAGTTAAGGAGAGTTGGAGTTGGAGCAGAAAGGCACAATAGTTGATCTTTGTAATAGAATTGCATAAAAGCAAAAGACGAAAGGAAATCATTACTTTCAATCATATTGAAAGACTTGTTCTACAAATGATATCATAATTTGTCACAATAATTTATCATAATTTATGACAATAATATTGATCGCGTAACGGCTCCTTAATATAGTGTTCGCGAATTAATAACTCTAAACACGCCTATGAATTCTCTAAAGTTTCTAGCACTTTAGGACTATTATAAAGTAGCCACTCGCGTGTTATTAATGACTTATGCTTCGGGTGAATGTCTTGATAATAATGGAATTTTCTTTCTAAGTCTAAGTATCGAAAACTTTTACGTAAATTTCAAGATATTTATATTTGTCTATTATTCTGTCTATACAATGTTTTCCACTCCATTTTTCGAGAAACAACCCCTAACCATTACCGAGCCTCCCTCATATTAAAGAGTATCCCGAATATTCTTTGGATCGAGATCTATGTTGGTTCTTCTATACACCATTTTTCGTCCGTTACTGCCGTAAAAATTATATGTAGGCGTTGAAGACCTAAGGGGTGGTTAGCCTTACGCCTATAAACAAAAACAAATATATTTGCTGTCGTCACTGAATTTTACCTAATCCCAATAACTGTCTAGCTTTTCAATAGAATCATGGGCAAGGAGAATTCGTCTATTTCTGATTGTAGAATTTACGAACGGGTATTGGTGCTCTTCGTGTAAGACTTGAAGGAAGACTTTATTCAACAGAACATTGTTAAATAACTGAATAGACCTATCCCTTTGTCTGGCTTGCTAAAAAAAAATACGAGAGAATGATGAATGAAACAAATCTCTAGCTCTCTCATTCCAACAATTAAATATCTGGTGTGTCTACTCACATGACTTTCCTTACCGCTTTGGATTAAAGTCCAATACAAAAAATATTAGCTATATCTTCCGTTATATCAGTTCGATTAAATATTTTATTTTTATGTTTAGTTTTTTAAACAATCAAATTACCTTTTTGAGTTTGTAGTGATAAGTCTATATATTTTTCGAATATTGTGCAGTTGGTATGGCTCACAGGGTATCCAATTTAGTGCACAAGCATCAGAAGCAGACCTCCTACAAAATAAAAAATAAAGCAACAAGATCGGTCTATCCGTTCAAGAGTTAATAGTGACAAAGACCAATGGTATAATGACAAATAATCAAAAATGAGTATTTTGAGCTCAGTATTCTGAAACGTATAGATTCATTGAAAAACGCACATCGAAAAATGTCAACCCATTACAATACTTTCCTTACCTAGTAGCGGTAGGAAAGTAAAAAGTGATAAGTAAAGACCGGATTTGTATACAGCAAAAAAAAAAAAAAAAATATGCCATATGATATGTAGTAAAAATCCTCAAATATGCAGTGAAATCTAAAGGAATGTGTAGGAAAATATGCATGATAAATGTCAGAAACCGGCGAAAAATCAACAAAAGGCTGTAATTATTGTCTAAATTACTTTCTTTAAGAATTTTAATTTTAATTTACAATATAAATAAAACATGACACAGGTAAATTGAAAAACAAATTTTATTGACAAAATTTTACATAGAAATCGTTTATAACCAAATAATTCTTAAAAATTCAAATAATTGTAATATTCTATTTACTTTATTTTATTTTTTGTGATTGGAGATTTTACAAGATTAAATTTTATATGCAAAAGATTAAATACTATATGCAACTAATGAAAAACAAAGTACTTCATTGAAAGTGTCCTTAGATTTGAACAAATACAATAAACTATTGTTACATTCCGATCTCAAATTATTGTATAAAATTCCAAGAGTAGTTCATACTAATGTACCTGCCTTTACAGATTGGTCGATTAGAAAAAAAATTTCATTCGACACATTTTTATTCCACAAATTGCAAAAAATGTTTTTCCATCTCCGTGTTTAATTCAAAGGGTTCCAACTGTTTAACATGGAACTAAATGATGCTCCTTCCTTGGGCATTTTGGTTTATGTGAGAAAATTAAAACGTAGTTAATTTAATATAATATGCACACTAGAAACAGCTCATTTACTGACCAGAATAGAATTTGAAATTCCAAAGAAGGGCAAGAGGATGTTTTTCACTTTGTTAAGGAAAGTATCCGGTAGTAAAGGCTCTAGAAAACTTTAACTATTACGATGCTCAAATATTATATTTTATACAAATACACAACCATACATATTTGATCTTTTAATTTTTGTTTATTTTGAAATGCAAATAAATACTTTAAATTATTTTTAATATAGGTACACGTTCTGTGTAGTTGTGATCACAATACCAACTTGAATTTATGAGCTTAATCTTTACTACGATTACTATTTTTATAGTAATCTAGACTAATTTTATAGTACACTATTATTAATAATCATAGAATGGCGTGTATCCATCTTATAATTGTTACATTAAATAAAAACGTGTATCAGAAAATAGTTAAATTATTTATGTTCTATTTTGTCAGAAAAATTATTTTAATAAAATTTTTTGTCAAATATGCAATAACCCATCAAATATACACAATAAAATTTAATATCTGCGCCAGATGTATTGAATTGTAAAGATATTCAATACTTTTCGTTGAAAAAATATGCATACAAATTCGGTCCTTAATGATAATTAATGATTGGGATAGGGATAGGTGTTAATATTCTCTAAAAAAAAAGCAAGGTCTCTCACAGCGATTCATTTAACAGAGCCCCACTCTTTTCTCCCGAATCACTTATCACTCACACAGTAAAAGGAGGTAGACTTTTTAAGTGAGTTCGTAAGCTGATCGACCATCTTGACTATAAATTCATTTGTTTGAGCTCTCTGGTTTATTTTGAACGTAACTTAAGAGATCCACTTGTTAGGTAGGAAATGCGATCGTTGTTAGGTTAAGTGATTATTTGTTATAGTTTAGAAATTATTGAGTATTGATATGGCTATTATGAACATAGTAAGGACCACAGTTTTTCTAAATAGAAAATCATTGATCAACGTTCTAAGTACTTCACAATTGGAAAAATTATCAAGGCCTCTAGGAATTTTCGATGTTCATAGTAGGAATACAAGTTTTTTTAATAAGCTTTCTGCTGATGCATTATGGAAAGGAGTGACAAGTGTTAGTAATGCTGGAAAAAAAAGAGGCAGAGGAAAAGGCACCGGGAAAAAAATCGCTAAAGATTTAAACAGAGGTCAAGCCATTGGAATTGGAAAGATAAATATGGTTTGGCCTGGGCTTACAACTCCTGTTATAAGAGGCAGAGAAATAATTCAGCAAATGAAATTGCCAGAAGACCCTGAAAGAGAAGCAAAGATATTAAAAATGCGGAATGAAATGGGCCAATTCAAAAGACTTAAAGTTTTACCCATTGATAGGGGTTGGTCTGGGAACAAACTTCCTGGCAGAAGAGTTGGCCCTCCTGACCCAATAGGGGAAGATGTTTTTGAAGGATTTGACACTATAGTTCTTGAATTTAAATCTGTTTTTAATATGACAGGCAATTTAGGCAGGAAGCGCCAACTTAGTTGTTTTGTTGTAACTGGTAATGGACAGGGTTTAGCTGGATTTGGACTGGGTAAATCTCTAGAAGGCAAGACTGCATTAAAAACAGCGAAGAATCGTGCTGGTCAGCGAGTTATGTATATAGAAAGATATAACAACCATACTGTTTGTCATGATTTCGCTTCACAGTTTGGAAAAACAAAGATAATAGTTAAAAAGAAACCAGAAGGCTATGGGTTGATCTGTCATAGGGCAATAAAATCTATTTGTGAGATGATTGGAATAAAGGATCTCCATGCCAAGGTTGAAGGATCCACAAACTTGCAACACATTGTTAAGGCATTTTTTGTTGGCTTGTTACAACAAAAAACTCCTAATGTTTTAGCGAATGAAACTGGTTGTAATGTTGTGGAATTAAAAGAAGAAAATGACTTCTTTCCCCAAGTAATTGCAAAACCTTTATCACCAGCTCAGATTCCTTCTCAAAAATTAGATTTTCAGGAATATGTGATGAAAGGTAAAGTTGTATTGCAAAAGAAGAAGTTTCCTCCATTTTACAAAAAACTGCCTGGTTGGGAAATCCATCTTAAGAAAACTTTGAGGTTCAGAAATCAGGATAAGGTCCGTGTTAATCTTCTTGCTGAGTATGGTGCTTTGAAAAGTTTTCTTTCAGAAAAAGAACAAAAAGATGACAAATAATTCCTCTAGTTTGGTTTTTACTTGTAAATGTTTTAGTTATATTTTATCAATGCTAATTTGCATACTGTTTCCTTTTTGTGGCTGTAAATAAGATATTTATTTTGTTTGTTCTAACGTACCTACTATTAAAATAATAAGCCTAATTCGCAAATGCCTACCTTTATTTCCTGACACGCAAGATTAAAAAAATCAAGATTTTACTTGAAAGAAGTTATTCTTTAATATATCTGGGTGCAATATTCTTTATATGTATAGTATGTATGTATGGACTCACCAAAATATATGTATTATCTTTTTTGTTTTGCATTTGTTAGAGCAAGAAACCACAGGATTCTGGTCAGAGGAACCCTTAAAATCAAGCTTGTTAAGTACTACTGACCCTTTGGAATCATTTAGTTTAAAGATTTGGCCTGTTCTGATGAATTTATTGAGCCTTAAAACTCCATCTTTTGTTTTGGTCTTAAGAAATTTCTTATTATTTTAGTGATTAAAGAAATATTGTAATTATTATACAGTATAGTTAGGAGCTTATCCTATTTAGGAGTAATAATTTTATATTTTAGTACAAAGAAATTTATTTAATGCCAGAATCTATATTCTGTACATATATTTATTTACATAGAAACAGAGTTGAAAATAAATGGATAGCATGTTAATTGAAATCAGTTCTTTACCGGCAATAGATATTAAAAAGTTTCCTGACTCTGTAGCCCATTTAAGGCCAAGAATAAAGTTAGGTTAAAGTTTTGATTTTTTTTTTTTTCAAAGATATATTTTTAATGATAATAATAAACTCTTTATTTATTCTGGGACAAGTCCCTTTAGAATAACAATTACAGGCAATGATAGGTGGGCTGCAGAGCCTTAGAGTAGATGATATAGCGTTAACAGGTAATTAAAAAGAAAAGTCAATAAATACAAATGAAAATTATAACAAGTCATAATGCAATAACTTCTAGCATATGAAATAGGTATTAATAGTCTAATTGATTATGTCTTAAAACAAAAACCACACGAAATTCTTATGTTAATAAGATATGACAAAATTATAAATGAAGGAATATATTTACAAATGTTGAGTGAAATTAGAGAAAAAACTATTTACAATGTTTTTTTGGACTGGATGGAAAATAAGTGATTGAATAAACGGGATTTGAAGGTGATAAGAGTATTGCAGCGACGAATGGAATTCCATAAGGATGAGGATCGGACAAGAAAAGATTTGTCGAAAGCTGCGGATCGGTGGGATGCTGTATATAAATCTGAAGGCCGAGAGCGGGTATGACGAGAATGAACAGAGGATTTGAATTGAAGGAGATCGAAAATATAGGGTGGACGGCGGGATTGGATAACTTGGTAGAGGAAAGATGCAAGGATATACTTACGATGGTAGGAAGGGTAAAGCCACTTCAACTCTTTGTAATATCGGGAGACAGAGGCGTCCCTCGGGATCCCGAAGATGAATCCTACAAAGCAATTTATCAAACGTTTTATTTTTGCCTCGAGGTCCCCAGAGACGCCCCCGTACACCGCACAACAGTAATCAAAGTGGGAAAATATTAAGGAAGTAATTAGGAGTCTACGGGTCTCAAGTGGAAATAGGTGACCGAGGTAATTTAGTCGCTTTAAAGTGTAAAAGGTACAACGGAAAATATCGGAAACATGATTTTTCCAGAAAAGTTTGGTCAAATGTGATTCCAAGGTTTTTTATGGTTGGATAGAATTTAATGGGATTATTATTTAGGAACAAGGTTGGGATATGGGGATCAGTTTTAAGGAGGGGATGGGAACCTATTAAAATTGTCTTTGTCTTCTCTGCATTCAACTTCAGCTTGTTAGCAACAGCCCAGTGACTTATTTGATTTAAGTCTTATTGAAGTCTTTTGGTGGCTAATAATAGGTCGGAAGGCGAGAAGGACGAGTATATTTGGAAATAGATTGCATAGATGTGGTGTTGGGAGTGATGGATAAGAAGGGGGATTTTTTAGGGTAGGGTAATTTAACAATTGTTTTTTGTTCATTCAAAATGGTAATACAAAGTGTTGTGTTCACGCAGCATGGGCCTGCAATGTATAATATATTATAATTTTTTCTTCAAGCATAGGTTGGGGGATGTTTATACATGCTAGAATAATATTGTCTCCTGTATTTTTTTTTTCGTATTAAATATAAGAGAAATAAAAAATTACAAATACTATGAAAATTTGTTTTTTAATTTTGGTATGGCTTGAAGCATTCTTGGTGTAATTTAGCATTATGAAGGATGTGTTCATAGCCTCAAATAGTCTGGCTTTTAAACACTCTAGAACTTTGCTTTGAATCATCCCTTACAATAAAATTTCCAATTTTGTCCTTTCCTTTCCTTGGTTGGTCCATTGATAGGCTTGGCTATCACATTTATGCACTCATTATTTGAAATCAAGCATTTATCACATAGCAATGGCAATCATGTTTATGAACAGAAGCCATGACCATTTTTTTCCTAAAATTTTTCTGCTGCGGTTAGCAATTCCATTATACTCTGAATCTACCCCTGTCATGAATTTGCTGTATTGAAAAATTATATTAGGTTGAGTTACAAGCTCTTCTTGTTTATTAATCTCTGATAGCATTTTCCATTTTTTATTAACACTGTAATAATTTTGGTCCTAAAAAAATTATTACTTGCTATAGTGACTACAGAATTATCGTTATATCTAATTATACAAATTTCATTGAAATAATTGGTAATTCCGGTTGCAAAGCAAAAAAAAATAATAATTTTTTTTTCAAGTTCTTGCAGCAGTGAATACGACAAAAAAAATTATTTATTTATCTTTTAAGAAGCAAGATGCTTCTGTGCTGATACAGCCTGTGCTCTAGACCTTAGGAACAAGTTTTTTCAGTTTTCTCATATATGGTTGAAATTGAAACAAATGCCCTTTATAAGAATACATGCAGCATACTTTGAATCCAAAGTGTACTGGTTAGCCTTTTTTAAACATTTTTCACTGAGTATCTTTCAAAATGAAGTACTATCTGGCCATCTTTAGATAAATTATTAGAACCTTTTCTTAGAAAAATTGTATTCGGCATTTCAATCTCTGATCTCAATTTGGAAAATTTGTTGCTTTCATCCAACTGATTGTTAGAAAAATAAACAAACAATAGGTGGGGAAAATGAACAGGTTTGAGAATATATTCATATGGAATACTTTATATTAATGGCTATTGTTGCCTTTACACTAAAGTGAATATGCTCTCGTAGAAATAATATTTCATTTTATACAAAAATTTCATCACAACAATTAATAAAACAATGTTACAAACAAGAAATCCAATGATTTATTTAATTGCAGTAACCTTTGATTGTTTGCAATTGAAATTTAAATTTTATTATTCATTAGTGTAGAAAAACAACCAACTTTACTATTTATTCTTATGAAAAAATACAAAGAAAATGTATACATTTGTTTTATTAATTACTATCCTTAAATAAATAGATGATGTCATAAAAAAAGAAAAATATTAAAATTTTTGGTTTTAAATGGCAACAGGGGCCATAAATGGGTCAAACAGTAATCTTCAATTATAAGCATAAATGTAGCAATTATTCATAATTACAAAATCATAAAAGAAAAAAGTTCAATTCAATTAGTTTATTTAATTTTTAGTTAGAATTTTCAACTTAAAAAGGGAATGAACTGGTAAATTTTAATTTATTTTGGTATACTATCTTAATAAAAAACAAACAAAAAATTAATCATCTAATCTTGGTGTCCAACTGATAGTCAGGGTATTGTCCAACAATACATGCTTCTCTCTCTACTTCTTATTAGGGACACTTACTCATATACTTTACAGTTTTTAAACAAAGCAACTAGTTATTTTACTAAACTTATTGATAGTAATTAACTTTATTCAGAATAAATTTGAGATTTTGATATTAGAGATTTTTGAAAAATAAACAGAAAAAGTTATGCTAAATTAATTTAATAGTTACAACAAATAAATCGCTTCACGCTAAAAGAAGTTTTGTCCAACTATTTTCGTAGTGACAAAGCCCTTTATAGCATGAAGTGATTCAATTTTTTTAATGTGTTTAATTTATTTCTTCATTAAGTTGAATTTTCATAGAACATCCTTTAGGCGGTATATTGGAATGTTTTTCTATTTTATAATCGGGTATACTAGTAAAGTACTAATTTCTAAAGGGAAGAGTTGAAACATTTATTTTAGCTTCTTGAAGATATATTCTGAACGATGATGCATGTTTAAGACTAGAGTGTAGAAAAAAAGTGTTGAGTAAATGGGTTCTCAGGTTTTTTTATCTCCAGCTTTGTACAGACTGAAATACACAAGCAATATTGTAAGCGATGATGACCAGTCATCCTTGTCCAAATGATCTAGGAATGCTTCTAGAATGTTTTAATTGAAATAGGATGTAGTTAACTGTTAATGTTTGAATAAACATTATTGAGAACTTGTCAAAGACCAGTGTCGGAAATTTTCTAAATATTTATGGTAATTCCGAGCTCTCTCACATCTTCTCTATTTTTAAGCTTACATCGTACAGTCTTTAAAGTACTCTCGTACACGACAACAGAACCGCATTTTTTTACAAAGTGACAAATCCCCTTATCGTGCACCCCTCCCCTACATCCATATAAATTTTACATTGTTGTGCTGCTTCTGACTGGATTAAAAAACAAAAAGCTAATGTTTCCAGAAAAAAAGTAGCCGCACTGTGCCAAAGATGGTAGACTAAGAAATTTGACTTTAGCTAGTTTTTTGGCCACTGTCATTCAATATTTAGCTTAATTTTGCCAAAACTGACTTTATTTTAGAGCTGAATAGTCAGAGAATCATAAGACATGGAATAATAAAAAAAAAAAATAACTGGCTAAAACACCAGTAAAGTCAATTTTTTCAAAATTTTCACAGTAAAATTGAGATTTCAAGAGCAGTTGCAATTAATCGGCCAAAAATAATGAAAAAGTATTCAAATAAAATAGGTAGAGTGGTTATTCTAATTTAAAAACCAATAGTCACTTTTTAAAATAATCGAGATGGTTTCTCAGAAAATGCACTTCATTAAAAGTGAAGTGATAAGTAATAAAATAATGTAAATTATTAAGTAGTAAAGATAAATTATTAATAGAATTCAAACCAACATTCTACTAATCATATACAATATGAATTAAGTAAAATAAATTAGGAGAAAAAAGGAAATTAAACTCAAAGATAGGCTTAACACTTATGTATTAAAATATATGTCTGTACATTGGGAACTAAGTTTTTTTCACAATTTATAAATCCATAAAGGAAAACTAATAATGAATGCTCTAATAGTCAGAATATGCAACTAGATATTAACTGATTTTTTTTTTTGCACAAAATTCATTAATTTTTTAAGCCACTGAAAAAAAAAAATATTTACATTAAATTCATTTTTAATACAAAAAAACTACTATTCTTAAAACTAATCAGGAAAAATTAACTAATTGCAAAATGTAAATAACAAAACTTAATTGATAGAAAGGTATAGAGATACTACTAGCCATTTGCATCAAATATGAGCGGATAATAACATTTATTTATAGATTTTATTTATGAATTAAATATTAGGCAATTAATAACAAAATCTTATATAAGTAGACAACCCTTCTTAATTTGTTTCATTGTTTTCATCATACAATAAAATACATGACAGTGGATGATAAACTAAACTTACCCACCCACTGTACTAACAGATAAATAAAAAAAAAAATGTTATTTTATGGAATGATCTTAGTAAATTCAGCCTAGAAATAAGCTAACTTTATCAATTATAAAATGAAACATAGAGAGTCAGTTAGGTTTATAGTTGGCATAAAAAAAAAGTAATTCAACACAATTACATTGATGTGAAGAATTGTATCAGTAAAATACTTTTTGTAGTATATTTCACAGCATACATCTTAAATTCATGCCATTACCTAATGTTACAGCTAAAAGTCACAAACAGCAACATTTCGAAAATGTTATACGATTTTTAATTTAATAATATGGTAGCTGTCACTGAAGAGATAATAATAACAAACTGTAGAAATTTTTAAGGAATACATATATTAACAAGTCTTTAAATATAAAACTGAGGATTTCTAAAGAAAACAGGAGAGTGAGAAGTGCCTGAGAAAGTGGGGGAGTCCTAATATATATATATATTCTTATGTATATATTGTATACTATATATATAAGAATGTATATAACAATAAATATATCTATATATATTTCACACTGCCTCCTTAGAAGCCTTCTTGGTATTGCCTGGAATCTAGCCTTTCTTGAAGTATTTCCAACTGACGCTTAGCTTCACACTGAGGAAAGTTCTGAAGATCATAATATTGAGGTGCTAACCTTAGAAGCCATTCAGCTAAAACAAAAAAAAAAAAAATTTTAAAATAACATGATACAAGAAAAATGAACAAAATACTAAGAAAACCCTTAGTAGGGGTCAACTAATATGAGAGAAGTGGTAACATTAACAAACTGTTATCCTTTAAGGTTTATCATAGTAGTGACAATTTTAGTCTTTTTATGTTGTGGCAAGAGACTGTCTTGACTGTTTTGTTTTTTTATCTTTATAGGTAAATAATGTTTAATAATACTTCCAGTTAGACATTAGGAATCTATGATGGTGAGATCACTTAACAAATTAAAATGTTTGAAATGCTTTGTCAGACTGGTCATCATATCTCACAAGGGCTCTTATGTAACCAGGTTATGTGCCAAATAAAACTTTCCCTTGTTTGACAAAAGAACTTCCTGTATTTCCTTTATACAAATTCTAATTCCTACCTAATTTTAATGTATCTCCTTTCTTATATGAGTGTAATAGCTTTTCACAATTTGTGTCTTGTTAGCAGCCCTGAAGGCTTGCGAAGTGGGTTGAAAAGTTGGTATATATTAAATTGAACATCACTACTTTGTGTTTTATTATGAAAATCTCCCTCCCAATATCACCTAAATTGTAACTACTATTAACTATTTTTACAAAATATCTATATGCTTAATTTAAGTAAATATAAGTATTTATACATATTAATTTGAAATTTTAACTTACGTTTAACATCTGTTACTGTTCGAATATAATTTTTTGTGGTCAATACAAATTCATTATAGACAACCCATTCAGGCTTATGATCTAAACAGGTAGAAGGATGTAACTGTACAACCTGATTGTCTTTGATTGTTAAATAATGGCCCGTCTTCTCTAGATGAGCAACCTGAAAGCAATATTAAAGTTATAAATACAATTGTAAGTACTATCATAATACAAACTTTACAAAATAGCAATTGACAAAAAACTAAACAAAGTATGGTATTCAGTAACTTTTTTAGCATCATGAAATAATAATAAAAAATCTTTCGAGGAGTGGAACCAATGCCAGGGGAATGGGATAGGTGCGAACCATTTTAAAACAAATCCAAGCTCTAACAGATTCATGTATGATTGGAAGACTGGTAGAGTCAGAATAGACAAACGCAATAAACCTGAATGTTAACTATGCTCCTGTCTGTGGTGTTCCGGGAACCGGAGGCCAGGCAAATGGAGCTGTTGAACCCCTCTGCCGCAAATGTGGTCGAAAGTTAGAAACTCCAGCTCATGTATTGGGTAAATGTCCAAATAGCATGCTCCTCGTCACCCACCGCACAATAACATTAAAAAGCAAGTAGTCGAACTGCTTGAAAAGAAAAATTATAAATGTTTCCAGGAAATGTTTTGCTTAGATACCGAAGGTTCAACAAAATTTTGAGTTACAGAATAAGAACCACTGATAGTAGATCCCACAATAAGGTTTGAAACGAACAATCAGGACTAAGGTATTAAAATACAAGCAGAAAAAGAGAACATTTATACAAAGTTTATTCTCTATCTACAAGAGAGAAGGCAAAAGACGATTTTCAGGGAAAGCGCTTTGGTTCGGAAGGAGGGATATCATCCTGCTTGCAACAGTTGTTTTTTTTTAGAATTTCGGTGGTTTTGAAAAGAATTAGTTCCAGAGCATGTCAGAAACCATTATTCTGGACTCACTAGGAATCATACACCATCATTTGTATTAGGCATCAGCTTTGCTTGGTCAATTTGTGGTCCATTTTTTTTTTTTGTCAATATAATTTTATACTATGCTTTTCCTATCGATTAATAATTCCAAATTACATAATTCCATAATTACATCAGTTCAATGTTCTAAACTTTTTTGTCTATTTTCAAATCACTTAATTTTTTCATTATTGTATTGCCAATTTTATTGTAATTAGAGCTCATGCATTTATATTTATTTTATTCTTTTGTTGTATTAATCATTAAATAACAAGTAAATTTGTCCTTTTTTTTTTATCTTTTTTTAATAAAATTTTAATCCGTTTCTAATTTTTATGGAACATGTTTCTTATCCTTATTGTAAGCCAAAAACCTCATTTCTTCATTTCATTTTACAATTCACGAACCCTTCTTAATAAATGATATTAAATAATCTTATAAAATACTATCATTATGATAATAATAAATATTTATATTAATATTTGGAATTGTGACAGAATCATCACAACAGGAAAATAATGGATGTCACATTCTTTAACACACAATTGATAAGTGTATTATATTATCTGGCTTTTATGCACATACTATAAAGCCCAATTTATAAATTACCTATCAATAGTAAATCTGCAAAACCTTTGAGTCCCATTTTTAATAAAATAAAAGTTTTACATCTATATAACAAAACAAAAGGTTCTGGTTCAAATTGAACGTGTCATTTTTATGTTATCTGTTGTCTACGACAAATTGTAATAACCAGTAAGTTTTTAAGGCTTCGGAGAGATTGAAGATTTGTCTCTTACAAAATTATGTCAGAAGCACATACAAGGTTTATTGTATACTGCTAATATGTATATGTTGTAAACCGTTTTTAATTTTTAACTAGCTCTAATGGAGAGTATTAATATTCATATGACCCTATTAATATGTCTTTAGCATTTGAAGAACAGTCAAGAAAAAAATTTATATCTCTGGTCAGTAATATGTTAACATCAGAACAATAAACAATAACACATAATAAACAAACGAAAATAAATTATAAGGAAATAGCTCATTATAAAGTGTGTAACATAATAATTAAAAATAAAAAAATAGTAAAATACAGTAAAAAAAATTGAATACCTGCATAAAGAAACCAGTAACAAGCGACTTCCTGATGTTAATGTAATAGTCTTTGGATGTAAACTCAGTTGAAGTTCTCTTTAAATTAAAACGATCCATGATTCTTGATAACTGCTGCCTTACATTATCACCAGACTTAAGAGATCTATAGTTGACGAAATTGTCATAGCACCACTGTGGGTCTTCTGAGTCTGTTTTAATTATATGACACAACAAAAAAACACAAACATTTGATGTTTTAGTATTAAATAATCAAAATAAAGCTTCATAGTTATAGATATCACATAGTAACAGGAATCCAACAAGAATGGGAATTTTAATATGGGAATTTTTTTATCTATAAAAAATCACGAGGGATTTTATTGGTTTTAATGCTAATAAATTGTAATATGTAATTAAGACACATAAAACAAATATTTATCATTGAGACAAAAACAGGTTAGCAGTAAATATTTTCAGCAATATAGTTCATTAAATAAACACTGGAAGAGATAAAAAAACTAAAATAATATCAAAATTCTGCTTCATAAAATTTTTAGTTAATCTGAAATATGCAATAATTGGATATATGAAATAAACTACATTAGCTCAGTTTCAAACTGGTAAAAAAAAAGAGTAAATAAAACGAAGATCAAAATTGATTGTAAAAAGTAACAGCTGCAGACCAACATTGACCAATACAATTTAATAAATTAAATTAATTTTACTAATAAAATATTGGAAAATGAAGGAAACAACAAAAATTAGGTAAATTTTTGACAATTTACGAGTCAATATATCAGTTCGTACTAATTATATAAACTCAACTTGAGAAGAAATGTTATTTTAGATAACATGTTCAAAGACTCATACCGGATAGAATAAAAGAAAAATTAAGTTATTTAATCTAAAATCCTTAAATTAATTAATTAAATAATCATTAAAATATGTATAATTAAATATAAAAGTAATTCAATATATTAATTTACAAATATAAATACTCACTTTGTTTAAAGGCGTGATAAACATTGAGAAGAGTCAAGTGATCCCCATCGATGTGCGCAAAGCGCATCTTCGCATCGTCAGCAGCCTTCTTTGCCTCGTTCGGCCGAACGAAACACTGCGGAACTGAGATCGCACGGAAACGCGCGTACCATTTTTAGTAACATCACCTATAAAACCCCCTCACTTAGAATCCTGCTCATGCTCTCATTCTTTTTTATTTTTTAAATTTTCTTATTACTTATTTTAATTTACTAAACCAGATAATATTCTTAACAAAGATTAAAAACATTAAAAAGCTTTTTCATTAAATCATTAGGTAATAGGAATATGAACATGAAAAAGCTTCCATGACTTGTTGAATAATGGAACAAGGGTAAATGAGCTTACACCAAGTTCTAAAAGTTCAACGCTTGAGCAAGATTCTAAAGGTGACTCACACCACCTGTTTTGATTTATTTATTTTTTGGCCATTTCAATTAAATGATCATATTTTTAAAAATATTTGAGGTTTTTTACTAAGTCATTTAATAATAAAATAATTGTGATAATTTTTTCATTCAGGTAAGGAAATTAAAAAGTAGAATAATTGAATAGGAAACTCATGAAATAAAAATTTGAAAGTGGTGATGTCTGAATCCTTTTAAGTTTAACTTTAAAAAAGTCACCTTTCTGTAATAATAGTCCCTTAAATTATTAAGCTAAGAAAAATAATTTATAAATAATTATCATTTTACATCTACCACATTGGTTAGTTGGTTTATTAAAAAAAATAATTATAATCTGGTTAGGCCTGACCTTACACTGGAGCAATCAAAGGCAACCACAGCATGCGGCTCCGAGCAATAATTGCTGCAAGATAATAGATCTTTTACATTAACTGCAGCTGGCTGTTTTAATTTGATCAATTTCCAATTTAGATATGCCAGTTGGCTTTGAGATCCATGCAAGCAATTGCTTTTTTGACTTTTAACAGTGCAAAAAAGGGGAAAGAACAAAGAGTTGGTTTTGAATAATGAAGGGAGTGGTGAGAAGTTTTTCAACAAATTAATGGCAGAAGACTGGTTTTTGTTAAAAAATTTCATGAATACACAGGACTTTAATCACCTGCTGAGCCCTACGGAGATTTATAACGAGGGTTACGTGGATTCCACTAAACTCGACATTAACAGTAAACTTCAATGAGGGATTTGACTTTAGACCAGTTATTTAAAAAAAAAAAGAAGGCCACTTGTGCAAAAGGTTGGGTAGTTCTAATTGTTTAGCATGTTGTAGGGACCAATACAATTAGTAAAAAAAAAAAGTTTCCGAATTCCAAAGCCTTGTGGAAGCCGAGTTATAGTGAAAAAACGTAAAACATTTTTGCACTTGTTTTTGTTACTTCCAATCAATAGATTTTATTGATTTGGAATAACCGTTTTGGAGTCAGGGACACTTGAAAAGTTATGCAGTGAGAACTTCACTCAAAATTGGAAGTTTTTGGCTGTGATTATATACTCACTCGAATTTCAAGTTTAAGTAAGTCACTTAACACAGAATTTAATGCTCTTTCATTTTTGTAATAGATACTTTCTCAATAGGAAATTTGGTTTAGAAGTTATATATAATAGAAGTTAGCAGTAAAAGTCTGCTTTTTCGCTATAATGAAGCTTCCATGGGCTTTAGAATTGGCAAACTTGGATTTTCACTAGTTTTATTAATCTATACTACATACCAAAAAATTACAACTACCTGACCTTTTGCACGAACTAATGAATTAAGTGACTTGAATACTTTTTACGTATCCCAAGACATCTTATTTTCAAGCCGCATGCAATTGGTGAACTAAACCCATTATAAGGCATACTGCCGAAGGAAACTGAGAGGGGCAAAGGGCGCAAAGGCTTTGCAGTATTGCTTCCAATGTAAAAGGTCTGGGAACTTGCAGCATGCCACAAGTGAATCGGTAGCCTTTGCCTGCTCCAGTGTAAGGCCACCAAGCCTAGTTCAGCAATTATGTTCAGTTGGAGTAATTTTGCCAACCGACAATCACAATAACATCTATAGCTTTTTTTTTAATAATAGAACATTATATTATAATTACATGTAACAAAATATATTACAACTAAAATGTAAAATAAAATCAAAAGGCTTTATAAAAGAAAATTTGGAAATAATAAAAGAAAAGAAGACAAAGAATAAAATAAAATTATTTGCAACCAAATTGAATTTAACTTCCTAATATGAAATTATTTACATCAATTCTAAAATAAATACAAATAACAGTTGAGTTAAAACTCATGATCAAACAAACTATATAAATCCATAGTATCAGACTGAGAATAAAATTAAAATTGTCATTATACATCAACATATGGCTATGCATCCCACCAAAACTTTTAAAAACACAATAAAGTAATAAATAAATAGAAACCTATGGCTTAAAATCTCTTTCTAGAGACAAGACTTATTAACCCGGTGGCCATGATAGCTATAGAAGGCGGATGTTGGGCAGCCTTATACAGGGATAAAATAAAATTTTATAGTTTTATGCATTATTAATAAAACATAATCTTCTTCTTCTTTTTATATCTCCATCGTGTCATTAGTAGTGGAATAAAACTTAAACAGTAATAAATTATGTCATATACCCACCACTCTGCAGTCTGAAAGGTCCATTATGTTCTGTATAAAAATCTTGAGGTATGGCAATAAATCCAGTAAATTGGAGTCATCAATATCGTAACAACCAAATCGAAACAGTGCTAAGGCATTGCACGTAGATAATATAGTGTTTTATCTTCTAGGGAGCAGAAACTAATCACCGGATGGTTAGCTTTCTCAAATTTAAAATATGATTAGATTACAGTTTTATCAATCACTGAATGTTGCACTGACCAATTAAAAAAAATTTGTTTATATTCCTGCAAGGCACTCTCTCAAAAGAGGTTACCCTATGTATTACAAGGCTTTCCTGATAATCCAACAGTTATCTTAATTCTTCTTTTGGTAGCTGATGGGAGACTTACTCCATTCAAAAGCACAAGATTCTACCTGTCTTTTCATTGTCTGATAAATTTAAATGCACAGGAATCTGTATTTAATAGTTGCATTTACTTATTAGATCCATTATACAAGAAATTATTTTGATTATTATGAAGGATTTTATACATAACTTACAAAATAAAAATCAAATCTAAGTAACAATTATGGCAGAGAATTGGCAAAATTACTGAAACCAAGTAAAAAGTAATAGTAAGTTGGGAAAAAAATGAAATTATTAAGAGAAAGTGTTATGATTGTTCTAAGAAAAACAATAAAATGAACCAAATGTAATAGATGCTTATCAAAAAAACAATTTTTTATATCACTAAGCCGTTTCTGTTAAATAAGATGGTCGGTATTATAATTGGGAATGTAACAGAAAGTATACTAGCCAAAATGATACCTGATAGCATGGCAGTGATAGACAGGATTTCATTAGAACAGTTGAGAGCACATGATGTGATGAGAAGTTTAGCCAATTGAGGATCGAGAGGGAATTCTGCCATAACTGCTCCGAGGTCAGTCAAGTTGCCATCGTCATCTAAGGCTGCTAGGTAATTTAGGAGTTCTAAAGCTCTCATTAGAGTTTCTGGAGCTAGAAATGTTCAGAAAATTACAATTTAGATATTCAACTTAAATTCATGAATTTAAAGATTCATAGTGATGATCTAGTTTTTTTCTTAATAGGTTAAATTAAACAAAATAATTCTCTACAGTAGGTAATTAAAAATAAATTTCAGATTACTCAGCTTTGGAGAAAACTAAATACATCCATACACACACAGGCAGGAGCATATAACTAACTACATGCATACAAATATTTTGCAACAGATTGGATGAGTAAACATTAGCAATTGTAATTTACAACTTTTGATGAGTTTACTATAAATTATAAGGTGCTGAAGTTTAAGCACCAACCTCATCCCTTCACATTCTAAATTTTATGTAATTTATAAAATTTAATTGAAATAAATAAATTCTTTAGGAATCTTTTTTAACAGATATAATTTGTTGGTTTTTCTAATTTAATCTCAAGTGAGACCAATTGAACTATGGAAATCAAAAATACACTAAGAGCAGTAAACCATATTTTATAGAAGAGAGAGAGAGAGAAAAACTATCTATTATTCTTGGATTAAATGGACTTTGGACTTCTACTTGTAGTCCAGGCATATGGTAATTTTACCTGGAAAGTTTTGTAGTTTTTAAAATTTGCTCCTTTTTAGTCGTTTTTTGCCAGAAAAAAATAGACTATTGCAGTGGGTCGAAGGTCGGCGGTGAGCGGCAGGACTGCGATTTCTATTCGTTTCATAACCCCTAGAATAGGGTTGGAACATCGAAAGAAAAATATCAATATTTGATATTTCGCAAAACCTAATATCGATATCCACTGATAATCGGTAGAAAAATATCGATATATCGAAAGAAAATGGACGAAAAAGCAAAGAAACCATGCATTAAATGAGTATAACGTTATGAAATTTATGAGAAGGTTATGAAATAATATAATTATTATTTATAGAACAATATTTTTATTATCCATGAATCATTATAAAAAAAGGATAGAAAAGAATAATACTTTGGTAAAAAATATAAGTATAATAATACATTTTTATCTTGAAGATTTTTTGCCATATTTCATATATTATATTATTCTAAAACTTTTTCAAAAATAAAGCCTTGTTTTATTTTTCTAAAACAAAATTATATTTTATTATTTAAAGTTTCCATGCATACATTGAGCATTCTCAGAACATTTATCTATACATGTAATTCATCTGATATATATTTCAGTACAATCACCATTTATATTATTACCATTTTGTCTTTACATTGGATTAATTAACAGTATATGTGTTTTTACTAATTATTGTTTGGCAACTAAATATTTGTATGCTCATATTTACCCCATTATATTCATAAATTAACATGTGCTATATTTTAACCAATGATTATATGCAACAATTTATTTACATTTATAGTATTGTCTATTTTATTTCAATTTGGTGAATGATCGATCCATCTTAAAATCTTAAGTTTATTTGAAGGGTAAGGAGGAAAAACCTGAACCCTATTTCATAATAAAGTATGAAAGTACAATTACGAGTAGATTTATTATTTACTATGCATATGACACATTGTGAAATGTTGAAACACAATGTGTGAAGCAAGGAGACAGCTTAAGTCCTCTCTTATTCATTAGATACATGGATAAAATTTTGAAGATGTGCAAACGAAGGACAGCTCGCAATGTTGTAGGCAAATGGAATATGAGGACAATTCTGGCGCAAGTGATGGTGTTTGCAGATAATATTGTTCTTATAGTGGATTCAGAAGCGCGATTGCAGCAGGCAGTAATAGAATGGGAGGTGGAGCTGGAAAGGAAAGGAATGACCATCAATGTCGGAAAGAGCAAAGCAATGCATATAGGCAGGGAACAGGAAGTTGTTGAATTACGCTGCAAAGGTGAAGTAATGGAAGTGGTGGATGACTTCACTTACCTAGGGACAGTGATCTGCAGGAATGGAAGGTTGGACCAGGAGATCTCCAACAGAATAAAGAAGGCAAATTCTATCTACTACCACCGCTGTAACACATTGATGTGTAAAAGGGAGGTAGAGAAAAATGTTAAAATACATATTTTTAAAGCCGTTTACCTGCCTACTCTATTATATGGAAGTGAAAGCTGGATACCTCTAGACAAGCACCTAAGCAGAATAACAGCTGCTGAAATGAAATATCTCCGAAGAGTAGCTGGTCGAACAAGGAGAGATCGCATTAAAAACGAGCGGACACGAGAAGATCTTGGAGTTGCTTCCTTGAAAGATACTCTTGAAAAGAGACAACTTCGATGGTTTGGACACCTTTGCCGGATGGATGAGAACCGTGACCCTCGAAAATTCTTTGAAGCCATACCCAGAGAGAGAGAGACAAGCAGATAAATGCCATGAAAGCGCTGGCACGGATCGGGAGGCCTGGTATGCTTGGAATGAGGTACCTCCACGCTAAGAGGCACTATGGAGGAAGAAGAAGAAACACAATAAAATTTAAAACTAGTTGTTAGCATCTACCTAATGTGCCTCGATTCCTATTCTTGAATATTCTGACCTGTGTCTTTACTATCTAGCAATACTTAAAATAGTGTTATCTTTTCTTTTTGTAATTCTTCTAGATCTTATTTTTATTTTAAATTTACTATTTTCATTACAGTTATTATTTCTTTCATTACATATCTATTTTATTTATTAATGTCTATGTAATGATTTTCAATTTCATATCGATTTTGAAATTGAGCACTTCTTTTATACTTCTTTATTGCTATTAGGATTTTTGGAATTTGTCTTATGCTGCTTTAATCTTGTTTTCAAATTTTGGGACATTTCTCCTATATAATACTTTTCATTGTATTCTTTCCAGTGTAGAAAGGCAGAGTATCCTTACAGATAAAATATAAAATAGCATCATTAATTTTTCTTCGTCGTTCGCCTCCCTCTTCAAATGATACGATATTTTGGAAATAACTTCTTATGCCAGAAGCTTTTGATAGAGGAACTGTTTCATTTGCTTCTGATTTAGAAGTAGATGGTGTTGCAGAAACACCTGATCCTGATGGAGACGAAAAAACATGTGAATGGAAAAAGCTTTGAGGTGTGACCATAGGTTTGTTGTGATTCCCGATATCCGAAATATTTTGGGACAATATTTGCACTCCGCAATTTTACTGTCTCTCGAATTAAAATGTTTCCATACTTCACTTTTTGGCGGCGACATTTTAGTTTCTATTTTCACTTTAATCACCACACTAACAACAACAACAACAACAACAATAAACAACAGGTAACTGACCGTTAGTGACGCCTATGAGTTATAACATTAAGGAAGTTACAGCAGTTCAAAGACAGCGCCCTAGATTGATTGAATAACTAAGCTATAATGTAAAGTACAGCACATGGATAAAATTAAAAACATGATAAAGAAGAAAGGAAATTTCTACTTAAAATAAAATAATAAAGTTTAAAATATCAATATCACCGATATATCAGTGTAAAATATCGATATCATCGATATATCGGGTGTTAGGATATCGATATAATATATCGGTTTTTCAAATCCGATATATCGCGTTTCGATATTCCAACCCTACCATTCGATATTCCATAACCTAGAGCACGATTATGGAAAATTTGGAGATGTCTGATATATATTTATATATATTTTTTTTTCCGCTACATTTGAGCACCTCCAGCGGCCCCCTTTGGGTCAAATGAGCTGAAATGAAATTCAGTATGTAGGGTTTTCTTCAAGGCAAAACGATACCATTAAAGAATGGATAAATTTCGGTCATTTTCGGTAAATTATCATTTCATATGTAAATTTCGGTACGTTAGGGTACTGTCTTTTGTGGGTCTCAATTTTTTTCTTACTCCTCCGTTTTTCTTACTCCTCCGTTCCCGTAACGGGAAAATACTACTTTAGTGACGGAGTACTACTGTTCACGGATTTTTTTTAGTTGTATTTTCCCCGAAACAAATAGACTTGCAGTGGGTCGAAGGTCGGCGGTGAGCGTCGGGACTGCGTTTTCTATCCGTTTTATAACCCCTAGAGCATGATTATGGAAGATTTGGAGATGTCTGATATATATATATATATATATATATATATATATATATATTTTTTTTCCCCTCGCTACAGTTGAGCATGTCTAGCGGCCCCCATTTGGTCAAATGAGCTGAAATTCTTTATGCAGGACTTTCTGTATCGAAGGTCAGCGGAGAGACAGAACCATATAATAAAAGTACATGTAAATTTTGGTATGTTAGGGAATTGTATTTTGTGGGTCTCAATTTTTTTCTTACTCCCCGTTTTTATATTTTTTTAACACGAAAATACGACTTTAGTGACGGAATTCTACTGCTCATGAATTTTTTTTTTTTTTTTTAGGTGCTCATTATGAAGTTAAAATTTGCCACCTCGAAGTTTTCCCGAAAATATAAACAAATTCAACACCTCAAAAAATTAATCTTTTTTCGATTTTTCAAGCACAAGTTGAAATTATTAGATGGAATGCCAAAATTAATTTTTTGGGCATTTTATATTATACATTTCCTGAAAATTTTTGAAGTCGCAAGACTGAAATTTGTAATCAGCACCCCTAAAAAACATAAATGATAAAATTTTCCAAAACTTTCCAAGGAGTAATTAACAATTACTAACTGTTTCTTTAATTCTGAATTTAGTGAACGCAGAGAAGGAAGTAATATTTTGAAGAGGTTTTCTCAGAAACCTCAAGCTTACTTCAGGGAGAAATTAAGATGGTTTTTACACAGTCTCTTCTGTTTAAACAAAATAATAATTAAATTTTTTTTCCATATTCTGATAACTAAATTAGGATTCTCTAGCAACCAGCCAAATGAAAATGAGGTTGACTAGATCGGGCAGGGCTCTCAGACTAAACAAGCATCTTAACTTCTGAATATAAAGTTTGAACAATTAGATTTTTTTAAACTTGACATTATATTTACTACCACAGTTAAGTTTTGAGACACATGAATAAATAAAAAATAATATTCTTACCAGGCGGATCCATGAAATCGAAATGAACAAGATCGTCAATTCCAAGCTTCTTTAACTGAAGAACCACTGATCCTAAATTTGACCTGAGAATTTCCGGATATGTGTTGTCTTGCATTTCATTTTTGTAAGCCTTTTCAGTGTACAGCCTAAAAATTAAATATGAGTTTACAGACCCAACACAAATTTTATATTTTATAACTTTATTAATCAAAAATATTTACATATCTATATACATAATGAACAAAGCATAAAGGCAATGGCCTTACACCACACTGAATATAATGGCCAGGATACAATAACAAATAATTATACAGGCCTACAAGAGAAATTTTTTTTTTTGGTTCCCAGGATTTTGGAACTGATCTTAGCTGTATTTGGGGTGCTGAATCTAAATATGAACTATGTTATTTCCATCAGCTCTACTTTTTGAGATAAGAGTGAAAAAAAGATGTAAAACCGTCTGCTTGACTCAAGCCAATTCCTTCCTACTTGACCAGGTTGGGAATCCCCAATTCGTCACTGGGAATTTCATCCTTTATTTCAATGCTAAAACTAAATTTGAGATCAGTTTGTGAGTTTTAGCCGTGCAGGATAGATCAAAGCTGATAACAAATGAGTTCAAGTAGTAGAAGATGAGAACATTTATGCTAGTGGACTAGCGGGAAAAGAAAAAGTTTGAAATTCGACATACCGATGGTTTGGAGAGAACCCAAAAACCATATCGATGACTGTTAATTCTGTCTAGTAAACATTACTGGAATCAATCAAAACAACTGTAGCAAGTGGACTTATTCTGATTTATTCGCTGCAAGACACCCCGTTCTTCACTCAGAGGAAATACCGATCCCAGCATTTCACCAACTTCCAAAGCTTTCTGAGGACGAGTGTTTTCTCTATAATCACCCTTCTGATACTAATGAAGGTGCCAGTGATTATGAGGGGATGTCAACAATTCCTCAACGTTTCAACCAGGATGAGTTAAATGACCTCTTCAGATATCTTAACCTGTCAAAAGAAGCTTCTGAATTACTGGCTTCCAGGTTGAACAACAAAATTATATTGGAACAAGGAACCAAAATTACTTTTTACCGTACAAGAGAAAAGGGTCTGCTACCATTCTTCTTTCAAGAAGAAAATCTTTTATTTTGTCACAATATTAGAAAACACCTGGAAAAAATGAATCTTCCTGAATATTTTCCAGATGATTGGCGCCTATTTATTGATAGCTCAAAGTGAAGCTTGAAATGTGTTCTACACAATGGAAACAAATATGGTTTAATACCAATTGCTCACTCAACGACAATGAAAGAACCATATAGCACCTTTGGTCTTGGAGAAGATAAGGTATCGTGAACATCAATGGATAATTTGTGTGGACTTAAAAATGGTAAACTTTCACCCCGGACAGCAAAGTGGCTACACCAAATATCCTTGTTTCTTGTGCCTCTGGGATAGCAGAGACAAAACACACCACTGGGTTAGACAAGAATGGTCTACAAGAGAAGACATGGTCATTGGTGAAAATAACGTTATTAACGAAACCTTAGTTGAACGAGAGAAAATTATCTTTCCTCCTCTGTATATCAAGTTGGACCTTATGGAGCTGTTTGTAAAGGCTATTGATAAGGAGGGATCATGCTTTGTATTTATAAGGGAAAAAATGCCTCACTTGAGTAACAAAAAAATTAAAGCAGGAATATTTAACGGCCCAGAAATAAGAAAATTCATTAAGGACCATGCCTTCGTAAATTCCATGAATGAGGCTAAGCAAAAATCCTGGACTTCATTTCTTGCAGTTTTCAGAAATTTTCTGGGCCAACAAAAAGCAGAAAACCATGTTGAACTGGTAAACAATATGCTTAAAAATTTCAAATCCCTTGGGTGCAACATGAGCATTAAGGTGCACTATTTAGACAGCCACCATTTTTCTGAAAATTTAGGAGACAGCAGTGAGGAGCAAGGTGAAAGATTTCATCAAGATATTAAAATTATGGAGGACCGCTATCAAGGAAGATGGGATACACACATGATGGCAGATTACTGCTGAAGTTTAGTAAGGGACTGTTCCAGGATATATTCAAGAAGGTCACAAAAAAGAAGCTTCCAAAGTGTTGAGTGACTAGTTGGTTCCATTGATGACTTGGTACTATCTTTATATATATATATATATATATATATATATATATATATATATATATATATATATATATATATATATATATATATATATATTATTTGTATAATATAATAATATTTGTGTGATTTAATAACAACAATTTCATGTTCAATTTTTAGATTTGATTCCTGGATTTAACCTAATATAACATAAAATGTACATTTCATTAAAACGTTATACCTTAGAAATTGGACCTCCTGACAAAATGCCACTAATGCCATATTTGAATTCAGGGCCCCAAACTCATATGAAATCAGCTCCAAATACCCTGGCACCAAAACTACTGGTGGCCTGTGCAATCTATTTATTTATAAAATAATATTGGTAAATATACCTAAAACATTTTCCAGGACGTGTTCTTCCAGCTCTACCAGCCCTTTGCTGAGCTGATGCTTTACTAATGGGTGAAACAAGAAGAGATTCCACTCTGATACGAGGATTATATACCTAAAAAAAATTTTGATATAAAGCTAAAAGAACCAAACTTAGCTAATCATATTAGCGTCCTCATATTCCTAAAATAATATAAGTAATTCCTAAAAGTCAACACGGCAGTCGTATGGTTGATGTAACCATCTGTCGCATTACCATGCCGGAGAATGCTCTCTAGGTGACAGATATGAAGATGGTCAGTCTAAATTTTCAAATTCCTTTTAGCAATGTATTCGCTAACCAACAATAACAATGACCCTCCAGGCATGCTTGCATATTAAAAGACATATTTTTAGTTCAATACACAAAGGAAGATTATAAAATAAGGTTCCCTTATTTCTTAAATATATACAGCAATGTTTATTTTAAAAATCGAATAAATCATTTAAAACATAAAAAGTCTATAAGTGAAACCCGTTTTGAATGTAAAAAAATGAATTACTGTGCATGAATTTTTCAGTTATCAGTAGAAGCAATTAGAACCTCCATCACGGACAGCTGATCAATGAGAATGCACGGCATAGCAAAACCTGGCAAGGGGGATTGAGAGTAGGAGAATTACTCCACATGGCAGTATTATTAGAAGTGCTGGCTCCCCCAATGGCTCCAGCTCCCTGAGAACCTTACTTTATGATCTGTCCTTATACATCACACTAATAATTATAATCACCCAAACTTTCAGAAGTTTGGTACCTTGGTGGAGGACTACTTGAGGGGATTAATGGTACAAGTTGAAAACAGAGATTTAAGGAACATTAGAAATCTTAATACGATAGGTGGGTTAAAATCTGTGGCAAACAAGGTTAAGGGATACATCTTAGATATTATGTCTCTGCAAAAGATTCAATTGACAGGGGAAGAACTATTAACTAAAGGGAAGGACACTGTCTGGTTCAGATGCTGGATTTCTGATTAAGAACAGATTTCTTCCTAAATTTAATAATCATGAAACTAAAACAAAATCTTAAAACAAGTGTAAAGAAGCCAACCTCTGTCTGAAATTTTAATGCAAAGAAATGACGAATTCTTTCAATAAAAGTAAATTCTGCCTTATTACTGAAATGGGTAAATTGGTGGGATGGATAAGGAACAAATAACTAAAAAGACACTGAACAGACAGGTTAATGTCTGCAGGGTAAAACGAGCCATAGATAGAAGCATTGTGTTATGACTGATTTTTTAAGATAAAGGTTTTGATGGGGTTCACTGGAGGTATATATGCTGACAATGATTGTGGATGGTTATCGGCACTAAACCTCTTGGGATTTTGTCAGGCCAAATTTTTGTTTTAAAAAAAAATACAAATGATTTCAGCATTTGTAAAAAAATTAATAACTTCGAAATTGTGAAGAAATAATAAAATAATGATTGTAATTGTAAATATCTGGTGTGCCCACTCACACGACTTTCCTTACTGCTTTGGGTAATAGTACAAAATAAAAACTGTTAGCTGTATCTCTGCTAAATTTTAATCGGAATATGATTTTGATTTTTTATGTTTAGCTTTGTAGATATTTGAATTATCTTTCAAAAGAGCATCTAGATTGTTCCGGTAGAGTAGAGTTATTAAGTTAAAAAAAAATTAATCAAAGGAGAACCGGTTTCCAAAGGAACATACAGAATACTTTATTAAATAAGTGTGTATTGTTCCGATTTAGATAGTTCTTTTTATGTTTTGAAGAGAATTTCATTAGCTTTCGAATAGACATGACAAAACCAAGTTTATCCGACTCAGGGGGCTCTCAAACGCACAGCTCCATTAAAAACGTATCCACCCATTTAAGAGATAATCGTGACAAAGACATACATAGATACACGCACGTGCAAACACAAACACAAGCACACACACAAACAAACACAAACACAAACAAACAAAACACACACACAAACAAACAAACACACACACACACACACACAGGCTAACGGCCAAAAATGCTTGAGGGCTCTGAAACGCACAGATCCATTGAAAAGTTGCAAATCAAAATTTTAACCTGATTATGATACTTTCCTTACTTAGTAGCGATCGAAAAGTAAAAGCATGGCTATAATGTCTAATATCTTTGCTAATAATAATAATCCGGAACAATCAAGATGCTCATTTGAAAGATAATTCAAATATCTACAAAGCTAAACATAGAAAATCAAAATCATATTCTGATTAAAATTAGCAGAGATACAGCTAACAGTTTTTATTTTGTACTACTACCCAAAGCAGTAAAGAAAGTCGTGTGAGTGGGCACACCAGATATTTAGATGATGTTTTTATCTTTTTACTTCCTTGTACGAAGTAAAGGAAGTATTGTAATCGCGAAAATTTTCGGTTTTCAGATTTCAACGGAAATATCCATTTTGACCATCCCTGAATCCATTTTGACTAGTTTTGTCGTGACGTCTGTACGTACGTACGTTCGTTCGTATTTCGCATAACTAAAAAACGGTTAGCCGTAGAAAGTTGAAATTTTGTATTTAGGATTGTTGTAAAATCTAGTTGTGAACCTCCCATTTTGGTCACTGCTTAATCACCGGAAGTGGTACTTTACTTGAAGGTCATAATTGATTTCCATCAAAAAGATATTAAAATATTATGCAAAACTTCTCCAATTTAGTATTTATACTTTATATATTGATTTAAATAACATACTAGAATTTGGTCTAAATTGGAAAACCAGAAGAGGTACTTTGTTTGAAGGTCATATTAGACTTTCAATAGACAATTTTTGTAACCCCCTCCCCCCCTCAAAATTTGAGTATGTTTTATGTTTCAAGATATGTAGAATCCAAATATCAAATAAAAAAAAAAATTCGTCCGCTTTTTTTGGTGCTTTTATTGTATTTAAACGAAAGCTAATGAAATTCCCTACAAAACGAAATAAAAATCATTTAAATCGGACCATTATTAGCTGAGATATTGCGTAAGGAACTTCTGAGACTGATTCTTCTGGCGGCTAGTCATCCTGCTTCCTGACTTATTTATTGGGCTTCTAACTTCCTCGTATATCTCTGTTTTATTCTTCCTTGGATTATTTCTTTACTTCCTTTAGCTTCCTTAGTCGGAAACTAGTAACCAAATTCAGTATCACTTTTTGAGCCACGGATTTATAATTTAATGGGCGTACAAGGAAGTCATGTGTTGTCCACATCAGATATTTTTTTTTACATAATTCAATTATCTTTCAAATAATTAAATACAAAATTTACCATAAAATGTATTGTAAAACGTAACAATTTAAAAAATAAAAACAATTTACCAAAATTGTATAATGTAAATTTTTTAAAAAAAATTACCATAAAATGTAACTCAAAAACTTAGCTAAACACAAATAAAATATTCTTTTCATCATAACTTTTTTTCCTGCATTTTCTCGGGGATTTATCTAATAAATGAATAGTTAGAAAGCTATAAGTAGAAGACTTTAGGCAAGTTTCATCAAAATCGTTTGAGCCCTTTTTGCACTAGTCTAAAGAAAAACAAGTTTTTCAAATTTTGTGCAATCACTATTGTGAACTGTTTACCCGGTTTGGTGCACTGACATTGGAGGCTAAAAGCCTACATAACAAAATAATAAGCAACAAAATCGGTCTACCCGCTGAAAGATAATCGAGTAACAGACAGAAAGACCAATGGCAAAAAATTCTTTTTTTCCGACTCAGAGAATTCTGAAACACATAGATCCGTTGAAAACTGCACATCAGAATTTTGAATGATTTGATTTGATTACAATAGTTTCCTTACTTAGTAGTGATAGGAAAGTAAAAAAATATAAAGTAAACTGAATACATATGGCACTAAATAAAGACAAAAAATTAGTTATTACAAACCATAGATAAAATTATTATCAACAATCAATGATACATCCTTAATAAAGACAGAACATTAACATCAATGGCACATCCTTAATAAAGACAGAACATTAACTAAGAACAAAGGAAAAAAATTCCAGTCAATGGATCAACTAGGGTCCGGTCCAACAATCTTTTAACAAATTAATGTAACCTGTAAAAAAAATCTAGATTGGACAACCATTAATTTTGAGTTAAAACTTAGACATTAAAACTTTTCTTTAATGTAAGTATGCTCAAATAAGTCATTAGTACATAATTTGAAATTCTTGATTTGTTGCTTACAAGCATTATGGTAATAATAATTAACACTTACTTTTTGTTTAGCGAATCCTGGGTCAATAACAAATACTACTCCATCTATCGTAAGTGAAGTTTCAGCAATGTTAGTTGACACAACAACTTTCCTTCCTATAGCACCATTAGGTTTATTAGGTGGAGCAGGCTCAAAAATACGCTGTTGAAGATTAGGCGGCAGAGTCGAATAAAGTGGAATACATTTAAGTTCTCCAACTTCAGGGCCCAGATTGTCAATTTCTCTTTTAATTCTTTTACAAGCCTCTTCAATTTCCTATAATAAGACATTAAAGAGTATTTAAAAAAAAAATCGCAATATAATAAACAGCTTAATAAACATTGTCCTGTGTAATGCACATCCTTCCTTAATTATTCGATGCATATCCAATGCTCATTTATTTTAATTTGATTTTTTGGAACTATTTTCGTCTTTAACCATAGTATTTAAATTATCAAAAATACTAATGGGTTTCGTTAAAATAGTTCTGTAAAAAGTATTATTATATATTTTATAATTGAAAAATTATTTTAATATTTTTTCCTATATAATACTGAATATTTTGTGTAAAACATAAAAAGAAAGAATCGATTGTTGCGATTTCGTCTCAGTTTTGGACAACAAATTATCATGGTTTCTTCTTTCTATTTTATAGTCCAGGCCTGATAGACAAATATTAAACAAACATCAATTTTTTTTTTTAAATAATTTTCCAATGGACTTTCTCAACGGAATGATTAAGAGAAAAATAGTAGAAACAAACTGTATATGTATCTGTATATAAAAACTGTACCGATAAAATCGGTGTGTAGCAGCCTGCTGAAAATTCATAAACATGCCGAAAAGCTGTTTTTTCTCGTTTAAGGTTTGAAAATTTTTTATTTGATAAAAATAAAAAAATAGTAAGAAATGGCTTTTAAAAAAACAGAAAAAATTATTTTTAAACAATTAAAGTCGATCAACAACTTTTCGCAAAACAATTAAAAACCACGAAATAGAGACATTCTTATTAAGCATTGAATTACAGAACTTCTTATTGTCGCAGGCACATGCTTGTGGAATTAAATAGTGGCTTTTAGTAATGTCTACGTGCAATAAAAATTGCTTGCAAAAATAATAATCTTTCACAGAAAATGCGAAATTTTAAAACAGATATTCTTGAAAAACGGTTTGAGCAAGGCCCAAAATGATCCTAGAGCGGTTTTTTAAAGTGCTATTTGTTTGCAAAGAGTTACTCTACAACCTCATTTTCATGAAAAATTTAATTGACGAGGTTTAATTTAATACTTCGGATTTTTTCTTGCTTCAGGCACTGGAACATGTGAGCAAAGGGAAAGTTTTTATCTACCACGAAAAGTTATAATTATGCTTACATGAAATTTATATTGTAGGGGTAGGCACCATTAAAAATCACAATTTAAGCCCCGAAACACGTTCCTATGGCAAATACAAGCCCTGTAACTAAATGTCTAAAAATGGCCATATTTCACCATTTTTAATTATTTTTGGAAAAACAAAAAATAGTACTTAAAATGACAAAATAAAACAAAAAACTATTGAAAGTGGGCAATTGAAATATGTCTACAACTTTTCATAAAAAAAATGTATGCTCGCCACTGTAAACTGAACAGACACATGTTAAAACTCAAGATGATCACTTTTGCTTAGATTCTGTCATAATGAGGACGAAACAACCTAGCACATCATCTGCTTGTGTAACAGGTTTTCGAGACTGAGATTCACGGTATTTTGATTAACAACAAACATACTGAGATTCGTTGGATCTACTCCTCATGTTTTAAAACAGCAAGACATGGCGCCAATAGAGGCAACAGTGCATTATGCCATTAAAAAAAATGTACACAATTAGACATTAATAAATTACATCAGATAAACCATGCTTATCAAAGACGAATTCCGCTGAGATCATGAAATTCTATTGTTGTTTGTTAATATTAGTCTGTGATGCAGCATGGACAAGCTTCCTATGGTCTTCACTCGATCACCTCTCTCCAGAAACAGTATTCCTCCTCTTAACATCGGCATATATGTAGAAGATTGGTTGGTGATGCAGTCGATGAATAAACACAAAAATAACAAAAAAACTTATTATATTGTGTGCCGACGTTTTGGCCTAAGTTTTAGGCCATCATCAGGGCTGAGTGGTGTTTAGTCAAGTGCCCAACTCAACCCGATTTTCAAGCACACTTTTGAGATATTAAATTGAACCTCACTTATTTTTCATGAAAATGGGGTTTAACTCTTTGCGAACAAATAGAATTTTGAAAAACCACTGAAGGACCAGTTGGCGCTTGGCTATACGCCACTCAGCCCTGATGATGGACTAAAACTTAGGCCGAAACGTCGGCACACAATATAAGTTTGTTCTTATTTGTGTTTATATTCATCGACTGCACCCCCGACCCCCGGCTAAGCTTCTCCTACATAAAAATATGATTTTTTAAAGATTTTAGGCTAGATAAAACTAAGAACTTACTTCTTGACCAGTCAAAAACAGAAGTACATCCCCTGCAATCTCTTCGCACATGTGAATTTGTATAACAGTTCTTATAGCTGCTTCCAGATAATCTCTTTCTGGTTCAGGAGTGTAAAATATTTCAACAGGATGAGTTCTTCCAGGTACATTCATTAAAGGAGCATTATCGAAGTATTGCTGTAGAATATAACAAAATTTATTATAAACTGTAATATACTTGATTGCCTGAAAACATAAGAATGATAGATTTTTAAAAATGAATTCCAAAACAAACCTGAAATTTGCCAGCGTCTAGGGTAGCAGACATAATGACCAGTTTAAGGTCAGACCTCTGTTTAATAATTTCTTTAAGAACACCCATGAGAATATCTGTTGCTAATGTTCTTTCATGAGCTTCATCCAATAATATCACTTGGTAATTTTCAAGCATGGGATCAGACATCCCTTCTCGTAGAAGCATACCATCAGTCATATACCTGAAACACAATGAAATCATAATGCATCAACAACAAAGCAGTTGGTTTGTTTTTAAAAAATAGTTTATTTCTTTTCTTTTTTTATACAGAAATGGTTTAGATACTAACTTTAATACTGTTTTAGCTGATGAACAATCTTCAAATCTTATACTATAACCAACTTCTTGACCTAAGGACACATCCATTTCTTCAGAAACTCTTTGTGCAACAGACATAGCTGCAACCCTCCTAGGCTGAGTACAAGCTACACCTTTTGATCCTACACTCAGTGAATATTCCACGCACCTAAATAATAAATTTTTTTGTAAAATTTAATAATTAGTTTAAAAAACATTAAATAATTAAGAAGAATATATATAAAACCTGGCTCAAATATGATGCTCGAATATAAAGGCCTATTCTAAAGTGTACTAAACCCTTGTAATAAGGGCCAAGTACATTAATATAAAAATACGGAGTAATTCATCCATTCTATAAGTAAAAAATTTCTTGGTTTGTAAAATTTCTCGAAAGAAATAAGAATGATAAAAACATCCTCCACATAATTCTCGAAATTTTGTTAATATTGCATACATTCATCACCTGATTTCTGAACAGCAGAAACCTGGCTCAAATATGATGCTCGAATATAAAGGCCTATTCTAAAGTGTACTAAACCCTTGTAATAAGGGCCAAGTACATTAATATAAAAATACGGAGTAATTCATCCATTCTATAAGTAAAAAATTTCTTGGTTTGTAAAATTTCTCGAAAGAAATAAGAATGATAAAATCATCCTCCACATAATTCTCAAAATTTTGTTAATATTGCATACATTCATCACCTCATTTCTGATTACCAGAAACCTGGCTCAAATATGATGCTGGAATATAAATGCCAAATCAAAAGTGTACTAAACCCTTGTAATAAGGGCCATGTAAATTAATATAAAAATATGGACGGATTCATGCATTATATAAGTAAAAAAAAATATTTGGTTTGTACATATATATTTAAATTATTTATTTAGTTGTAAAAAAAAAAAAAAGTTGTTATTGAACCCTCAGTTCAGTCCTGAATGTTCTGAGGAATTAATATTGTTTAAAACTAATTAATTACTACTGGATAAGTTCTGAAGGCTTCAGAACATTTTATGACTTTTGGCCATGAATTTGGGATTTCTTGACCACTGTGCAACTTTTAGTTATTAAAACTTGTCAATTTCCTTACAGCTCTTAACACACTCAGTACAGAAAAGCCTCAGATGGTTGTTTCTCCCACCATTACTGATGGTTATTGTTTTTCTATTCCAGATAGCGACAGATGGCTTCAGTAGACTTTTAACTTTCAAGCAGTGTTCTTCATTCTTAAATTGACCGTGTTCTATTCTTATTAATTTTATCTTAATTTTTAAAAAATATGTGCCCTTCTGTGGAGCATTTTCACAAAATCGTATCCGCATCGAGTGTTAAATAGGCTGACCAAGGGCTTTATAGTTTCAGTAATGAGATACTTTAATATATTCGGATAATGTTACAAGTTTGGAATATGCTTATTATTTTAAAACTACAATTTGTTTTATTGATTTGATTATTTGTATGGCCTTCTTGTTTAATATATTTTTCTATTTGATTATAACAAAATAAAAAAATCGACTGATTATGCTAACTAAAAAATTGATATTAAAAAGAATTTTGCAACACTCATCTGTAGTAAGGGTAAGTGTATTAAGGGATGAACTTGATCAATGAAGGCTTTGATACTGCATGTTCTTTTTAAGATGATGTGAGAAGGTGTGAAGGATATAGAAAATGTAGGGCGTGTAAATGATGAGGGAACAAGCTTTCTGACGTTACAGTAACCCTGAAGGGAATCAGCCTTCAGGAATCATATAAATAAGGACATAGGATGTGCACACGAAGGGAACAAGCCTCCAGGCCCAGCGGAAACCGAGCGAAGGGAACCAGCCTTTGGACCTTGGGGGAAGCAAGCTGAGAGAAACCAGCCCTCAGTACTTGTGGAACCACGAAATCAGGAGAGGTTAAGGATATCCAAAGAAATTCCAGTAATGTTACAAATAATAGCCAAAGATATACTGGAGGAATCTCAGAGGTGAGAATTCTCATCTCCCGGGGACAGCCCAAGAAAAACTGAGAAGGAACTTGACAATAGCCTGATCTGGACCCGAGTATCTGAAGCTCATAGCAAACATCGGCTTCGAGAGGTATCCTAACAGTGCACTCAGTTAAAGTCCCTCCAAATCATCTCTGACTATGAAACTTTATTGAGAATATATACACATGATTCATATTCACAATCTGATATTATTAATACATTTATTTACACAATAGAAATAACATAAGGAATTTCTCGCTACAGCTGCTGAAGAGCGAGGTTTCACTGATTATCCACTGAGGAGCGCTAGTTGTTCAGCTAGTTGCTATGGTTGTGGCCAGAGCGCACGGTCGTGAGCAGTAATAAATGACAGACAATAAATCATTCTTCGTCTACTGCCAATATACAACCCCATAGCTTTAACCCGGAAATCTTCTTTTTCTCACAAGTGTCGTACGATGAATTACTTACCACTATCCTAAAACCCCACACCAATGATCGAGGATCGGACAACATCCCTGTAAAACCAAGAAAATCCTGTTAATACTCCATCATATTTACAAATTTTCTATGCAAAATTCTATATTTCCTTCTTCCTGGAAAACCACCCTCTCCAGCCATTAAATAAAATTGCAAATCCTTCCTCAATGCATGACTTCTGTGCTATCTCTCTCCTATCTAACCTTTCAAAACCACTGGAATGCCTCATACAAACTCAACTCTCAAACTTCCTAGAAGAACGTTCCCTCATTAACCCTCTCCAATCCGACTTTCGTGTTAGCTACTCAACCCAATCCGCTTCCCTGAAAATAACGCATGACCTCCAACCATATATAGCATCCTCCTTACCAAACTGCAAAATCTCTATCTATCCAAGATTCCAATCCTTCCTCTCAGATCGGTGACAATATGTAGTCATTCTAGATCAGCCCCATCCAAAACATTGCCCCTTTCCTATGTCAGTGTCTCTGTACACCACTCTGTTTGCTATTTATATTAATGACCTTTCCTTCCTAATTCATCACTCATTTATGCTGACAATTTCGAAATATACTTGTTCTTCCGGACTTCCAACCTATTACCAGCCACAAAAAACTCCAAGAGGACTCGAATCAAATTAGTCACTGGGCTGCAACTAACAAGCTGAAATTGAATCCAGAGAAGACCAAGGCAATAGCAATAGGTTCCAAAGGCAATAGTAATAGATTCCAATCATCTCCTCAAAACTGTTCCTCACATCCCAACTCTGTTCCTAAACAATAATCTCATAAAATTCAAACCAACCATCAAATACCTTTGACCAAATTCTGTCCTGGAACAGCCATGTTTCCAATATCTCCCATCATACGACCATCTTTTCCATCTTAAAGCGGCCAAATTATCTTCGCCACCTATTCCCATTTTAAACCCAAAAACTTCTAGTTACTTCGTTAATATTCCCCATCTATGACTACTGCTGTACGATGTGTAGGGGACGTCACTGGGGATCTCGAAGAAAAATAAAACACTTGATAAATAGCTTTGTACGATTCATCTTCAAGATCCATCAATTCCCTTCCACCATCATTCTGCTAAAAGAGTAGCAAAAGGGAAAATACAGGAAAATCTCAAACAATGCTTTTCAAGATTAGCTGAGGGAAAGTTCCTTTTAAGTCAGAAAGGCTTCACACCGATGTCGTTGCCTAGGGGACAATCAGTTAGTTACCTGCTTCAAAATAATTACAGGGCATGATTATCTCCAACAGCATCTCCACAGAATTGAAGTTGTTGAAAACCCTTTATGTTCCTAGTGCCATGTAGAGATGTCTGGTCGCCATCTGAACGTATGTCCTGCTATGAAGGACATTAGAATTTCACTAGCTGACACCAAGAATAAGTTCTCTAAAAGATCGGTTTTAAATTGGGCTGCTAGAAAATGTATGACAGCAATGTCAACGTAAAAGATTCATCTTCTGGATCACGAGGAGGTCCTCTGTTCCCTGATTTTATGAACAGTTGAATTGGCTTTACCCTTCTTACCATCATAAGTATTTTCTGGCATCCTTTCTCTACCATCAGTCATCCAATCCCACTGTCCATTATACATCTTCAACTTCCTTCTTCTTCTTCTCTTGGCACTACAACCCGCTAGCGAGTCGTGGCCACCGCCAACAGCAACCGCCAGGTGTCCCTATTTTTTGCTGCCACCATCCAGTCTCTCACTCCAAACTTCTTTGCATCGGTGTCCACACAGTCCCTCCATCGCAACTTGGGTCTTCTGACGCATCGTCCACCATGAAGGATCTCAGTCAGAAGTTTCCTTGGTATCATATCATTTCCCATTCTGGCAACATGGCCTGCCCATCTGAGTCGGGCTGCTTTTATAAATTTAACGACATCAGGGACAACTTCTTGTAGATATCCAGGTTCTTCCTCCGTTTCCATTCTCCATCTACAAGTACTGGACCACAAATTCCTCTTAATATCCTGCATTCCAATACCAGAAGATCGTGTTCCACAGCCTTTGTTGTTGTCCATGTCTCGGATCCATAAGTCAGAACCTGTCAGATGAGAGTCTTGTACAGGATGAACTTGGTACGCTGGGTTACTAAGTGACTTTTCAAGTGCTGTTTCAATCCATAGTAACAACGGTTAGCCATCAAAATCCTTTTCCTTACCTCTACCTCCATCCGGTTATCGCTGGTTATCTACGAACCTAGGTAAGAGAATTCTTGAACCTGCTCAAACTTGTAGGGGCCAAAATCTACTCTATCATGGTCCTGCCGAGGGATCTCCTGGGTTACCATGTATTTTGTTTTTTCCTCATTGCCAATCAAACCCAGATTTCTTGCTGCAGCCTCCAGTTTCAAGAAGGATTCAGTAACCGCCTGTCGAGAACGTCCAATTATGTCAATATCGTCAGCAAAAGCGAGAATCTGGGAGAACGTCCAATTATGTCAATATCGTCAGCAAAAGCGAGAATCTGGACCATCCTGTTAAATATCGTGCCCGACGTTTGAATGTTGGAGTCTCGAACAGCCTTTTCCAGTGCTATTAGGAAGAGGAGGCACACTAAAGCATCACCCTGTCTCACTCCCCGTTTTGTTGAAAATTCTTCTGAGATGTTGCCCCGAATTTTCACAACACAAACAATGTCTTCCATCGTTATCCTTATCAATCTTATAAGCTTTCTGGGGATTCCGAAATGGGTTAATGCTTCGTATAGCTTTGCATGATCTACTGTGTCGTAGGCTGATTTAAAGTCGACAAACAAATGATGGGTTTTAAGTTTTTATTCACGCCCTCTTTCCAGAATGGTTCTCAGACAGAAAATTTGGTCTATTGTCGATCGACCACGTCTAAATCCGCACTGATATTGACCCAGTTCTCGCTCTGCATAGGGTAAAAGTCTTTGAAACAGAATGTTGGACAGTATTTTATATGCTCAAGGGAGCAAAGCGACACCACGGTAGTTCGAACATTTCAGTAGCTCACTCTTTTTGTGTATTGGGCATATAAGTCTTCTTCCAATCCGTTGGCATAATCTCCTCATTCCAGATGCTTATCAGTAAATTGTGAAGGACTTTGATGAGTTCGTTTCCTCCATGCTTGAATAATTCGGAAGGGAGGCCATCAATTCCTGGCGCTTTGTTGTTTTTCAGCTTGTTGAGAGCATCTGTCACTTCATCTTCATCTGGTGGTTCTAAGTCATCAATTTGGGATTCCAGGATTTGGGGCTCTATCTGTCTTCTACACTTGGGCCATTCAGAAGCCTCTCGAAAAATCTTCTCCATTCTGCTAGGCAGGCCTGTTCTTCAGATAGGAGAGCTCCTTGCTCATCCACACACATCGAAGGGATTTGCTTAAATGGTTTTCGGGTTCTATTTACATTAGTGTAGAACTTCCTGGTGTCCCCAATGGCCCTAGACTCCTCTAACTCCCTGTTCTTATTTTCCCTTTTCTTCCTGCGATATAAGCACTTTTCTTCCCTTCGTTTCCTTCTATATTCTTCCACAGTTCCACGTGTGCGCCTGTTAATCACCATCTTATAGGCTCCATTTTTAGCTTCAGTGGCAGTCCGACAATCTTCATCGAACCAACAATGCCTAGCCTCTTTTTCAGCTGGTCCCAGAACGGCTTCAGCAGTCTCTTCAATAGTTTTCCGGCAGCTGCTCCAGACATCTCCTATGCTATCATCTGTAGTTTGCATGCACCTTAACCGTAAGTCCAATGATTCTCCATATTTCGCCTTAATCTGTGGGTCTTTAAGCTTTACAATATTAAATTTCTTCGCTCTTTCCCGTGCCCTAGGTGGATTAATAGCAATCTTTGCTATAACATGGGCAATACTCAAGAAATAGTCAGAATCGATATTGGCTCCTCTGAATACTCGGACATCGGTGATGCTACTAAGATGTCTGTCACTGACAAGTATGTGGTCGATCTGGTTGACAGTGAGTCCATTAGGTGATGTCCACGTGCCCTTATGGATTTTCTTATGAGGGAATAATGTGCTGGCAATTTTAAGGCTTTTGGATGCAGCAAAGTTGGTCAGTCGTCGGCCATTATCATTACTTATTTCATGCAGGCTGTGTTTAGCAATAGTAGGGACATAGATATCTTCCTGGCCTACTTTAGCGTTTAGGTCACCTGCAATGATTTTCATATCATAGTGAGGTAATGAATCCAGTGTGTTCTCAAGCAGATCATAGAACTCATCCTTTTCCTCTTCATTCGTTTCTTCGGTCGGAGCATGCACACTTAGGATTGAGAAGTTATAAAACTTTCCACGAATCCTCAGCACTGATATTCTTGGGTTCACTGGTTTAAATACGATGACCTATCTTCTAAACGATTTCCTGACGATGAATCCCGTCCCAAAGGTATGTGCCCGGTCGTTGCAGCTATAGTATACCGTGTGGTTTCTTTTCTCCAGAGTGCCCTGGCCAATCCATCGGATTTCCTGGATGGCAGCTATATCCAACTTGTATCGATCTATTTCATTCAGGAGTACATTGAGTGCTCCGGGTCTATATAATGAAAGGATGTTGCAGTCTTCAATGTTAAACCTATGATGTTTGCCGTGTTTTTTCTGTGAGTGTTTATCGATTTCCGAGGCTATTGCGTGGGGTTTCTCAATAGTTTAATTTTCAGGCCACGGGGCTATCAACCCTCACTACGAGCCCTAGTCTGCTGGTGGGGCTGCCACCTGAATGCCTGCAGACCTGCATCCTCTTCGGGGAGACTACCTAGGGGAGGGGGCCCTAGGGTGTGTACTGTAGGTGGCCTTCGTCTGTAGTGTGGGAGTGTATGTAGTGTGCTGAAATTGTTTACTTTATGGGTGTCAGTGTAAGTGTTCCCCCAACTTGGAGGGCCAGAAGCTGTTTGCAGTTCTAAGAATTGGGCGATGGGGTCGCCACATCCCTACGCCTAACCTCTTCAATAATATCTTCAACCTCCATCAATTCAAATCTTCTGTTCATTACCGCTATACCCGTTCACGGCTTTCAGATTTATAAACAATGGCCCACTGATCCGCAGCTTTAGATGGCTCTTTTCTTATCTGATCGTCATCCTTATGGAATTTGTTCTTTCGTCCATCTGTTGCTCTTCTTACCTTACTCCTCTTAATATTCTTCTCACCTTCAAATCTCGTCTATTCAGTCACTTTCTGACTATTCGTTTCCAAAAGAATTGTAAATAGATATTACTTATCTACAATTAACATTTGTACATAATTATGTATTAATATATTATTTTTACTTTGCCTATTATTATTATTATTTAATTTTCTTTAACTATATTTATCTTTAATTTATTAATATTGGATGTTTGTTTTTGTTTAAAGATCTAAAAGTTATTTCATTATGACTTACCATTTTTTTTTATTATTCTTTTATTTATTCATTTTATTATTTGTTGATTCTATAGTTCTTAATCATTATTTTATACTTTTTCTAAAGCTCATCTAATATTGCCTGTAATATTATTCTAAAGTGAAATATCCCGGAATAAATAAATAATTTATTATTATTATATCATATCAACCATTAATCAGAAAGCTTATACGAAAAGTTTAATATTCAATCGACCAAGATGCCAACATTTAGTAAAAATGTGCACTTGTTCACAGGATATTTCACAAAATTTTTTCAGCAGCAAGAGTTTTAAATAGGCTCACCAAATACACTATAATTGCAGTAACGAGATACTGATATATCTCATGGATGTATATGTGATGGAATGAGGTTCAAATACACTTTTTTTTTATTTATTATTTCCAATAATGAACTTTTGTAATCGATTAAGAAAAAAAAAAATTCATCCATCAAAGGATTTTTTCAAAGATTACTGAACTGATTTTCTTTAGATTTGGGATCTAAGTCACAGGTTGCCCTAAGATGATCCTCGGAATTCGACATTTCCATTTCAAAATGGCGGTCGATTAGAGATTTTATATGCCCATGACTCGGCGATTTATTAAGATGGAGTAAAAATGTAAAGTACTTTAGAATCAGTATATCAAAGCTTGATAAAAAAAAAAAATCTACATAAATGCTTTTGGTTTATTATTTTCAATAATGAACCTTTGTAACCCCTTCCTTCAAGTTCCAGGCTAAACTTGGTAGATATATTTTATAAAGTATTCTGCACATGTTCCTAAAGAAACCCGTTTACTTTCCTTTGATTATATGGTAAATCGAAAACGTTACATTTCCCAAAACGTTCCAGATTCTTATTTGAAAGATAATTTAATTGTCTGGACTCTAAATCAAAGCAATAAGGAAAGTCTTGTGAATAGGCACATCAGATATTTTTGAAATACAACTATTTGAAAATAATAAACCATTGTGTAATAATTTAAAACAGTTTTAAAGTTTTTCTTTTTATGCATGTCAATAAAAGTTAGTAGTTTTCAATGAAACCCACTAAACTTTTATTAAGATCAAATGATTAAAGATAGTCAAACCTTTTAACTCTGTAGTGAATGAGCTATCAGCAACTCTTTTCTCAACAATGTTGTTCATTTTAAATTCTGGTTCAAAAAAAGCAATCTCATCAGTTTTAGTTGTTATATTTGTCTAACTTGGTATTATATAAAAAAGGGAACAAACTCTCTAATATAATTTATAATAGGTGCCCGAAACATTCGAATAACTCATGCTATGCAAAATTGTTCAACTAGCAAGAACCCAAAACCTGTCTCTAGAATTTAAAGAATAAGTAATGTTTAAAAACTAAGCCAAAACTTACCATTGTGGGATTTGGGTTGTTTTCCCAGATCCAGTTTCACCAACAAGAACAATACATTGGTGTTTGTGCAAAAGATCCATAAATTCATCACGGTATTCAAAAACTGGAAGCTGAATTCTTTTTCTGTAAAACTCATAATACCTGCAAAGTTACAAAATAAGTGAGCTTTATTAATTTAGTGAATTAGAAATAGGTAAGCTGTAAAACCAAAAAATCAAGGTGAATTCATTATCATTATTAACACTATTGAAGAACCATGCATACTTAAAATCATAGAAAACAGGCATCTTTTAACAAACCTTAAACTCTTATAATAAATAACATTTTAATCAAAAGAGAACAAAAATAAAAATGATCGTAAAAAAAACTGGAACAATTCAAATAAGTTTCATACCTAAATTTATTTATAAATTGATTTTTTTTTTCTTAAAACAATATTTTAAATTGTATTAAAATTCTAGAAAATTATTGTTTACAGATCGACAAAAGCCTCCTTCCTTTTAAAGAACATTTCAGATTCATAAGTATCTGTCTTTATCAAGAAATGGACAGATGGGATAATATGTTTGTGTTCCTAGTACAATTTACGAGGAAAATTCAAAGTTATAACAGATAATTCAATAAAATACTAATGTGAAGAAACACTTCAGTTTACATACAGATTACAAATTTTCCATCACAATAACTTTTACTAAAATTCAATACAATTATAACTAAACTCCGAAGTATCAAAAAGTTTTTGTGATGGAGCAAGACTGATGATTATTAGTGAACTTTATGAGATTAGAATTAAAGTGAAGAAAAGAACTGGATGACAATCAAGACAGATATTTTTAACATAATAATCAAAAATGATTCTTATAATTATAAAAAAAAAAAATTATAAATATAGTAAAATCAAAATAACATAATTTATAATAATGATTATTAATACAAAATAATCATGACAAAAAATACTAATTAAATTTAACCAGGCAATATTAATACTCATCAAAACTATGAAGTAAAAGTGGTCTATGCGAATAAAGTGATATAGCAGACAGGAAGAAGCAAAATACGACCTTAACTGCAATGGAAAAAATTACTAAAGGCAAATCAGTTCAAAGAAAAAATATTTTATAATCAGTGAAATTATGATCAGGCACTGAAAAATTTAAGGTGATAGTCACTGAACAAAATACTTTAAGTTCTATAAAAAAGATATATAGCAGCTAAGGGAGGTGAAACAAGGCATCAGAGATATTCCATTTATTGAGACTTACATCACTCAAGAAGATGAAGTCAAGGTTTTTATGAAAATGATTATTGGTTGAAATACCATCAACCAGAGTGAGAATGTTCAAAATGAGGGTTATTCTGTTGCTGTACACTTACCGATTGATTTAAAAAAAAAAAAAGTAACTTTGGGATGATGTTTCACAGTATATTTCAGTTATATTTTTAGACTATATATGCGAGTGGGAGAGCAAAAATATGTCCATGACCTTTTTTCGTGTTTGTGATGACTACAGCCATGGGCTTTTTAAATAAAAATTCAAATATTAAAAGGATGAGGTGAGTTGAGTATGATATGGGCCTCAGGATAATATATATCTGAATATATTGTACTGAATGGAGCGTACAAATTGTTAACATCAATGATCAATAGCAAGCTAAAAATCCTTATAAATAAGCACGAGTTTACTGCTGACAGACAATTAGAGAAAAGAATACCAGATCTTTTAAAGAACTGATTTATCAATATCTTCATGCCTCAACAAGTGAAAAAATAGGAAATGAAATATTTTAATACTGCAGATTGATTATCAGGAACTTGATTCAGTGCTGCATCACTGGCATCTGCAAAGTATGAAGAAACAAGAAGTAGATATAGCCATTATTTATCTATTAGAGCATCTTGTGAAACGATGAATTGTGTTCCTAAATATACAATTACCCTATGAAAACATACCATAACCTGGGATCTTTCCAGGTAACCTTAAATGAACGCACTTTGTTTGAGTCAGGTGGTTAACTCTTGAAGTAGGAGGGGAATGAGGAAGGGGAGATAATCGTCTAGAGAATCATGGGCTGTGTGGCTTTGGTTGGCCGGTAAGCAGTCACCCATCCAAGTACTAACCACACTTGGCACCTAGCTTAACTTTGAGTACCTATTGAAAACGCCTTAGTCTTTCAGCTTCACCGTCCTTCTATATATACAATAAATGTATGTATACAGTCAAACCTCTATATATCGAACACGAAGGTTTTTAGAAAAAAATTCCAAATGTAGAATTTTTGATACATGGAAAGATTGTAATTGTTTACTCTTTTTAGGCTAAAACAATTATAGCTATGTATCAAAGGCAATTTTTCAGGGTTAAAGAAAAAGATAGCTGAACAATTAATAGCACTTATTAGAAAAATTGTACAATATACATCTGTGATTGCAGATTTTTTACAAATGTACATTTATTATTTAATAAGGACATGTATTAAAAATATGCAAATATACATAAAAAATTAATTTATTTTCGTTTTAGTGCAAAATAGCTTCTAATAATTATTTGTGTATAATTCATCATTGAAGTTATGTTTAGGAGCAATGTTCACAACAATAAAGGCAAAGTTAAACTGGATTTAAAATGAAAATTTCACTCAATATCAGCAAAGAGATTCAGAGAATTTAGCTACTACAATACTTCTTCTAAAACGAGATCTTCCCCGAATTTCCATTTATTTAATTATTACCCATTCTAATGTACGTAAACTAATGGCTCTTTTTGATGACAATCACATTTTATATTTTCTTAAATGGAAATTTTTTGTTTGATATATATAAATTTTATTTGATACAACTTTACTAATGGGGCTCGTTATCACTGGCTCGGGCCGAACTTACCCGAAGGTTGCCACACTATCACTCTCTAGCATGGTTTGTTCTAACTAACTGCTTTGTATTCAATTCTAACATTCGTATTCATCAAAATTATTACTGTTTTAATAAGATATTATTTAAAATTATTAATGCTGTCAACTTCAGCTCACTATGTTCGCCCAAGATATGAAAAAAAACATCAACAGATCCTTTCCAGTTGAGGTCGGGGCCTTACCGTAATTTCAATTATTACTGTTCTAATTAGATCACAGCTGTCGACTTCCGCTCGCTATGCTCACTCAAGAGATATGCAAACCCCCAAAAGTTCTTTTTCAGATAAGGTCGGGTCCATACCATAATTTATCTGGAAGTCGACAGCACTAATAATTTTAAATAATATATAATTAAAGCAGTAATAATTCCAATGAATACGAATTTTAGAATTGAATAGAAAGTAGTTAATACAAATGGCGCTAGAGATTGGTATTGCGACAACCTTCAGGTAAATTGTACAGTTGTAATGTGTCTATATTAAATATATATATATATATATATATATATATATATATATATATATATATATATATATATATACATATATATATATACATATATATATATACATATATACACATGCACACATGCACATATATAAATTAATAAAATATATGCACGCTCTTAAATATACTTCTTAATCATTAATTTAACAGCTATCAACCTTGATTTTAAGTTATGGTTCCTTTTTAAACACATTTCTATAATTTACCATAATGTTATATCAGAATCTAGAAAAACAAATGAAACAAACATTAACTAAGACATAACTGACTGTTCTGCCAAATTTAAAAGAAAAGAGGGTAATTCTTCTATGTAATGGTATCACTTTAAAGGGTAAAACTCCCTAATCAATGCAATTTCCAGTCTGCTACAAAATTGAGCTAAAATGTATGTTTAAGAAAAATGTGGTACACATGAGCAGCACATCAAAAAGGTATAATTTCAACCCGTAGGGTAGAAATTAACTTTGTCAGACTAGAAAGAACTGCAGTGTGTTAGGAATAGTTAAGAATCCATTAAATAAACTGCATTTTCTGTCCTAGATGGAAAACACTAAGTTGTTAAACTATTCAAACTATAGAAGTTAAACAAATCTAAATGAAATAAACTAAGTTAACACTGATCAAAAGTTAAATAAAATTTTCTCCATAGAGCTCTAAAATGTTTAAACAGAGGCCAAAGCAAAAAGTAATAATAATATAGGTCTATTTTGACTATATTACTAACACAGTTAACCTCATTGTGTCTATACCTAGAATAGGACAATTAAATTAATAATTAGATTGTATAAATAATAGAAACTAACTGAAAAAACATTACTTAGTTACAATAAAAATACAAAGGAAAAAGAAAAACTTAAGGCTATATCCTACCTCCTTGTATAAGGTAGACCAGTAAATGGGTTTTTAGATGTGCTATTCTTTAAAGTATTGGTTGCAGAAGGAGCAACATTAGTAGTTGAAGTAACACTAGTAGAAGGAACAGCTGCCATCCTGCTAAAAATTTAATTTTTAATAATAAATATAAGCAATCAAGCATCTATCTTATAACCTTATAACTATTCATGCACCTAGGACTGGTCTAATATTCTCAGTATATGGGTAGGCTAAATTTTAAAATTATGGTTCTCATTACAATAGATACTTATAAAACATATCTATTAACAAGCACAATAAATGGTAAACACAACTGACAGAAAACGCACCACGATGAAACCATATACCTCATATGAAAAGATTAAGAATTAAATAAACAGCATACCTCTGTTTTGTCACATAAGGATCAATATACTCAATCCGTCGTTTAGACATTTTACAAGGGGGAAAATAGCGTATATTTAATAAGGCAAACAAAGTTACTAAAAACAATAATTAATATTCTTCTAAGCACAGCTATCTGGATCTAAAAAATGGTATCGATATAAGCTACTTGCTGTATTGAACAGAAATGTACAATATAAATGACTTAGTTTTAAAATTAATAATTAATTTAATTAACAAATAATTTTTTTAAGTTTGGATGGATCTCAGCATTGGATAAAAATAATATTAAAGTGAGAATTACAGTGTAAAGGCTATATTTCAGCAAGAGCTACGATTTCCGCAATAACTTCAAAGGAGTCACGCCTTTAGCTCTCCGTGAGCTCAAAACAAAATGCTATATCATCAAATTTAATAACATTCATGCTAGAAAAAATTATTGTTTTATAACTAATTTCATTAATTTGAATAATGTTCAGAATTGCCTTTACACTTATTAATTGTTTAATGGTGTAAAACTGCTTTAGTCATCAATGTCATTACTTATGTGTACAATTTTGTTTATTGTAAATCGTAGTATGCATTAAAACTCCATCAAACCTATTACTTGGAATTTACATTAGAGCAAAAACCCATGAGGTACTTACAAGTGCTTATAACAATTTATTCCGTGTACAAGAAAACCTAAATAGTCTCTTGAGACTTGAGCTCTCGCCCTTTCTGTCCTAGGTCTCGCATGCACTATGTCGTGACAATGCACGCAAGAATATTTAATTTGCAGCGAAAATATTTGTGCCGAACGCGTTTATATTTATCGGCTTTATATTTGTTTTTGTAGTCATGTATAAAATGAAATCGGTTAGCGTTTCAAAATCGAATTTTCCATGGAATAATAATATTTTAGATTTCATATATTATTATTTTAAAAGTTCATATGAATTCCTTACATTAAATTTGGACAAAGACTTTTTTTATTTTTTAATGGGTTTAATAACATCCTTATATACTCAAACTATGGTCTCGCGTCCGATGCATGTAAAGAAGTGAGACAAACAGCCGCAAGATGAATAGTTGCGGCAAATGTCGCAAATATTCATGCTTACTTCAATTTAACTGTCGCTGTAGCATGTTTTACCCATCTAATGAACACGAGGCACTAGTTTGAGTATATAAGGACGTTATTAAACCCATTTAAAAAAAAATCTATTGGAACCGTGAACGGCCGAATAATTCTCCGGCCGTATAATAGCCGAATAATCATCCGGCCGTGTACAGCCGAATAATCCTCCAGCCGTTTACAGCCGTAACTCCCCTAAACATAGGGAAAGCATTAGAGCGTTTCCACTAAAAACACTATTTTGGCAGAAGGCGGTCGAACGACGATTTAATCCAATAGAGGTGGGATTTTCTGGCCCAAAGTATAAAAGTATAACAAAAGAAGAAAAAATATTTTTGTTTATTGAACTTTATTGGTTGCATATCTAGGGCATATCAAATTGAGTTATTATTGGTCATTAATTGTTAATTAAAATTCTAAATACTATAAAAAAAAGTTATTAAAATAGCCTCCATTACGTTACCGTCCTAAAGCTAAATTTTAAGTTTAAAACACACAAAAATCTTGAAAATGAAAATACGAAAAAGTATGGTTCCCAATAATTTTTGGTATTACCTATAGTCGCTAAAGGTAAAAAATATTGTTTAAAATGCATTTCGAGATTTAAATTGTGTACGTGAATATATCCATTACATTACTCCTTCTACATTACCAAGTTTGATGGGGAGCTAGAGGAGGATTAGGAGAAGGAAAAGGGTAAAAGAAGTTCTACAAAGACCAGGTATTGATATCAGTGAATTCGCGACACGGTTTCCGACGGAGGGGTGGCATGCCCTACTCTCTCTCTCACAGATATAGTGAAGCCAAAAAGTGGAGTATTGACCACGCCGACATTGACCAGGTTTTGGCAGACATATCTAGGGATTTCCCCCAATTGATGTAATTATCTGTAAAACCATTCTTTTAATTGAAAAAATTAACAGATTATAAAATGTATAATAGTAAATGCAATTTCCATTAATTTGATTCATCAACCATAAAAATCCATTAAACCGTTCCCGACAAATTCGTGCTCAAATCTCTGTGCTTTTTAAACTAGTACATTTCAAAGAAAATAGTAAGAATCTCTAGATGTATTGACTGGTTTTAAAAGCAGAGACTGAATTAAAATTTAATAAACTAAATTTTCAACAGCTTGGTAAATTTGAATAATTTTTCAATTAAAGGTTTTTCAGGCCAGTTAGTGAAAAATGTATATATATTTTTTTTAATGAAAACTTTAAATATTAAGTTGAAACAAAACAAAAACAAAATCTAATAAAACGGTAAACATTGTTTATTAAATAAATATTAATTTTAAAAATATATTGCACTCAAAAGACTGAAGACCGATTTCGAGCATGTGCCATTTATTCAGTCCTCAGGGCCTTGGAGAGAAACCAAGAGTCCAAGGAACAAATATTACATAAATATTAAATTCACCAATAAAGCCCAACCTCTTTCTTTTAAACGTAAGCAACAAAAAGATTATGTAAAGATATTACATGATTATTATATATAATATGTAATGGTTAATATGTAATAATATAATATGTAAAGGGTAAAAAATAAAATCTGGTCGGACGGACCGGACTCCCTTCGGGGTTCCCCATCTCTCAGGCCTCCCCCCTCCTCCTCCAATATAAGTTAAGAGTATTTTAGGCAATAATTTCAAAACAAAATACCATAATCTCATAACATTAACTCATTTTATTTACCAAATTAATCAAAAAGCAGAAAAATATACGTTATGTTTGAAAATATATATCTAAACAACGCTCCATGAGAATATAGCAGTAATGAAAACAGATAGATGGTAGACAGCCCCTCCTCCTCCTTCTAAGACACAATTTTCTCAAGTAAATTACATTTGATGATTAATTGAGGTAAAAAAGTTAACTGTGTAAAAGCTACCGAAACCTCCAATTCGTAACCGTCATGGTAACATTTGGAATTATATGGTATATTACACGATTTCAATACTGTAACGTAATAGATAATTAAGTAAATATATAACCAGTGCCATCTCCTGTTCGAGGAACCCCGCAGCCCATAGGGCCTTTTTCTCTTGTAAATATTTAAGGTTTTTAAATGTTTGTTACTTTTCAAATATTAATAAAAATTATGACTTAAACTAGTATATTGCTTATTTCTGTTGATGGCCTGAAGTTCCTCAGAAAATATATTCTCTAATATGTAGGGTTCCATATCTTTGTTGACTGTGGGCTGACCATGTGCCATGGGCTACCAAAATAAAAGGAAACTAAAATTTGACAAATAAACTACACATAAGTGTTCCGAAGTATTGTTATGAAATGCTAAATTGAGTCAAAACGCAGTTACGAAAAAAACAAGAAATTTAACTTGCTTAGATTTCAAAAATGCCATCTTATTTGAGAATGACCCATTTATTAGTATTACAATTAAACATATTACTTCATCTCTATAATACCGCGATATCATATGAGAGAGAAAAAGCAAGGGGCACGAGTGACAATTTAATAATTTGGTGAAAACGCATTTTAAAGTAAAAACATTTTGATAAAACATAAAACGTTTAAGTTTTCATCATACTTAAATTATGGTTCTACTTTATATTCCTTGAATATTGAGCAATATTGCTTTCGAAAAACATTTTATAAGCATTAATTTTCATAACCGCACTTAACTCTATCTTTAAAAGAAAAATCTGGTGCAGTGCTCGCATCACACAACTCTCCCATACAACCCTATAATAATAATCTTTTTAACATAATTTTCAAGAGTTCGAATAAAGAATTTATTTCAAGTAGTACTTGAAATAAATTCTGCTTGTACTTCTTCTCATTTTTTCTCACAAAAGTACAATACAAGTTTTTTCATTAATCTTAATACGACTATATTGTACACTGTATATTTTTGGTTTGTAAAGCTGAAAATATATTTTAAAAGTTTTGTTTTATTTTCTATGGAAATTCCATTTAGTTTCCATGGAAACATTAATTATTAAGTTAATTACTACTTTTATATTATTATAGAGCGTATTGTTGACAATAGGTTGGCGGTTTGGTGGCAGGCGGTTCGATCGCATCCGTCTCCTTTAGGGCGCAATCGGCTTTCCATCTAGGATAGTCCTTACGTTAAAGATACGCTATATCTTTGCTAATAGTGGTCCGATTTGGATATTTTATTTTTTAGGTAATTTAATTATCTTACATATGATTTCGTACATAATTTGCCACAAAATACATACTTTTTGAGTTTAGCGCAAATAAAATATTCTTTTCATCATAACTTTTTTCCCTGCAATTTCTCGATGATGTACAAAATATATAAAAAGTTAAAAGGCTTTAAGGAGAAGGCATTAGGCAAGTTTCATCAAAATCGTTAGAGCGGTTTACGAGGAAATCGTAAAAAAAGTGTAAAGTCTATGATATAATTGGCACTTCTGGTTGGTCCGATACGGTGTATCTTTGCTAATACTGGTTCGATTTCGATAATTCTTTATATATATATATATATATATATATATATATATATATATATATATATATATATATATATATATATATAATTGAATTACTTTCCATATGATTGCATACATGATTTACCATAAAATGTAAACTTTTTGAGTTATGAGCAAAAAAGATATTCTTTTCATCATAACTCTTTTCTTCTGCATTGCCTCAGCGATTCACTACTTATAAGAAAAGTTAAAGGTTTTTAAGAAGAAGACTTAGGCAAGTTTCATAAAAATCGTTAGAGCCGTTTTCGAGAAAATTGATTAAAATGTGAAATCAATTATATAAAGTGGCACTTCCGATCAATCGATTTTGACGAAAAAATTACTGTGACATTCCAAGAATATACCTATCTTAAATACATAATTTCATTTTCGTATAACTTTCCGTTTTTGAGCTAGACTGTTCGCACACACCTGTTTGCAAGACTTGGTTATTTAGAGTCAGGAAACGTTAAAATGTGTATTTCCGTTGAATACTCCAATCCTAAATTTTCACGATCGCAATGATTCTTCCCCTTCATTTCATATGTAAGTAAGGAAAAGTAAAAAATCACTTGTACTCTTAGGTTTCCCACCCGCTCATATATTTAAGGCTAATCCTCACGGACTTTTAGTAAGATTTGTTTTCATTAAATGGCGACAAAATTCATGCCAATAACTATGTTTGATGATAAAATTTAATTGATTAATTGGATTTTTAATTTTTATTTCACAAGTTATAACTTTTAAAAAAACTCTTATGCAGCCATGACAAATCATCTACATATTAAGAATGCAACAAAAGTTTCAATTTTTTGATAGTTTACATACCCTAAAAAGTAAAATAAAGTTGATTCGAGATCATGTGATTTGCCGCGAAATCAGTAGAGGACCTTGTCTGTCTACATAGAGTACTGAGTGGAGGGGATGCAGGGCTGGGGCAATGAAGGACATAATTCCTGCCAGCTCTACGAGTCTCCTAAAGTCTGTGGACACTCTGATAGAGGGCCGGAACAAGGGGAGAGAGGGCAAAGGGAGCACTTAATATTGGTTCCTCATTTATTTCGGAATGTATTAAACCAATTTGTTGAAATTATTATTCATAAGGCTTTTTTTTTCTTTCTAATTTATTCGCAAGCGGTTTAAAGGCGTTGCACCAGCTTCAAGAATCGAAGGGTTACAAAGAATTCATGGGCGTCTTTCGAGTGAAGTTTTTTTCTTAGATTAAAGAAAAAACATTTGTTTCTGCTTTTTGATTGTATTGGCCTTAATTTAGTCAATGTTAGGAGATAATGTTACTTATATCGAAAAATACTTCCATAAATAAAACAGGAGGAAGTGAAAGAAGGGGCGGCAAAAATTAAGCTTGCCCCCCTGGTAAAAATTCTAGTTTCGGCCCTGCCTTGATTTTAGTTTTCCCCCTAAAAACTACCACTGGATCCGCTTCTGCATGGACGGCCAGGCTTAGGACGCGTACACACTAAATAAATCTTGGCCAACCAACAAAAACAGACTTTCATTGGGCAGGGATGTACAGAATTCTTTTCGGGGGATTTAAATATTTTTGCGGGAGGGGAGGGGGATTTAATAAGAAGGCAAATAATCACCTAAATGTCTGTAATAACCAAATTTGGCGTAAGTTTTAAGGGTACACATGAAAACTGAATAAAAAACTAATGTTAAAATTACTAATAATATTACTCAAAACACAAATCTCATGTTGGCGGGTATGAAAATTATATTAGTTCATAAATTTCGGAAGGGGGGATCAGGATATATCCCTTGTGTAGGCCTTATACTCTATATTCATGTCATATATGCCCTAGCTTCATAAATGGCGACATGGTTTAATCAGGAAGTACCAAAGGTGAAGAAATAAATCTAAATCACAAAACCCCGTAAGTAAAAAATTTGAACTTTGAAAGTAATAAACCAACATCTATGGAGGGAGATTATTATTAGGCCTGTAGACAGGAGTTCCACCAGAATCTACTAGTATAGATATGCTCAATTTCTTTTTATCAGGAAACCATTCATTACTACTTCAATACATTAGTCATGTTTTATTCATAAATGAAACCTCGATTAGGTCTAGATACATATTGAATTCTTATGAACACACCTCTGAAAAAGTCCCTAATAATTTATAAAATAACCAAAAAAACATCTAATATCACAGATGGGTGTATATGGTAGAATCATTCTTGTAAGATAATAAGATAAAGATTATAAATTATGTAGTAGCATTCCTTCTCAGGAATCAACTGAAAATGTACAATTTAAGTATAAGCAGTTTTTAACCTCTTGCCTTAAAAACCATAGCAGTATATTTAGAAGTAGTGTTTATCCTCTGTGTAGGAATGGGCCACAAATCTAAGAGGTTCACCTTTGAGTCCTACTTCAAAGGAAAAAAAATCTGTTCTATCAATTAACTCTGGGGTGATAGATCATTTAGGGCTTACCTAATCTAGTTTATTATTTGTTTTTAATTTAAATTCAAGGTATGATCCTTATTTTTTTATTTGATTACTGTGATTAAAATAGGACCAAAATCTTAATTATTCATGGAAATGGGATTAAGTAAATCTGAAATTATTGGATAAATAATAATTTACAATTATACTTTAAAATAGCAATTGAGGTGGAACAACAAAGATTGGAATTTAAAAAGATTTAAATGAAAGCCAGTCAACTAACATCTTTCAGTATTTAAGTGCATGGGTTTGGCCATGTATAGATAATAAATAGTATATGTTCATAATAATATCTTCATATACATTTCAACCAATTTGGTTAAGAGAAAAAAAAAACAACAAACAAGCACTGGCTTGTAAGTTCCAGATAACCAAACACATAATTTCCACAATATCTTCAATTTAAGTTTTCTAGATTACTACTAATTTTTTATTCAAGTATCTACCCCAGTTATCATCAGAAATGTGGGCCAACCCAATTCCAGACGATTAGCCATTTAGAAAAACTTAGTGATCCCAGGAAGTCGACCCATCTTCTTTGTCTTCTGGTTCCTCCCTCAGCAGAACTAAAATATGACAGGGATTTCTTAATGAACCTAAATTGACAACAGGCCAGAGTGAGCCTTTAATTAGCTTCTATTTAGTGAGTGAAAATGCTATTGTTGAATTGTTACATATAATAGTTTTTTGATGAAGGGTTCCTAATAAGCTGTAAATAAGGAATGTTGTTTTTTCCACAATTGTCATAAGAAGTGTTTTTATGAAAATTGTCTAAATAAATTTAATAAGTAATACTTATATACTTAGCAAAGATTGAATGTAATAATTAATAATTGTTTGGATACTTGATAATTATATGAGATGTGTAACCCTATTTCATATTCAATTTGAACTTTATTCTAGTAATACTCTAATTACTTAATCTTGATAAGTTATACTTAATAATATTTATTTAATAGCATCAGCATTTTTAAAAGCAGAATCAGGGCGGAGAATTTAATGCTAATTTGCATAATCAGTTGGTGGACAAACTAAAAAAAAAAAAAAATGCTTATTTTATAAACGGCTAGGTTTCTTGTTTTACTGGTAAAAGTAACAATAGCATAAAGTTCAGACTATAGGGGCAAAAATAGAACAATGACCTGTTTCAGAAGTAGTAATCTCTAATAAATTTCATTAGGTAAACCTATTATATTTTATGTGGTAGAGCTAAGAAATGCCTTAGTTTCAGAAAATTAATATGTAAATATACTTGAATGATTGTGCCATTCCAGTAATGCATTTTAAAATAAAAAAAATTAACCAGAACTAATGTTTCGTTTTTTTGGCTATAATAAAAATATAAATTACATTCATTCCAATGTTATATAACAAAATAAAAGAAACAACATTTAACAATAATAAATACATATCATGAGTTTAAAATTTTAATTCCAGTCAATATATGTCCTGTACAATTCATTGTAACATCTGGATGTGTTCTATCTGGCAACACTTGATAGAGCCTAAGCCAATTCTCCATTAGATGAAGGCCAATTATATCCCTTCTCTTTTTAAGTTCTACATACAATTGTACTAAGGGTTCTCTATATTGGCAGTACACAACAAGCTGGCTAGATGGTTTTAAATATGGCAATAACATAGTTAAAATATTTAGTGGGTATTCTCTGGCTACAATGATGATTCCATTCAATTGTTTTTCTTTTAAGGTTGCCACAGCTTTTTCTAAATCTTCAGTCCACCTTGGTTTTTTAACGCAATCTGTTTCATCACTGGAATGTTTTCGTTTGATTGGACTGGGTTCCAAATCTATTTGAAGTGAGCTGTTTATTTCATGGCAGCTTAATTTGTCAATACTTCCCTCTTCAACTTCATTGATTTTGTTTTGTGTAGAGTTTATTAAATCTTTTAATTTTACTGAAACAAATTGCAATAATTTTTCAGCTCCAAAATTCATAGCTAAGATAGCTTGTTTCTGAGGCTGATTGTTAATAGTCAGGCTTATAAGCAGTCCATTGGCACTTAAATAATTTAATATTCCAGCTCCAACTAATCCTTGTGTTCCATTCTCAAACAAAGCATAAGTTCCATCATGCTGTATATTAGCCAGAGTAAGGATCTGGGACAAAGCATCATGACGTAGTCCTAACACCTTTGACTGATCCCTAAAATAAAATATTTCTGACAGTAAGCGCATTGAAGGCTCTCGTATAATGATGTATTCAAAATATTTCTTTTCCTTCTTTTTCAAATATTTTTCTTGGGAGTATTCTGTTTTTTCTTTAAATGTCTTGCTATTTTCAATTATTTTTTCAAGTATTACTTGAGCTGATAATCCACTTTCCCTCATTTCATTTATGTCATTACTTGTTAAAGACTGAGAACTACCATCATCCGTAATGTTCCTATTGTCAGCACCACATGTAAAATCTTTAGCAAAATCTTCAGTTTGTGAACAAACTTCTAAAGTAAATTCCCTCTTTGAACCTTTGTAAGGAATCATTTTGAACACTGTCCAAAAAGGTTTATCAATCACACAAGATAAATCAATTTTATCCTTTCCTAGCATTATCTCAGCTTTATTAGAAAGTTGGTGTAATTTGAAATATCCTTGTCGTTGAATAACAATATATGAATTTAATTTAATTAAATTGGGATTTGTTTTAAGATCATTCATGGTAAAACACAGATCTGGCACAATAAAACTCGTTTGAAAAAGAAAAAAATCATATACCTTTGGACCTTCTATGTTTACAACCAAATGCGCCTTCTGCACCACTTAACCAACCTAGCTTTCATGAAAGATCCATTCATCAAGTCCAATTTGAGTTTATCTAGGAGGATGGAAAAGTAATGAAGATGACAAACGTACCTAAATGTGTAGATTGAGGCCGGAGAAAGGATTATTTTTAGAGGTGAGTGGCCACGCCCATTGCGCCTTAACGTACCTTTCTACAATCGAGTAAATACAATAATTTTGGGTTACTTTAAAGTTAAAACCGGAATTTATTACTATTTCTTCATTATGATATAATTGATTACTAATTCGTAACTCTGATATTTTATTAACTATTTCGTCACTCCGATATTATGATAGAATTGATTACTTTGTCAACAATCAGATATTTTCGTCATTCTGATAATTTGTTAACTATTTCGTCATATTATAGTAGAATTTATTACTATGTCGAGAATCAGGTATTTTCGTCATTCTGATAATTTGTTAACTATTTCGTCACTCCGATATTATGATAGAATTTATTACTATGTCGACAATCAGGTACTTTCGTCATTCTGATAATTTATTAACTATTTCATCACTCTAGTATGATGAAATTTATTACTATTTCGTCACTCTGATATTGTGACGGAATTTATTACTATTTCTTCACTCTGATATTATGTTATAATTGATTACTAATTCGTAACTCTGATATTTTATTTACTATTTCGTCACTCCGATATTATGATAGAATTTATTACTTTGTTGACAATCTGGTATTTTCGTTATTCTGATAATTTGTTAACTATTTTGTCACTCCGATGTTATGTTATAATTGATTACTAATTCGTTACTCTGATATTTTATTAACTATTTCGTCACTCCGATATTATGATATAATTTATTACTATGTCGACAATCAGGTATCATCGTCATTCTGATAATTTGTTAACTATTTCGTCACTCTGATTTCATGATAAAATTTATTAATATGTTGACAATCAGGTATTTTCGTCATTCTGATAATTTGTTAACTATTTCGTCACGCCGATATTATGATAACATTTATTACTTTGTTGACAATCAGGTATTTTCGTCATTCTGATAATTTGTTAACTATTTCGTCATTCCGATATTATGATGGAATTTATTGCTATTTCATCACTATATTATGATGAAATTTATTACTATTTCATCACTCTGATATTTTTTTAACTATTTCATCATTCTGATATTTTTTTAACTATTTCATCACTTATTTAAATTGGTAATATTTTATTAACTCATGCTGTCAACATTAAATTAATTTGTATATAATACTTTGTGGTAGAATATTATTGATTACAATTTTTCCCCTACTTAATCAGGTTGAGTCCATTAAAAGGGACAAAATATAGCAAGAAAACTCGACGAGATGCAAGTGCATTTCCAGCCGCGAGAAAGCCGAACGTTCTATAAGGGCGCTAAATGGCTAAGACAGGGCTTTACCCAACAGATTGAAGTGTCTGAACCAATACGGAAACCTTCTCACCGAGACTGATCAAATCAAGTGTAGGTGACTCCAATATTTTAAGGAAATTCTAAATTCTGAGTCAAGCAACATGCACCTCAACCAGGCGTACCGATCTGACAATGATGAGGAAGTACCACATGACAGAGACGAAATTGTGGATATAATTTTGCCCCTAACAAATAATAAGTCTCCAGGACCCGATGAAATCCCTTCAGAATTAATAAAATACGCAAGGGCAGACACTTGGGAGGAGATTTTTAAGGTGATATGGGATAGACGGATGTAAGAAAAAATGTCAGCTGACTGGGGAGAAGCTATCATTTTCCCTATACATAAGAAAGGGAATAAACTAAAATGCGAAAATCACAGAGGCATAGCGCTTCATCCAATAGTTTACAAGGTCCTGTCTGTTGCAATATATAGGAGGATAGTGGGAAGGAGTGAACAACTGCTGGGCGAGTACCAGATCGGTTTCGTCCGGGACGGTTTACTACAGACCAGACCTCGATTAGACAAATGCTCGAGAAAACATACGAGTACAATATCGATTTACACCACCTTTTTATCGACTTCCGACCGGCTTATGATAGTGTGGACAGAGGAAAACTATTAAAGGCATTGTAGTTACTAGGAATGAGTTAATAAGATTGACGAAGATGATCCTGGAAAGGACAAGTTGCAAGATTAAAACTAGAGTAAGAATCTTAAATAGCTTTCAACCTCGTTGATGCAGTGCGCCTCTCTTCACAACTGCATCTCTGGTACTACCGCCGGACCTTGTAGAGCTCTCTCTTTAAAGTGGTTTAGGTCGGCTTTCACAGGTTGAGCTTTTGCCTTTCGGTGCTAGAGGGAATCCTCGCCATCGTCACGGATCATATCAACAAGCCTCGAAATACATTAGTCGAGGTCATCTGTACAGTCCATTTGTCCTACATCCCATTCTTCATCGACCAATTTTTTCTCTAGGGCTGCCCGAAAGGTATTCCATTCTCCTTTACGGATTAAGTAACTCCTATCAGTGACGTGGGAGGACCCTGCATCCTATACTAGGCTAAATGTAATTTCATTGTGGTCGAAGCTCATCTCAGAATTGAAAGTCCATTCAATGATATATCAAATCAGTGCCGGCGAGGCCAGCGTAACGTCTATGTCAGTATAACGACTTAGTTCCCAATGCAGCTCGGTTAATTAGAGTTCCTTGCATGAGGCGTTCCCCTCACCTCCCACCTGGGTTTTTTTATTTAGGCTAGTTTCGCATATAGATATTGTTCGCGCAGACACTGCCATCCGATAAATTTAGTGGAATCGGAGGTGCTACCATATGGACCAAGACGGAGCCTGCCTTGGTCGGGCAAACGACGGCGGTGTTCACTCCTATTCCCGACGGGAACGGTAGGCTATTAATGATCTCAACTGTGCTTTTATCCGTCCCACTGATTGTTATTTTTGTTGGGAGGCTCCTGACAATATCTGCTAAAGTCTTTGGCTTGGTGGGCTCTGAGATTTTACTGTACCAATCTTTGTTTTCTAATTGTCCTGGTTTTCATTTGCTTTATTTTTGGCCTTTTCTTTTAGCTCTTTTATTTTTAACAGTCACAAAATCACTGACCATTGAAGATCCAGCTGAATCTATACCTTCAATAGCCAGTGGTCGTGATTCCGCGAAACTTCCAACTTTAGTTTGTGGACGTTGGGGAGCCATACCTGAAGCCGAAGTGCGTCAATTACTCTTGGTACCGAGAGCTCAAGAATGATTTGTGTCACCATGTTTTTGATTCTCTGGTACGCTAATGTTTCCTCAATTGCTCGCTGGACAAAGGCTGAGGCGCCTTCACGCATTTCGACTTGTTTCTTTAGGTTCATTATCTCTTTATCCATAAGATTTCGAACATATACACATTCTTTCTTCTGAATTTCACAGGGGCGTCTGGAGGTTCTCCTATATGTGTATTGCATCGTGAAGTAGGGTATCAACGCTAGCTTCTTCAGACTCAAACGCTTTGTCAGAAGAGGCCCCTCGGGGCCTTTTTGCCGATGATCTTGAGAACTTCATAGGCTGACTTCCTTCCATCACCACCTCCGTACCTTCAGCATTCGTGAAATTAAATTAAATTAAATTATACAAAAGTAGACATTATTAAGTTAATTTATACTTTTATATTCTTGTATTGCATTAATACAGAGCGTATTTTCGGCAACAGGTTGGCGGTTTGGTGGAATGAGGTTCGATCGCATCCGTCTCCTTTCGGAGTCAATCAGCTTTCCATCTAAGGTCTTGTATGTAGCCCTTATAAGATATACTGTAACTTTGCGGTCCGAATGCGATGCTTCTTTTTTTTTTTTTTTTTTTAGAGAATTTATTTACCTTGTATATGATCGTATACATAATTTATCAAATAATGCATACTTTTTGGGTTATGAAAATTAAATTTTCATTTAGCTATAACTTTTTTCTCTGCATTTTCTCGATGTAGTACTAAAATCATGAAAAGTTAAGGAACTTTAAGAAGACATTAGACGGGTTTCACCAAAATTGTTGGAGCTGCTTACGATTAAATTGTAAAAAAGTGTCCTTTTTAATCGACACTTCCGTTTAGACCGATATGCTCTATCTTTGCTAATACTTGTCTCTTTTCTATTATTACCTTTCATATGATTGTATACATAATTTACAATAAAATGCATACTTTTCGAGTTATACGAAAATAAAATATTCTTTTTATCAAAACTTTTTTCCCTGCATTTCATTGGTGATTTAAAACATAAATGGAAAGATAAAGGGTTGTACGAAGAATATTTTAGGTGAATTTCATCAAAATCGTTAGAGCCGTTTTCGATAAAATTGTAAAAAAAAAGTTTACCCTTTACCCTGTACTATAACTTCATAAATATCTTAAATACTAATTTGTACATTTTACAGATAAGCAAATTGAAAATAAATTAATACTTATGAAGATATGAATAAACAGAGTCAATTGTACAAAATAGGAAAATGATTTGTATTATCTCAAATCTTCACAGTATATTTAAATGAATTTCATAATAAACAGTACCTTCTACAACTGTCTGGCGCGATAGTTTATTTTTATTTAATAAATCTACAATGGACTTTCTCAACGTTATAATTAGATGAAAAATAGTAGAGACAAATTGTATATGTTTTAAATAAAACCGGTAAGTGGCCAGGTTAAAAAAAAAAAAAAAAAAAATCATAAACAGGCCAAAAAGTTGTTTACTAACGTTAAAGATGTGAAAAATTGTGTTTGCTAAATAGCGTTTAAAAAGACAAAAAATAAGTTATCGATAATTGAAGTAGGCCAAAAACTTTTCGCAAAAAAAAAATAATTAAAAAGCCAGAAATATGACCATTTAATTATAGACCTTTTAATTGCCGTAGAAATATGTTTGGGAAATTAAATTGTGGATTTTATTGTTGCCTACATGCAACAAAAATTTCATGCAAAAATTATAACTTTTCACGGAAAATGCGAATATGTAAAAACAGACGTTCTTGAAAAATAGCTTGAACAAGAACCAAAATGGCCCTCGAGAAAAGCTGTTTCTGGGAGTTGCTCTATAACCAAATTTTCATCAAATATAAGTGAGGTTCGATTTAATCCCACAAAAAAGCGTTTGAAATATGGGATTCTTCTGACAGTGAACATTCGCGCTTACGAGCGAAGGGGAAGAGTTACGTACCACGAAAAGTTAAAATTATTTTTACTGTAGAAAGGCACCATTAATACCATAATTTAAACCCCAATACAAGCCTATCATTTTCCTATGATAATTACAAGCCCTCTAATTAAATGTCCAGATTTCGCGGTGTTTAATTTTTTTTTTGTCTTTTTTAGTATTATGTACTATTTTTTGTTTTTCCAAAAATAATTAAAAACCGTGAAATATAGTCATTTTCGGACATTTAATTAAAGAGCCTATAATTTTCGTAGGAACATGTTTCGGGGTTTAAATTGCGATTCTTAATGGCGCCTATTTTCAGTAGTTTTCGAGTTCCGTAACACCGGCCTTTTGCGCGCACGCTGAGCAGCCGAAGCAAGAATAATCCGATTTTCAAACGCGTTTTTGGGGTATTATATCGAATCACACATAGATTTCATGAAAATAGGGTTGGAGAACAACTCTTTATGAATAAATAGCGCATATTACAAGGTCTTTAATTAAATGTCCAAAAATGGGCATATTTCGCGGTTTTTAGTTTGTTTTTTTTTTGCGAAAAGTTGTTAACTTTATCAATTGTTTGAAACTCATTTTTAAACGCTATTTCGTATTGTTTTTTATTTTTCTAAAACAAATTTTTTTCGCATCTTATACGTGAAAAAACAACTTTTCGGTCTATTTATTTTATTTTTTATTTTTTTTTCACCAAATTGGCGCCTACCGATTTAATCTAAAATATATACAATCTGTTTCTAGTATTTTTATCCTAATTATCACGCTGATAAAGTCCATTGGAGATTAATTTTAAAAAAATGAATATTTTTTTACCTGCCTGGACTAATTCTTAAATGTGAATAGTCATTTTTCATTTGTTAAGGCAAATCAGAAATTAGTAAAAAATAATTTAAATTTCACACTGGTCAAGTGTATGATAGTGATCATACTTTTTAAAAATGAAATGAAAATTAATTTATCCAGGGACAAATGTTCCCTAAGAATAAATTACTTTTAATAAATATATCATACTGTAACCATCCACTGTGACCATAGCCATGACAGTACCATATGTCTAAAATCAAGAAAGGATCTCAATTGCTTCTCAGAAATCAGCAGTTCTCAATTGAGATCTCAGAAATCAGCAGCTCAATCAGTGCAGTCATGTCCAAACCTACAGACCTTCTCGCCAGTCAGTCATTTCAGTGCTCTCTTCCAGCACAAGAGAACAATACCGGACCAAGGTGTCAATGCCACAGACCCCTTGCAGCAGCCCAAATCAGGTATGAGGAATAGCATCATCCAGCCGATGTCAGACGGAAAATGCTTTTTCTTAAATATATTATATTATAAATGGCTAAACAGTCTTATCAAGCACCTTTTCAGTCCATCGGCAATAGCTGCAGATTACTCAAGCCTGGTGCCCTATTTATATCCCCTAATCTTCTAATTGTAGGCTCCTTATTAGTTTTCTTATGAAATACCAACATGCTGACCCAATACAGGACTGAATATGACTTTTAAACTAGCACAAAAAATGGACAGATATAGCATTAATCACCAAAACCTATTTCAGACCTCAATCAAAAGCTAAAGAAGGTGAAATTCGTAATATTAAATATTGAATAGTTTATTTTAGAAAGATCATAATTCCATAATTATAATGTTGGACTTGTAACCTTTCTAAAATAAATGATTCAATTGTTTACATCTATTGAATATTAATTGATACAATGAGGAATTTGGAATTTTCAAGTGTGATGTCTAGTGCTCCTGATTAACGACAAGAAACCATAAAGCTTAAAATATGGTTAGCAGGAAAAATTCCGATTCTTGTATAATCATATTAAAGTTTGTTGTTCTGAGATAAAGGAAATAAATGATAATTGAGGTACTAAATTCCTGTTAGACTGTAGTGTAGTGCACATGTTTTGAGGGGGAGGAGGGCTGTTCCAAGTAATAAACATTTAAGACAAAACATAATATATTACTATACAGTGGCATGCATAGATATATTTACAAGTGCATGAGAGGGTGTTAATACAAATTCCATAGATAATAAAAAGATAATTTTAATTTGTTTTCCATTTGTACATTTTTGGGAGATTTAAGTACGCCATTACAAGTGGATTCCAAATATTAGAGTCATGACACATTAAATAATCGTTTAAAATCAGACCAATAATTCACAAATAAAATAAAAATAACCTAAAATTTATTAGAATAACCATTTTAAACAAAATTATATGTAGACGTCTGATAAAAACAAAGCTGATGTATTATGTTTTCTAATTCTTTTAATGACAAATGAAAACTATTATTTATTTTAATACTCATAAGAACGAAATATAACGATTTTTTAATATTTTTTGAACAAATATAAATATCAATGTTTATATGTGTTTTACTAATGTACAGAGAAGACAAGACAAATCTGAACAAAATAGAAGAAACCACATTACTCATAAAAATATGTAGCAATACAGCAAAAGTGTTTTTTGAAATGAGTATTAAGCAAAATACATCATTAAGCATACAGCTAATAATAACTTACATAGAAATGATTCTCAATAACAAAATACAAATAAGTTCGGTAGCTCACACTGTCAACTTCCCATACTTTGAGGACCCCTGGGAAGCATTTTAGTTTGAATTCATAGAGATGAAAAGAATATGAACTTCAGACATAGTATTAAAATGGTTGCTTCTAGTGGATAATGCAATAATCCAAAACACGTATTTGAAATCCACAACTCAATAATTTAACTAATAGTAAGTTCAATGTTTTTTTTTTTTGTTTTGTAAGGGGAGAAGTAAGACGTGGAAACTGTTTATTACTTTTTACATATTTATATATCAGATATTGTTTTTTTTAGAAAAACTAGATAATTTAAAAATGATCATTGTTGGGCTTCAAGAATAATTAAGTTAGCTATTAATGGATTTTGCTTTGTCATTTTTTCTTTTCATCTTTTTAAAATATGTATATTATTTTGTAAAGTTCTTATCTAACTTAATAAGCGTATCAGGATTAATAATCACATTCAATAATTGATGTATAAAATAAAAGGCAGACATTGTTTTAAATAAGCTAAAAATGACCATGGTTTTCATGTGCTTTTAAATTTAATTTTAGTTTTTCTGTCAAATTCTAATAGAGTACATCTGTGTAGAGTACAATTATTACATTCTCACGTAAATATCCAAAAGATGAGGCACTGCTTATCAGTCTATTCAAGGGAATGCTCCTTGATCATTTGGTTCAGTAAAACCATTAAGATAATTTATTATAGGTGCATAAAAATATATGGTTTGAATATTGAATATACATATCAGACTATTTTACAACATTCAACACACTTTCATGGTTATTTTTAGCTACAAAGTTGCAACACCTTAGTTTAAAGTCATAAATTTTATAATAAAAAAGACAAACATTAAATTTAACTCACTAAAAGGATTAACAATAATATTCATACAAAGCTACACACAGCATTATCTGCTTTAAAATTAATTTTTTTTATTTCAATTGAATACTACTAACCTAATTGACTGAAATATATTGATTGCAAACATTTTTTATTATTGTTAGAGACCGGATTTCCATGTTATTGCACATTTTATTCCCTTGAATGTAAAAACTTTAACACCAATTATCTAATTCATTATTTATGGAAAAATATTTAAAAATATAATATTGCAATCTTTAGACTAAATTAGATTATTTCAATTTTAATAGCACAGATATATATATATATATATGATATGGAAAATAGGTATGTTTGTACATATTTATTTATACATAAGGTTAGATAAGCTTTAAATATATTAATATTATAAATTAAAAAAAAAGATTATTTTGGCATGTTTTAGGTGTTATTTACACAATTTAGGCTATTACTACACGATTTTGCACATTCTGAGTTTTTTTGCATGAAAATCTGGTCTCAATTCAATATCATTCCGTTCAATCACTAACAGCATAAGAATCTTATTTACACAATATATGTAATTATATTAGAAAATAGAGGATGAACTTAAGTTATTTAAAAAAATGAAAAAGTAAAAATATTTGAAATTTTTTACTGGGGCAATAAAAAATATATTCATCTATATTTAAATGAACTGATGAAGTTTTTAATTAAATGGAATCGTAAACATCATTCAATAAGTTGGTACTATTCAGGTAAAAACTGGACTGGTTTTAAAATTAACCTTAATCATTAAAAGATCATTAAAGAAAAAAATATAAATTTCAAATCATCAAGAAGAATTCATAATCAAGAAAATTAGAATAAATATGCTGAGTGAATTTCTTATCCAGCACAACAAACACATCAGATATTTGGTATCATCAGAAAAATATATGAATAATATTTTTTATAGGTAAGCAACAGAATAAGATATAATATATAAAGAAATATTGCACATTATTGTACTTCATATTTATGCCAATATTTAGATAAGATTTGTAAATTTACAATAATAAGACGAGGAACTAAAAAAAATTACTTAAAAACGTTTGCTGTTATTTATTATTACTGAGGATATTTTGAAAATTTAAATACATAAAAGAAATTTTATTTTATTTTCCACGTACTAGAACATTTACTGTACCTATATATAAAGAGGGAGGGAGGCATACCTACTATTAAAATTTAAACTTTACCTTCATAATTTATCTTTAAACCATATTTATATTCATATTTGGTTATAAGCCTCAATTAAAAATTATTTAAAATCATAGTTTTTATCTTTTAATTTGGAAATACAGGCCCCTCCATTTAATTTAGTGCAAATAAGAAAATGAATTATTTCAGGGAGATTGTCTACTAAAGTGGCAGGGTGCGGGTAAGAAAATGAAAGGCTGTCACAATCTTAGGGAGAGCGTCCACTAAATTGGATCTGGCTTCCAGCATTCTTCTGATTGGTCAAATAAAAATAATAAAAGAGCCAAAAAAACTAAATAGTGAGGCATAATAGTGCTTCGATTTTTGTCACATACCACTTACAAAATAAATGTTGGGTTACTTCAAAGTAAGTTAAAACAAGATTTAAAAAATAATGAAACGAGATTAAGAATTGTACAAACATACATATATTTTATTTTATCACTAATTTTTTTTTTTAAACAAACCATACCTTAATTTTAAAATTTTATGTATTAAACATTAAACAAATCACCATTATAGTCAGTCTTAGTTTCTTTATTTTATTACGACAAGAAGTAGCTTTCAGCTGAAATTTACTAGCATCTGAAATTCACAATTTATTCATCTGAAATTTACAATCATCGTATAGAAAAATATATAATTATAATAGAATTGCTACAATTGTCTATAGGAATCTGATTCTGGAATAGTGATTCTTTCAATTAATTAATAAAAAACAGTCTAACCATGACAACACTAATTTATTATATCCAAATCAATTATTCACATTAACAACAAGAACAATTTTTTTATATTATTAAAACTTACCTAGAAAGTAGTTCATATTTGGACACAACAAATAAATAATATTAATATTTATCAATATTGATATTAAAACATAAAATAGGACTTTAAAATAACCATTTATTTAAAAAAAAAAATCATTATACTACAATTTATTAAAATTGGAATGTTATCTTATCTGCTTTAGTAACCGAACAAAAAATTGGTTGGTTGTTTCCAACCAAATCATTTTCAAAATCAATATGGACTTGTTGCGTTTTCGATCTCCCAGTTTCATTTGTTGAACTAAAACCTCTTCATATATAAAACAAAACAATTTGCATTTTTAAATTCAAAATATAATGCATATTCATTAGCGATTATGTGAGTAAGAAAAAACAAAACAATTATCATTTAGGGCCAAAACAAGGAAGAACTCCAGAATAAAGCCCGAAACATTGGTATGTGGTTAGCTACACCCTCAGCTACACATCAACTCCAATACTTATAAACTTATAAATTAATTTTTAACTATACCAATGAATTGCTTAGCATTATTATTGTTGCTAAAATCTTTTTTATGATTTTAAAAATATTAATTTTTTAAAAATAACTACAAAAATGTTTGCAAAATTTAGCAAAGTAAAGTACAGTTTAAGTAAACCCAGATGTTATAAAACGATTTTTACAACTAAAATTTAAAAATTGTCGATAAAAAGATACCGTAAGTCATTTGTTGTTAATCGAAAATGACTCTTCATAAAATAAACAAACATTTTTTTTTACAACAAAACTTTCTATAGGAGGTAGTTTTTATTGACCGTATATGTATGTTTAAAGGAAGAAGTTGGTCGGGGGGTGCGATCAAAGAGTTACACTATTATAAGTAAACTTATATATTTTGTGGCGACGTTTCGGCCTAAGTTTTAGGCCATCTTTAGGACTAAAAGAAAAACAAAATAACAACAATGAAAAAAGACAGAGGCAGTACCAGTAGCAGTAAAAAATGATAAAAGCAGAAATTACAAGTAAGATAAAAAAGTATGAAGTATAAAAAGAAAAAGATAAAAGTAAATTACATAATACAGGAGACAAATGAAAAAGTAAAATAAATGAAATAACAATGTAAAAATTAATTGAAATAACAATGTAAAAATTAATTGAAATTAAAAAATGCTTTATTTACACAGAGAATAGTAAAATATATGAAATCTATTAATTAAAAAGACAAATAGTATGAAGGTTTGGTAATATGTAAAGCATACAGAGATAGTTGTGATGTGACAAGTTATGCAAAAGGTGATAATGATGTTAAAGAAGTTGACATTGTTGTAATTAAATAATTATGAGATGAGGTGAATCACAATCACAATCACCACATAGGATTTTGACCTATTTTTGTTTTGTGGCTTACATTACTTTATATATTACTCCTTCATCTCATAATTATTTAATTACAACAATGTCAACTTCTTTAGCATCATTGTCACCTTTTGCATAACTTGTCACATCACAACTATCTCTGTATGCTTTACATATTACCAAACCTTCATACTATTTGTCTTTTTAATTAATAGATTTCATATATTTTACAATTCTCTGTGTAAATAAAGCATTATTTTAATTAAGGCAGCACTTCAGCATTCTCGAGCCTGCTCTACTTGAAGTACATAAAGATGTTAAATCCAAATAAACAAACAGAGAATATCATATGGTATTGGATGCCAGTTCTTATATCATACAGTTTATAAAGGGAGGCTTTTGTTTCACGACAGACCCAACAAATTAAATCCTCGATCTTTCTACACTGCCTGTAGAATAACACGACAATCCTCCATAGTTAGGGTATATAAGGGTGTCAAACCAGTAAACAACAAACAGAAGAATAAAATTGTATTTAAAATGGAGGTATACACCTAAAATTTGTAAACTTCAAATTTTTCAAAAAGCTCAATTTTCCCTTTATTTTTTTTTTAAATATTACTTTTATAAATACTAGGGCAAGTTTATTCTGATTTAATCACAAGAATACAAGCATACAAAAACTAGATGATCATTTTTCATCACAGTTAAATTAATTCTTCAGAATATAATAAATTAAATAATTAAAAGATAAGAGATAAATAATCTCATTGTTAAGTATGAAAATGTAATACTCAGATTGAAAACAAACTATATACTATTACAAGGAGGTATTGGATAACAGTAATTAATTTTCATTTACTGTTTTTAAAAATCTAATTGCTTATTTTTCATATTATACATTACAATTGTGATATTCTTTTAAAACAGGGATTTAAACACCAAATTTTATTGCTAATTAATCACATATCAACAGCACATAACATTTAAAAATATTGAGAGGGATGTGACATTATTAAATAATATTAAAGGTGCATAAATCAAAATATTATTCAACAGTAGTATTGGCTTTTAGAATTTTTCAAATGTTTAAAGTTTAAACTAGTCTTTTATGTATTTTAACTAACAAATATATTTAATTTTTTTTCTGATTTTTTTTTCACAGCACACAATTACAATAAATATGAATTTTTTTAAAAACTACTTTATAAATTTTTTATACAGTAATTCTGAAGAAAAAATGTACACAGAATAAAATATTACGTAATGGAATTGTCAGTTAAATCCTTTTAATTACAAAGTATCTTCACATTAAGCCTCATAAGAGTATGCAGATACACAAATACATGATGTATGATATTTACAAGGCTTTCAGTGAAAATTTTATAAAAAATTATAATATAAAATTATTTATATAAAAATGGATAAAGCACAACATTCTTACTTCTTACAAATACACATTTATAAGAAATATAAGCCGAGAATAATAATTTACAAACATGCTTTCGATTATACTGGCTACCAATTACAAATCTGATAACACTTTACCTTTATCAAAAATGCCAATGCAAAATGTCTCAAGAGATAAACATGCATAAATTAAGACAAACAAAATTATTTTCATAAAAATATGATAGTTACTTTACTCCAATAGACATAAATAAAATCTGAGATCTTAATAGAAAATAAGAATTGATATTGAAAAAAGTAAACTTTTCAAAAAGAGTAAGGATGTACATTGTAAAAAAACATTTCTGGGAATGCAATAACAATTAAAAGAAAAGGAACAAGTTTTCCAATTTAATATCAATATCAATATTAAATTTAATATTTTTTAAAAGTCTTAATAACAAATACAATTAAAAGACTGAAACTAAAAAGGTAGCAAGCACATTATGAGTACTAGCAAAGTTTGAGGGAAATTCTTAGTACTGCATTATATACAAAATTAACACTGTCACCTTCACAAGGTATTACGCTACCTTTTCTGGGGCCAGTAAAAGTTCATAACTGCGCGAATGTCAGCAACCAGATGTCATTGTGATTTCATAGAAACCAGTTTTCTACTCCTTGCTCTAGTTTCTTGCCGGGCATTTGTATATTCAAACCATAGAACATTAGGTATAAGTGTTGTATCCCGTATAAGTAAAATTTCTGATATTCTCCTGTAATGAATGAATAACAAATTTACATTAAATTACAAATCAAAGCTATTAATTTACATACTTATTATATATCCTCACTAATAAATCTAAAGGCTGCTTTACATGAATAAGTTTTTTTCACCGAAGTGAGTTTGATCAAAAAAGTTGCTCGTGTAAACCAGCCTTAACAATGCTTGAGGATTAAAATGAAAAAATACAAAAATTATTCAATGAATAAATCTGTGATCATTCAATGATGATGGACTGGAAAAAAAGTTCAATTAAATTACTATAAATCATTATTATCTTCTACTTCTAGTTAGGGATAATTTTAATAAAATGTTTGCATTCCAATCGTAATTTATAAATTAAAATGTTTTTTGTTCAAAACAAAGGAAAGAAACACACACAAGTAATACAAGAGAACTTTGTTAGTCTGGGATCAGAGGACAAATTAGGAAAATTGATTATGCTCCAAAAAAATTGTTCTGGATTGTTACAGAACACAGGAAACAAAACAGAATCACCTTCTAACTGAAGTTGAACATATTATGAACTTGGATTTAACAGGAATTGATTCAGTTGAAACAGATTAAGGAGAACACTTAATAAAATTATCTATTTAAAATAGTTACTTAATAAAATTATCTATTTAAAATAGTTATCTTTTAAAATAAATTCATGAAGAAGCAGATATGCACCAGAAATATGTCACCTCATACACTGTGGTTTCAGAAATACAAAAACTTTTCTACAGACATTTTATCAAAAATTAAATTGACCTCATCACTGGGAAGTGCCATCTGGTTTGATTTTTACTCCCTTGTACGAAGTAAAGGAAGTATTGTAATCGCAAAAATTTTCGGTTTTCAGATTTCAACAGAAATTCCATTTTGACTAGTTTCGTTGTGCCTTCTGTACGTATGTTCGTATCTCGCTTAACTCAAAAATGGTAAGCCAAAAGAAGTAAAAATTATGTATTTAGGATTGTTAAAAAATATAGTTGTGAACCTCCATTTTTGGTCACTACATGATTACCGGAAGTGGTAATTTACTTGAAGGTCATTATTGATTTTCATCAAAAATTAAATTAAAATATAATGCAAAACTTCTCAACTTAGATATATAAGACTTACATACTAATATAAATAATATAATAAATTTTGTTTAACATTGGCAGATTGGAAGTGGTACTTTACTTGAAAGTCATATCAGATTTTCATCAAAAAGTATATTAAAATATAATGTAAAACATCTCAAATTTGGTAAATAGGACTTTTATATTGATGTGAATGCATTTACTAGATTTTGGTTAAAATTGGTGAGCTGAAAAGGGTACTTTACTTCAAGGTCATAATAAACTTACATAAAAAATTATATTAAAATTAAATACAGAAATCATTTGTTTCGGTAATAAAGGTTACAAACGCAATTTGGTTTCCAATCCAATTAAACATTTTTATTATTTGTTAAAATTGTAAAAGTTTTAAAATTGAGTGTAAAATACTGGTTTTCCTCTCCATTTGTGAGATGACCAAGTCTGCAGCTGGAGAATAAGATATAAGTTAAGTGGGTTTTTCCGCTTAAAATGATGAAACCGTTGATCCATTAATTGGATGCCTTATCTAGTGATATTGACAGTTTTAATGTTGTCACAGAAAACGAAGAAATCTCTTGGAAACTAGTTACCTACTGAACGAAAACGACAAATAATAACAGAATGAGACCTCCAGGAACAAGAGTATGTCTGTGTTTGGGTATCAATAGATGGATGGTGGGACGCTGAGTGTCGTTTTTGAGATTCTGCAATCTTCAGAAACTAGTAACCAAATTCAGGGTCACTTTTTGAGCCACCGATTTATAGTTTAATAGGCATACAAGGAAGTCATGTGTTGTCCACATCAGATATTTTTTTTTAGATTTAGATAAAGACTGAATTTACAGTTTTGAAAGCTATGAACTTTAATAGGCATAAGCAGTTGGTCAAAGATCGCAAAGAAAAATAATAGGCTAGTCACTAATTATTAATAATAATGAACACATAAGTAATACATAAGTAATTAATGTAATTTAAGTAATTTATTAATCTTGGAGAAAATCAGAAAAATGTAGTGACAAAGCTAGTTATAGTAATTTGTCTAGTTCTACTTCAGGTAAAGAAAAGATTGCGAATCATCAAGACCACCATGCTATGCAGTATAAAGGCTACATTGATATCATCTTTATAAATAGAGAAATGTGTAGCAGCAGAATAATAATTGTAAATAAATTCATAGGGAGAAGTTGGTCAGGGGGTGCGGTGAAAGAGTTACACTATTATAAGTAAACTTATATATTTTGTGCCGATGTTTCGGCCTAAGTTTTAGGCCACCTTCAGGGCAGAAAGGGGTGTGGTCGAGCGCCAACCACACGCCTCTCTGCCCTGAAGATGGCCTAAAACTTAGGCCGAAACGTCAGCACAAAATATATAAGTTTACTGTTTAATAGTGTAACTCTTTCACTGCACCCCCTGACCAACTTCTCCCTTTAAATATACATATACGGTCAACAAAAACTCCCTCCTAAATAAATTCATGTTTCTCCATTCTCTAATAACATTTTGAAGTTCATCAAAAGAGAAACTTTTTTACTTTTTTTTTTTCACTGTATGTCTAATTATTTTGTAATGAGCAAAATAAAATAGTGGTTAAGCCATGTGAACCAGATAATTTAGTGTAAAGTAATACAATTTTCCAGCTCCTGACAGAGTGAATACCTTGTATTACAATTAATACACAAAATTGCTAGCTTTCTTTCACTTGTTAATTCAAATAGGCCAAAAATTATTAATATTGATAACTTGGGGTTGTAGTGGTATAGATTTCTTTATTAATTTATTTAATTGTAATAATAAACAATTAGAAATATGGGTTATCTTAGAATGCGCAAATAAATATAACAAATTTGGGGCAAGAATAGAAAGAGTTTGCTTGTATTGACGACTGGCCAGATTGATAATGTAAAGCTTTCCACAGCTGTATTTTTTTCAGCAATTCATCACATTTTAGAAGTTTATTGATGTATGCACTGCAAGGGAAGACTTTCTTGTGATCTAGCAAAAATGTGCTTTTTTAAAGTAAAACTTTATACTTTGGTTTTTTAATCTCCAATAAAAATAGGTTTTATTTTAACATTTCGGCATTTTATTTATTTATGTGCATTTCCCAAGCCTACATTAAGCATTACTTTATATGTTTCGGTAAAGCTAATCCTAGTTTTTAAATAAAAAATAAGTTCTTTTATTTTGTGTGGTTATAGTAGTTTTCTAAAGCTCATAAGCATGGTTATAAAAACACTGACAGAATCAGAAAGATGACCTGAAAATATTTTGCCAAGGTGATATTTTTTTACAAAGATGAAACATTATTTAAAGTAATTAGGGATTGATAAATTATAATTATTTATCAATCCCTAATTAGATTGATCCTTCTATACCATCATCCGAACATCAACTGATTATTTAAAGTTTTTACAAATTCAATTAAAAATTTAACTGAAATGAGATGAAATGTGCTCATTTCTTAACACTTAATTTTAATATGAAAATGCTATCCTAAAACAGAAATAATCCCCATAATACTAATAACTACAATTACCCACTTTCACAGTAAAAAAAAAAGAAAAAGATAAACAATTCTATAGTTAAATTCTATTCTGACCTATAAAATTGAGATTTTATTTATCTTTTCAAAATTAATATAAAAATTTTCCTAAGCTAAACATATACACATATATAATTAAAATAAATACATTAAAACAATTAAAAATTAGTTTCAATTTACAGATGCATTTCAATCCAAGTTATTTAAAACAATTCTTGTCAAGCACTGCTTTTACTTGAGACTCTCTGCAACAAAGTGTAATAATTTTGGCAACAGTCATGAGAAAAGAGGCTTCCGATTTCTTCTATATTTATATCAGTAAACCTAATAGAACAAAATAATTTTGTAATGTAATTAACTATAAAATAATAGAAACTAAATTAAATAATTAAAAAATACAAGACAACTAGCTTAAATTACTAATTAAGGAAGAAGTTGGTCGGGAGGTGCGGTCAAAGACTAGTATATTAATAAGAATAACTTATTTATTCTGTGCCAATGTTTTGGACTAAGTTTCAAGTCATCATCAGGGCTAAAAGAAAAACAAGATAACAGCATTGAAATCAATAGAGGCATTAACAGTAAAAAAATTGTAATAAACAGAAATGAGAAGCATGATAAAAATAAATGAAGTATAAAGAAAAATATGTTAATATAGATATTGTAAATAATGAAAAATTAAAGTAATGTGAAAAGAGTGAAGGAAAGATTAGGAATTAAATAAAAAAATAAAGTACATTATACATGATATGATAAAATTATGAAAACTACTAAATAATAGTTTTCATATATTTTATGATATCATGTATAATGTACTTTATTGTTTCAAGTAATTCATAATCTTTCCTTCAATTTTTAATTAATAACATTACTTAAATTTTTCATTATTTATAATTATACTAACATCTTTTTCTTTATACTTCATATATTTTTATCATGCTCGTCATTTCTGCTTATTACCTTTATTTAACTGTTACTGGTAATGCCTCTGTTGTTTTCATGTTTTTCTTTGATGGCCTGAAACTTAGGCCGAAACTTTGGCAAAGAATAAATAAGTTATACTTATTAGTGTGTTAATCTTTGACCGTACCCCCCACCCAACCAACTTCTTCCTTAATTATATCTACAGTAAACAAAACTTACTCCAATATAAATTACTACTTGATGGCAAAACTGTTCTGTATTGTTTTGAACATACTTGATTTGATTTTAAAGTTGATGCTAGTTTTATACTTGTGTACCTATATTAGAATATTGAATTTTTTTTTTAATGCTAATATAAAATTAAGATATGTTTAAAAATATATACTTGACTGGAGACTTATATTCTGTTTGCCTACTAAAAGTATTCTTAGAGGACAGGATGGTTAGCATTGTATTCTAGCCGCTAATTACGTCTCTGACTATTGTTCATTAAAATACTCAATAATAATAAGGGATTGTGAATATGGAGCTATGATAGGAGAAGGGAGCTGAAATCACCAATAATCGTTGCAAAATCCATTCTAAGTTCTTTTGTGGATTGGAATATAGTTGATTACGGCTCTGTATGATTTAAATTTCTGATAGCACTTTCAACTTTCTCTTTACTAGGTTCTTAGAAGTTCTGTACTCTGATAGGTTCAAGAAGAGAATTGTCATTCACCACGCCAAAAATATATTAAAAGTTCTTTGAAATTATTGATCTGGTTACCGGAACAACTAGGACTTGTTGCTTTCATCTTCAATTCAGGTTCATTATTAATTCATTAAAGCCCTTTTACATGTCTCAAATATTATTTTCAATCCTGTTAGTTTCTATTTCTCGGATTTTGTTCTTAAGATATTGTTGTTTTATTTTTAAGGAGCTAAGATGTTTCATTTTTTAAGCAACACTGTTATTGCTCAGATTATTGAGAGAATATAATTTAGCCTTTTTTTTTTTTTTTTTTTTTTTTTTTCCCCCCCATATTTTGCAAATTTTCAGACATTTTCCATCAAATTACAATGTATTGCTCTTATTTTCTTCTAACCAAGTACTCTTAAAATATCTCTGATATCTTTCCATAATTTTTCTATATCATTTATAACAAGCATGATTTGCCATATCTGCTGTACCAAAACATGATTGATTTGATTATTAAGTTTTTGAATATGGTGACATCACTGTATATTTATGAATATCTTTGTTTAAAAGTAGTACTTTTTATTAATAGATTTGTTGAGATAGGATTAGCAATTTAAAGTTTATTAGTAAGATCCCATTTACAATTAAATTACTATATTTGTGTGATTATTAGATATTATTTTTCTCTTCCAATCTTTGCTTTACATCTCCAATTATTTCCATTAAGTGCCACAGAAGTTAAACACATACTTTCTTTAGTTAATCAACACGATTTTGAACCGCTCTTCCTGCAGTATAACTACAAATATTCTTTTAAAAACAGAATATCTCTTTTCAATAGAAACAATTCTTTTTTTAATAAGAAAATTAAGTACCATAAACAATATTTCAGCTTTATGGTAGCTTTTTATAAATCACAGCTGCTGATTTCACTCCCTGAAGAGATAATGTAATCCACAAGGGTGTTTCCTTGCTCCTGGAGGTGAGATAAAAGATAGAAGTTGTGTTCATTACATTTTGTGTAAAAACAATCCTTAATCATCATTATGAACTGACTACATTAGGAGGTAAGGTTACTGTGATAGAGGCCAGATCTGATAAATAGTTTCCTTATAATGAAAGGCACATAAAGTTCTAAAAACATCAAAATGTATCATGCTGAGTAGAAATACACACAGATTAAACTTATGCCAATGCGGTTTTAGTCTGTTGTGGAACCAGAGCCCATATTTCATGATTTTATCAATTCATGGTTAATTTTGCCTTTATTATTTATATAATATAGAGAAATGTAACTGGATTTGTATTGAATAAATGTTACAAGCCAATCTTTATTACAATTATATAAAAATATTTTATCATTAGGATTTTCATATTAAATTATCTTGAAATACTATTTTATTCATGGATAGTATAATTTGTCATCTCAGGAAGGCTTTTAAAGCTTATAATGAGCTGGAATTCCATGAGGAACAAAATAGCTTCTTCTAAACAGAAATCTATTGAAGAATTTATTTATTTATTTTTAATGTGAGTATTTGTTTTATCTAATTTAGAAATCATTTTTTAAAAAATTTTGAGTAAGATATTTATAATAATATTGAAAAACAAAAAATTGGAAACTATTCAGTTGGTTCTAGAACCTCAAGCTGTCTACTAATTGCCATTATGAGAATTCAATAAAATAATAAAGTTTTAAACAAATTTTTTTAATTCTTTGTATATTATACAAACACACGTGAAATAAATATTTATTCACAGAAAAATGTTAACATAAATCAATATTAAAATTAATATACTATAACAACCCATGACAAGGCTCATGAGTTTAGTACTTGATAGAGAAGTACAAGGTATTAGTAAGCTTGGAGTCTTGCACGATGTTTCCCAGACTCCAAAGCCAATAAATTTTCTCAGGAGTTAGAAGTTTAGTTTCTTACTGACTGAGCAACCCCATTATCAATGGACAATCAGGAAATCGATACTCAATAGATATAAAATAAAAGTAAGTATAATCATCTCAATTTTTTATTACAAGACTCCTTTAAAGATGATGAGATTCATTTACTTTCTAGTACCTTTAACCATTTAATTCAGAAAAGAACAATACATTTTTTTTTTTTTTTTTATAAAGGTTATGCTTTTAAAGTACAAATAACTGATTAAGCTTACATTACATTGATTTCCATCAATAATAAAAGTAAACATTAATTAGAGAGATACAATGATTATCATTGCTCTGTATCACTTAGTTTACTGAATTTCTACTTGCTAATGCTTAGGGTACAATAATGAATTCAGCAATAACAAATGTAAAGAATCTCAGCTCACCAGGATAAAATATTGCCCCTGGAGGAGAACCACACGATCAAATGTTAATTAGAATTCTCTGTCCTGATACCACACCAATGCTTATAATAGTTGGGAGTTTTTTAATGCTAATAAAAGAATTATAGAAGGAAATTGTAATTATCTAGGGAAAGGGAAGGGTGATATGCTAATTGCTTAAAAAAATCAAATTTATATGGATTTTAAGTTAGAGGAGCAGACAAAGATGATTAAAAGAGAAGTTTTCACAACATAACACAAGGTAGTGAATAATAATAACATTTAGTTACATGAAGTTTATGTATGCAAGAGAATTATTGTTTCCACCTATAATAAAAACACATGCATACAAAGGTCAACTAATTATTAAATTAAGATTGGAAGCATGGTTGCATTATAAACAACAAACAGAAACTAAAAGATCAATAACAGTCTAATTAAAACCTTTCAAAAAATTATCCTAATTGAACAGTAACATACTTAAAATGCATAAGGAAAAAATCAACAGAATATTTTCAACAATAAAATGGAAAGCAATGTTTTTGAGTCCTAATTTCAGAAAAGATCTATGTGCTATACTCTTTTGTAGCATAAAAGAACCTGCACTCATACAATCATTAATATATAAAGCTGACTTCACTTAATAGGGACATCTTCGGTTAGAGATTTTTTTCTCAATAAAATGTTCCTGTAATATCTAAAAAAAAATTCTTTCTTACACAGCAATTATTAATGTAAAGTAATAGTATTTTAAGAATAGCCAAGTTTTGAAATTAATGTTTTATAATATTTCCTGTTTTATTAATTTCTAAGAAAATAAAGTATCTTTGTTGTTGGTCCTAGTAAGTGGGAGTTCTCATTTAGAAAATTAATATATATGATGCATTCCTGCTACAGATTAGGAGAGTAAGAATGTATAAATAAAACTATAGAAAAATAAAGCTACAAAACTTAAGTCTGTTAATAAAATATGTATTTCTGAATTGTAATTTACAAGTCCATATTCCATTAAAACAATGGAGTTTTGCTAACTCACTAACCTTATTTATCTAGATAGGTCTATAAGCAAGAATTTTTATGGGACTGTCGTGAACCATCTTTAGAACTTCATCAACTTAAACATACGTGCCTTTTCTTTTCAGTTTTTAAGGAGAAGGCCAATGACTTTTTTTCTTATAATTGAATCCTTATAATTACTTTAGAATCTAAAAGATTTCTGACAAATATTGAATAGACACGTTTATACATGTTATCTATATTTTTTAGACTTTATAACTTTACAGTCACTCACCACAACTAACTAAAAGAAGAAACCATAATTATTTTTACGGCCAATTAATAATTATTCAATAAAAGAAGAAACATTTACCTCTAAAGGCATTTCTGTTTTCCATTTTTCACTATTATCTGATTCTTAAAAGCTCATAGCCATAGAAAAATAAGTGGAAAAATTTGATTAATGATTTTCCCATTTCATGAAAATATCATGATTCTAGGAAGCTATGTGGTTAACAGGAAGGCTTGACCTAACTTTGTTGACCTAACTTTTTACTTTGTCTTGAAAGTAAAATTTCCTTTATTTAGCCTATTTTGATTAAACTTCATGGAAAATTACCAAAAAACACTTTTTTGTAATATTCAAATATTACAACTATCTAGTATCCCTATTAAGTGAAATTGGCTAACTATATATATATATTAAATAATTTTTGCAGTAATACATTGATAAATATAAAGTGATCGAAGAGGGAAGGCAAATATTACATTACATAGCTATCTCTTAGCTATTTCAGTATTCATAAAGTATATTTGAAAAAAATGGAACTTAAAACATAAGTTTAAACAAAGTCAACTTTTAAAAAGATACATCAGAAAGCCACATTAAAAGACTTAGGTTCTATAATGTAAATAAGACGGTGACCAATCATGCTTCCGTCAAGTGATTGGTTTCAATAAATAATAATAAAGACTTAGTGAACCCCAAGATCGATGCTGACACCACCAATTGCCTCCTAAATACCTCCCTTCATTAATGCATGTTAAAACCATGTGTCAGCAAATACAGTCCTTCCACCTGCGTCTTGGTCTACCCAAGACGCAGGTGGACGTTTATCTGTTCAGCACTAATTAATATTTTAGTGATTCGCTCGTTATTAAGCCCCACAACTTTAAATATCCATTTCTACCGCTGTGATTCAATCGCCTCTATTATACTTACCAGGTGCAGTTCATTCAATTTGGCATTATGCAACTCTCCATCAAAATTCTTGGGTCAATTCATTCTTTTTCGGCCCAAATATTCTAAGTAAAACTTTATTTTCAAATACTTGAAGGCAATATTCTTCCCTAAATGGAAGTGGCAACGATTTGCATTCGTAAAGAACAGTAAGAACTATAATATTTTTGTAAATTCTACCTTATGAAATAACAACTCCATAATAATGTTGAAGGTAAGTGAATAGGAACATCAAAGAAATTTTTCTTTTAAAATATTGATAAAAATAAATATTTTAAAACTTACCAAGATACAATTATAGGAAAGTATGGCGTTAGGACTATATGTGTAAGTGCAAACCAAAATGAGCCAAACATAACTCCAACAAGGGTTCCACAGATAACTTGTTTCCAGGTGTGATATTGCAAGTAGATCCTGGAACATTTATTATTAAAAATCAAAAATGATTTTAAAGTTTAAACATCCCCATTAAGCTTTAAAATAAAATTTTACCTGCTGATACTCACGACCACTGCAAAAGAAACACAACCCAACACAATAACAGTTTTCCAAACTGTTTCCAAAGTTGAATTATTGTTCATATGGTGTAACCTTTACAGAAAATTATTTTTAATTAGTATTGTGACAAAACAAAAAAAAACAAACTTGGATTTAAAACTAAATTAAAAATTAAAAAAAACTAATATAAGTAATGAGAGCAGAAACATGTTCTAGTAACCAATCTATCGTTGACTTTACAAAGATGGAATATTGTATAAACTACTGGTACTGGTATTGGTGGGGGAAATTAGTCCGGCAAGTGGGCCTTATGGTTCTTTTTGCCAACCCCTGACGGCTACTTTTACGTCACTGCCGCCTACTTACCAGAGTGGGAGTGTCAAGATTCATTTTGCAGGGTCGCCACGAAATAAATATTAACCAAACCAGGTGGGAATCGAACCCACAACGTTCCGAACCGGGCATTCTGGGACCCTCACCCCAATGTACTCGGCCGTCACGTCCTCATTGTATAAACTAACAAATAAGTAATAATAACTATATAAGAAGTTGGTTGGGAGGTGGGAAAAGAGGAGGGACAGAAAAGAGAAACTTACTTTTTAAAGTGTATTGAAATTTGGGTTTAAGTAATAGGTATTCAGATTATTGAGTGTCGATGAGCCCGGAATCTAGGTTTAAAATTTAATAATTTCAATTAAGTTTACATATTTAAATGAATTCTAACCATTTAAACCACAGAAAAATTCGCTAAATCGCATATTGTTACTCATTTCATACAAGGGTTTGGCATATAAAATGAACATGTCCACAGGCCTGGCATGAAATAGCATTTAACAGTGCATTCCATCGAAAAAGCTATGATATATTAAATTAAGGAACATCAAATTCTGTGTCTAATGAGTACCACAATATAATTTGGTTTCAAGATGGCGAAAAACATACAAGAAGGGGGAGGTCAAACACTAGAATTCTTACAAGAGGGGCAATACATAAACATACAACATACCTACCTGAAAATTAAAATTACTCTATTTTTTTGCAAAACAAACTGGACTAATCTTAGGGTGCTCATTTCTAAGCTGCAGACTCAAAATGGTACTCTCTGTTTTTGATAAAATCATAGTTTTTTACCATGATTTTCGACCACATTAATTAACCAAATTATATTGTGGTACTCATTAGACACAGAATTTGGTGTTCCTTAATTTAATATATCATAGCTTTTTCGATGGAATGCACCGTTAAATGCTATTTCATGCCAGGCCTGTGGACATGTTCATTTTATATGCCAAACCTTTGTATGAAACGAATAACAAAATAGCTCGCCTCCAGTGTATTTAAGAACATTAAATTTCCTGCAAATCTGTATACAATATGCTTAAATATTCCGAACAGCTACTGAGATAAGTGGCCATGAAAATCGGCAAAAATGTCCGAAAAACTTCAAAAAGTTGGATAAGTCAGTGATTTCACATTAGACATGATTTATTTCAAGCACACTTAAAACCACAGACATTCCAGATGCTAAAAAAACTTTGTCAACTGAAAATAGGTGAGAGCTGGTTTCAAAAATTGCCCAAAACTCTAAAAGTTTAGGACTTATTTTTTGTTTTTTCACCTATAATTCCTAAACAGCACATTCTATCGAAAAATAAGTTTCATGTGGGCTTGAAATTAATCATATCTAATAACCCAGTCCAATTTCACATCGGGGTAGAAAGAACCATTAGTAAACTGAATTATAGATATTTTATTAGAGATAGAAGTTTTATTTATTTATACACTTTAGCAATATTTTCAAATATTTTAACATGATTTCGGATAATTTATCCTTAAAGTCAACAAATTTGATTTTTTGAGAATAAGTCGTATCTCATAAGTGAATTTATATATTGGAACAACAGTAGGAAAAATTAATCAAAAACCTACACACAAAACAATATTAGTAGTAATTATGAATGAATAATAAAAATAAATCAATAAAATAGGAAACTGATGACAATAAATAATAGGTACGATATATATAATAAATCTAAACATTTAAAGCTATAATTAAAATAATGAAAACTAAAAATACGTGAATGAAAATTGTTAGTTTAACAATAAATGTTTTGTCCTTTTATGAGTGTACATTTGTTATAATTACCGATGTCTTTTATCACTGGCTGTTTTTTTTTTACCAAAATATGTAGCAGTTTGTGATATTACAAATTATTGAATTAAGGGTAGTTGCAAGTCTTGTAACATTGTGGCTGTTTTTGTGTAACGAAAATTATATATATATATATATATATATATATATATATATATATATATATATATATATATATATATATATATATGTTTTAGAAGTCATTTAAACATACATATACAAAATCATTAAAAATAATGTAATTATTATTCCTATTAAATCCTTGATAGAAAAGTACGGATGGAATGGTGATTTGTCATAATTATTGAATAACAGATATAATAATTTTGTAAGGTTCATAATTGAACAATATGTAATTATTGTTTTAGAGTTCTACTACAGAAATAAGTTGAATTATGTTTTAACTACAAAATTACACCATTCTAAAATAAATTGTAAGAAAAGTATTCTGCTGGGTTATTAATAAGCAGAAGAGGAATAATGAACTAGTTTTCTTTTAGTTTATTTAACATTAAAATCTATATTAACTATTTTTTGAAGAGCTTAGTTGGACAATGTATTTGATTTTGAAGTTATTGATAATGTAAATATAAAGTTGTTTTTATAACATTTTCAAAACAAATCTTGACCTAAATGTGCATCAAGTTTTAATTAATACAAGATAAAAACAAAGTATGTTGGAGTGAAACTGTAGGATTAACAACACCAGTAGTCAACCAACTTGATAAAGGATTATAGTAATGTAATGTAATTGTTAAACAAAATAAAGAGAACCTAAATAAGCTTATAACTTATCCTGATCTTCTTTACAGTAAAATTTAAGGGGCCACACTAAGAAAAATCTAGTAATACTACATGGAATCAAAATTAAAATAAAATCAAAATTTTCTTTAAATGTCTTGCGCAAAACACACAAAAAATGTATTGAATCGATAGATATGAAATGTACAGAGAAATGATCTCATACCTGATACAGACGAAACAAATAATATAAGTAGCAAAGAACCATGAAAACTGGGAATGCCCAGAAGGCATGCCATATTCTGTGTAATTAACTCTTTGCAAAGGTCTTCCCTCAGACAGTATGTTTTTTAATATCATATTTAATATTTCATTAAATATAGTACCAATGAAGAACACTATCTGAAAACATATTCATAAAACAAAGATTGTATTCCATTGCATATTTTGAATCAGATACATAGAACAATGAAGTTAAGTACTCACTGTATGAACATCTCTTCTGAATAGAATTAGTGCGATGAACCCAGATATTATACCAAAGGGAGATAAACTTATTAAAGCCAGTAACTTTCCAAGATAATCATCTAAAATGTAACCATGTTTAAAGATCATAACTGCATAATAATTATAATTAACAAATCGTAAAAAAACAAAATTTTAGAAATGAGTTCCTCTCGTTCTTATTGTTAAAAAAAAATAATATTGAACAGAGATGCTACATTCAACAGAAAGTCGACCATAACAATGTATTAAAATTTGAAAACAAAGTGTAAAATAACCTGCATCTAGTCCATCATGTCAATAATTACTAAACGATTTAGTTAATGAATGGAAGTATAATTACCTTTCGGATATTCAACATGTGTCAAACTTAGAGGGACCCAATGAAAATCATGCACATTTTCCTTCAGTTGAAGTTCGTCTTCATCAGGAGAAGTCATTTTACAACACTTCTTCCAAGAAACCTCTCACAAGTGCATTGCTTCTAGTACAATATGACCGCTGCCGGTTCGAAAACGCCAGCTCTTACGTATAAAATAATCGCAGAATGCAAAGATTCAAAAGCTAGAACAAGTTTGATGACCCTACCACACTGTGTCGTAGAAACTCCTGTTTTCATGCCAGTGGGCACAAAGGTAACCTCTCCAATCTTGACACTATAAAAATAATCATGTGATCCTTTTCGTAACTCATCAAAATTGTGATCAAATGTTTACCACGTTTGTGGTGACAGCAGAATGCTTAAATATAATAGTGGATACGTTTTATATGGCTGTTTCAACGAAAAATGAATTATACAAAAGGAGGAAACCAATTTTCATTTGAAAAGAGCTCAAAATAAAATTAGTTCCTTGATGAATATAATTATTTACATATTTATAATAAGAAATGACGTTAACAATTTTGTCTCAAGTGGTTCTGAAGAGATTTTATCAGAGTTGTCTTTCTTATATGTTCTTCTCATTGTTATTCATGTTATCAGCTAATCTTAAATCTAACAAAAACATTTCTTGGATACTTATTTCTTAATCTTCATTTTTCAATTAGTACATCAAATTATTTGTATTTTTCAAATAAAGTGGCAAATGTAGTTAAAATTAAATAAAAACACAACTAATCATGCTCTTTAACAACTACTATTTTATCTTCTCTTTTTACTTGCACCCTTCCAAATTATAAATGGTTAGAACTTGTTTTTATTAAAGACCTACAAAACAGTTTTTGGCAGTTATCTTGAAGAAGATTAATGAACGCATTAGTTAATAATGACCATAAACATTAACCAATAAAAATTAATTGCAAAGTTATTTATTGTCAAACTTGAGTGTTATTGGCACTTAAAAATGACTTGGCAATTATTGATCTACTTTTCAAGATAATATCAAAGAATTTTAAACTAATATTTGGATTTGTTTTGAAATTAATAATTTGGTAATAATGGGGGAATAATTTTTACGCTTCAAAACAATAATTTGACTAGGTATTGATCCAACCCAAAAGTTTTCTTTTTTGTGACCACAGACAGTTATATTTAAGCTCAACTTTGCAATTTTGTAATATTTTTTTTTTTCATTTTAAGAATTTTGGTTTGTTATAAAATAAAGGTTGAAATACCTAATGTCTTCATATAATCAAAATTTTCTCCAAGATTGATACTAAAACTAAACAGAATTAGTATGATAATAAAAAATTGTATTCAGAAATTTACGATTACAAATTATTATTTGTATATTATTTTGATTATTAGATTATTTTACATGTAACATATTTAAGAAATTTGTTGTAATTACCAATTTCTTGTATTGATGGATTTCTGGAAGCTGTTTTCTCATATCATTTGGTTTGTGTAAGAAAAAATAATTGTATTGCTGGAAGTTTAACATCATATTTGTTATTTTTGAATAGAGAGGGTAGTTATAGTTTCTAATTGAATTATTAAAAGTTTTCTAGAATCAGTTATACCAGTTGAATTCTTATCAGTTATAACAGCTGAACTGTTATACAGTAGATTACAGGTATAAGTAATCTGAGCTCAGATGACTAAATTGGAGAATTTTTTTTTTTTTGCACATAAATTTTCTATACTTGTATGTGTCAGTTATAATCATTCAGCAACAAAACAGGGGGGAGGGAAGACTTGAGGGAAGGACATGAGAGGCCTGCACAATATCCTTTATATTAGAGTGCACAAACCGTAGTATCAGGGGATCTTTCCATACATCTCTGTCGGGTTTGGGAGGCAGAGTCTGGGGATATTCTTTACTCCCTGGGGAAAAACTGTTTAAAGAATGTACTTTTTTTTCACCCTTCCTAGCCATTTTTTCCTGCTATTGTGGTCACGCACCTTACCGACGGGGTGCACCTTATCCTCATCTGGATGGCATGGCCAGCCCTCCTGGCGCTCTGCATCCATCCAGTCATAGTCTGCATCAGTCCGGTGCCGTCCAGCCCTCCTGGTCCGCAGCATCCGTCTGGATTCCATCTCCAGCTGCATCCGTCCGGCTACTGGTCCAGTCCTCCTGTTCCACTGCATCCGTCCGGTTTTCATGCTTCTGCCTTCCTGGACTCAGTCAGTTGGTGGTAGCTCCCCGCTGTCGGGTGGTTTTGCCCTTCCCAGAGTGAAGTTTTCCAGACCCACCACTTCCTTCCACCCGTACACGAAGTCCTTGAAGAAGGGGTACGCCTCCTCCTCCATCAGATGGGTGAAGTCCGACTCGGCGAGGGCGAAGATCCCAGCAATTCTCGACGACCTGGCTCCTTCTACTGCGGTGCAGGATATGATGACGTGCTCTGCTGTCTCAGGGACTCCACAGGTGGGACACCGGGGGTCTATGTCCTTTCCGTGTTCCTGTATTTCCACCGGGTACCTCCATGCCCGGTCAGCATCTGCGAGACCCAGTAATCAGGAAGGACCCATCTTGCCTTCAATCTTGCTTGGACGGTGGGGGAGGGGGAACTTTAAAGAATGTACGGTATACAACGTATTCTAAACAATTTTCGTTTGACCACAAAAGATATGACTGACTTATTAACATGTGCCTGTGCACCTGTGGCACACGCTTATGGAAATTAGGCTTTGAGAGAGAATATGTTTGTTTTTTATGGATTAGCTTAGATTTTTTGTTTAAATATGGACATTTTGTAAATGATTTTTCGGCATTATCTTCTTTCATGTTTATTTGTTCCGTAGAAGTCAGAGAGTTAAAGCAAGGTATGTTAAGGAATTATTACAAGAAATGGATGTCTAATTTATGAAAATTTAATGATTTATATGTTGCTAGCCTCAGTGAAAATTATGGCTTTTAGCTTGTTAAATTGTTTTTTTATTTCCAGTTTTGGAAATATTGATAAATTTAATTAAAACTTTGTTACAGGTTTGTTTTACTGTTTTATCAATGCTCTATATGTATACCAATGTAATAAATGTTAATGAATAACTCTTTTTTATTAATTATTTTATTGCATACTTTGCAACCTAATACAGCATAACACTCAACCAGTCTGTTTGGTATCTTGACTCTACTCCCAATTCTGGTTCTATATCCTTTTCTGATACACTGTCCATTCCTCTCCCGTCATCACGGCTCTCTTCTTTGACACCTTATCTTTATTCCTCTATCTCTCTCTCTCTCTCTTTAGCACTTTCTTTCTAAGATGAAATGTTGGAAGAAAATCATTCTTTACCAAAAACAGCATAAATCCTATTTCTTCCAAATTTTCTTCCTGCCACATCAATGATGTGTTTACTTTGGTTTTAATGTTGTTACCAATTCCAATTAAGGCAGACAGGACAGGTTAGCAGCTGTTCTAGCCAGCTGGGAAGGTCAAGATTCATTTCTTGGAACCGCCACTAAATAAATTTCAGCCCTCACAGACCAAATTAAAAACGGTGCCACTTTTGGCTCGAGGTTACTAAGCTGACGCCTTACCACTATTGGCCACGAGATATCCTCTTGTGTTACTCCTCTTCCTCAAAAAGTTCCACATTAGCAGTTGGTTTTTTAAAGCTATTCCTAACCATCAAGCTCTACTCTCTTTTACTTCTGATCCTCTCTAAACAGCCAATCAGGGAATGCTCGGGGTTTTTCAAGCCATGCCCTAACATCGTCTACCCCTCTCTAACCAAGCTATCACAGTGCTCCATTCCACTCCTTGATCACTCACACCTTAAGCTGCCATTCTGTTCTGTTTAGAGACTTAAGATTTTGTTTTTGAATAAACTTTACAATATTTATATATTTTCATAATCTTCTCTATATTTACAAAACCTTCTCAATGTTTACATTTTCTGTAACTTTCCCAATCAGGGAGGTTATAATATTTATTATCACCTCCCTGGTATCAGTGATCAACACTAGGATGATTGCAGAGTAACTACTCTTAGTGCAGTACCTCACTCTTCCATCCTCTTAGGACCAACACCATAATATTTACATGAGGAAGATTAGAGGCTTTAAAGTTAAGGTTATGTAAACATTGGGAAGGTTTCAGAAAATGTAAACATGAAGAAGGTTACAAAAACATATAAACACAGAAAAGGTATAAAAAACATGGGTACAACTTTACAATCAGGATGCATTATTAGTGGCTCTTGCCGAAGTTACCCGAAGGCCACTGCACTACCACTCTCTAGCGCCATTTGTGCTAATTATCTTCTTTCTATTCTAAAATTCGTATGCATTGGAATTATTACTGCTTCAATTACATATTATTTAAAATTATTAGTGCTGCTGACTTCCAGTGATCTGTGGAAGTTTTAGTTATAATTTCATTTACGGTAAGTGCCCAACTTCAATTGGAAAGGAACTTTTGGGAGTTTTTATATGTCTTGTGCAAACATAGCGAGCAGAAGTTGACAGTTATGATCTAATTAAAGTAGTAATAATTGAAATTATGGTAAGGCCCCAACCTCAACTGAAAAGGATTCCTTGATGTTTTTTTTTTATTTCTTGGGCAAACATTGTGAACGAAAGTCAACAGCACCAATAACTTTAAGTTATATCTAATAAAACAGTAATAATTTTAATAATTCCGATGAATAGAATTGGATACAAAGCAGTTAGCACAAATGGTGCTAGAGAGTGGTAGTGTGGCGACCTTCAGGTAACTTCGTCAGGAGCTACTGATAATGCGTCCCGATTGTAAAGTTGTATCTTCACATATAAACATTAAAGAAGGTAAGCTAAACATTGGGATGGTTACATAAACATGTAAACATTGTAAAGTTTATTCCAAAACAAAGCCTTAAGTCTCTCAGGTTGCAGAACAAAATGGTGGTTTCTCTGTAAACAAGTTGGAGGCTCTAGGAGGGATTGGCCAAGTGGCAGTATTGAGTTCTGTGATTGGCTGTTTGGATATCCAGAAGGGCTTAAAACCCCATGTTACTTGCTGATTATCTGGTTAGAGAAGGATGGGTTTAATAGGGGTCAGGCCTGATGGTTAGGGATGGCGTGATTGGCTGCCCAATACGGTGTGCCAAGTTTCATTCATTGATGTTAGGATTCCCACGTAAAAATACCTTTTCCATTGTAAATAATTGCAAAATTATAGAAATGGAATACAAAACTAGTTGAATCCTTGATTTATATCTTAATAAATGATCCAGTGTAATGTATACTTTGTTAATTTTTATTTTATTGAACCCTAACTTATCATTTTTTTTATTTCTTTTTAAATAGGGCTCTTTAAAAGGGCTTTTACCAGATCAATTAGAAGCCATGGATTGTCAAATATTACTTGGAAATACATATCATTTGGGCACTAACCCGGTTCGTACATATTTTATAATATTTATTTATAAAATAGGAATCCTTTTTTCTAGAAGTTATGGAATGTGTAGGGTCAAGAACTACTGAAGAAAGCAGGTGGCCTTCATAAATTTATGGGTTGGGATCGAGGTTTATTGACTGATTCTGGAGGTTTTCAAATGGTATCTCTTTTAAGTTTGGCAGAGATCAAAGAAGAAGGTGTACATTTTAAATCACCATATGATGGTAATGCTCATAAAATTTATTTGTAAAATTTGATCGAATGCACAATTGATTAAGTCATTTATTATACAGGCTCATCATGCTTACTAAGCCCTGAAAATTCTATTCAAATACAAAATGCCATTGGTGCTGATATAATCATGCAGCTTGATGATGTAGTAAGTTCACTTACAACCGGTCCGAGAGTTGAAGAAGCTATGGAAAGGTGGATTATAAATTTTAATATTACTAATTTAAATTATTTATAGTAAGCTACCATACATTTATTTAAATAATTAGTTAAATTTAATGTTTTTGTTTTTATGTTTACATCAGAGTAATGTGTATTATTATTTTATTTTTTTATTCTTAGGACGACCAGATGGCTGGATCGGTGTATTAATGCCCATGAACGAGATGACGAACAAAATATATTCCCCATTGTTCAAGGAGGATTAGATGATGATCTCAGGAAAAAGTGTGTTGCTGAATTAATAAAAAGGAATGTTAGAGGATTCGCAGTTGGTGGGATAAGGTTATTCAGTTTTATAATGATATATTCTGGCCTATTTTTTTTTTCTTATTAAAAATAGAAGTAATTTACTACTAGCATCTTAATTATAATGATTTCTCTATTTAATATTTTCATACTAATGATGTTGGAAAAACAGTTGAAATAATCTCTTAAGATAGGGGAGTGATGCATTTTAACAAAATTTATTGGTCTATTGTAATGCCACTTTGATATTAGCAAATTTCTATAATTGGATAATAAGTAAGACAATGGTAATACATTTTTAGCAGTCTAAAAATTCATATTTTTTTTTTTTATGAATATGCAAGAAAGTTTTATATTATATTTTATATGAGGCAACTTTATTATAATATATGTTGCCAGATTCAAATATTTGCACACCTAATATTTTCATATGTAAATTTAAAAATGTGTTTTAATTTTATTTTATCTAGGCATTTTAATTTTATTATTCTTTTTGTATTTTGTTGATCTTAAATGTAAAAGTAATAATAATTGTAGCCTTTTTATAACCCTAAAATTTGTGGACTTATCCAACTTAAGAGGGTTTTTAGTCCTGGGATTGTTACTATTAATCTATTTCATTTCTATACCTTTTTTATTTGGGGTTTAATCAACTCAAATTAAGGCAGACAGGATGAGTTATCCTACAGGTTACTAACCTATTCTGGCCAAAGTGAGAAGGCCAACTTTCATTCTGTGGATTCACCAAATACATTTCAATCCCCCAAGCCAAATTCGAACCGGCGCCGCTTCATATTCTAGGTTGCTAAGATGGCTCCTTAACACTCTTGGCCACCACAGCCTTAATATCAATACTTTACCATACTATAACCTCTACTATCTCCATAACCTCTAACACTCACCTACACTGATCTCTTATTTTTTGTTAACATCTAAAATGCTTAGCTTTGGCTACTCATTCCTGATGCCCCTGCATGAAATTCACCAATTTTTAAATGGAGAAAGATATCTTATCATTCTTCCCTTTACAAAACATTGCATGTTAGAAAATTGATGTCCAGCCAGAAAATGAAATTATATCAAATCCCCAATTTCTCTGTACTATGTTGAATATTACTTCTTATAATATCAACATATTTTTTATAATTTAAGGAGTTCCAAATGTTCAAGGCCTCAGTTTGTTCTGAACCTAATTTTATCCAAAACATTTTTAAAATCAAGTAATGATGTTTAAAAGTAGTAAGTAATCTTTTTATTTTCCTAATTTAGGTTCCTGTTACTTTAAAAGGCATAATTTAAAAACTATTGCTTTTTCTCTTCAGTTTTTATTGTGGTGAGCCTGCTGTATTTTATATTGTCTACTGTAATGCCTTCTGTTATGCTTATGTATTCCTTATTTGTTTTCTTTAGAATTAACCATTTATGTGTATACCTTTATTTTAATTTTATTATCTTTGTTTTTAAATTCACACCTGTCTTCTGGCTGATGAAAACCTGTGAATATGCTGGTATACTAAATTTAGCATTATATAAATTTAACATACCAGTTTTATGTATTATAGTTCCATCTTGTCAATATATTCAAATTTAAGTGATGTATTTACTTAGTGATAAATATTTCCTCCATTACTTGCTTTTTATTAATATTTTCTGTTTGAATACATTCTGGCTCTCTCCTTCCATCATCATCTAGGAAAATAAAAACCAAAAGTATGTATAGTGAACAGTTAAAATAAGTGAAAATCGTTTTTTCCAAAAGAATTTAAATTTTTTTTTATATTTTTATTGTTTTAATGTTTCTATCTTAATCACTATTGCTTTAATGTAGTGGTGGTGAAGCGAAAGACGACTTCTGGAGAGTTGTTAAGTTATGCTCAGATTTATTACCTAAAGAAAAGCCACGTTACTGTATGGGAGTTGGATTTGCTGCAGATCTTGTGGTTTGTGTGGCACTAGGTATAGATATGTTTGACTGTGTTTTCCCTACTAGAACAGCAGTAAGATGTTTATTAATTTATATAATCATTGGCTTCAAAAGATATTTGATTATATATTTTCACTTCAGAGCTTAATTGAATACTTTCAGAGATTTGGATGTGGTCTAGTAGAAACAGGACAGATTAACTTGAAACATAAGAAATTTGCCAAAGATTTTAAGCCAATTCAAGAAGATTGCAAGTGTTCAACATGTAGGACATACACACGTGCCTATATCCATTCGATTGTTACTGTAGAAACAGTTGCTTGCAACTTACTGTCTGTACACAATGTTTTTTACCAGGTAATATTTATTTTTAAGAATAAGTTAGAACATATTTTTAGTTATAAAATTTGAGATATAAAATATTTTAACTAATACTTTATTTAAACTTTTTTTTTTTACTGTATTTTAGTTAAGATTAATGAAAGACATGAGAGAAAGTATTAAGGAACAGAAATTTCCAGAATTTGTCCAAAAATTTATGAAGAAAATGTTTGAGAATCGAGAAGTTCCAAAATGGATAAAGGATGCTTTATCTTCAGTTAACATACCAATTGATTAGGCCGTACCTTTTTAAAGTTTAGGGACTCTACTAATTAATTTAAACTTGGTTTTTTGGAGATTACCAAATTGTGATTCTGCCATTAATTTTTTAATGTACTATAATGATACATTGAATGGAAAAGTTATTTTCTTATTTCCATAAATAAAGTAAAATTTGTTTTATGCATTACAATTTATGGTAAATAAATTTTTTTGTGTTATCAAGCTGTTAAATTACTCCATTTTCTATTATTCATAATGATACAATCAAGTTCATTATCTATATTATTACATGAATTTTAAATAATATGAATTATATGGCATTTCCAGGTCAATTGTAACCTTTTCCAAACCAATTGTCACGTTTGCCATTACAATTGTAATTGTTTCCATTTCAAATGTAACCTTTTCCATTTGATTTATAACTCTTTCCAAATCAATTATCACATTTTCCAAATTCAATTGTAACCTTTTCCATTTCAATTGTAACCTTTTCCATTTCAATTGTAATCTTTTCCATTTCAATTGTAACTTTTTCCATATCAATTGTAATCTAACAGGGCATGAATTAATTCAATATTATATATTTTACTATTGAAAAATAATTATTTTACTTACAATAATGACTTTTTAAATAATTTCGGTACATTCTTTTCGTTTATTAAAAAATTGATATTAAGTGCTAATTTCAAGTAGTTTACATTTTTGAAATAAGATTGTTGCTTATTTATTTTTAAATATTTAGTGGTGGGTGGGGTTGGATTTCATCGATTTGGTAATGGTTCATTAGGTTTTCGAAGTTACTATGTCAAATTTACTACCGAAATTTTGTTCAGCGACGAACATTTCTACTTAATTATTAGTTTTTAAAATTCTTCGGTATAAGTATCGTTAACTAGGTTTTCAAGGGTGCTATTTCCGAATTCACTATCGGATCGCGCATGCACATTTCGGTTTTCCGTTGCTATTGCAGTTTCCTATGATAAAGGGATCGTTTATCGTTTTGGAGGGGTCTGATTCCATTTTTACTTTCCCTTACCTATATACGAGGTATATGGTAAGGGGAAGTATTGCTATTGAAAATTTTCGAATTTGAGATTTGAGTTTTCAACGGAAATACACGCTTTATATATATATATATATATATATATATATATATATATATATATATATATATATATATATATATATATATATATTTATATACACGCTTTCTAGTTTTATATTATTTAATGGAAACAAAATGTTTCCATGGAAACTAAACCGAAACTTTTAAAAAATATTTTCAACTTGACAATCTTAAACCGCCCTGAGTCCAAATAACCAAGTTTCGCAAAATGGTCTGTGTGTATGTGAACAGCCTAGCTCAAAAACGAAATGTTGTAAGATACTGAAATTACGTATTTAAGATAGGCACATGCATGTGTTGATGTTACAGCAACTTTTTCGTCAAAATCGACTAACCGGAAGTGCCACTTTATATAATCGATTTTACACTTTTTTACAATTTTCTCGAAAACGGCTCAAACGATTTTGATGAAATTTGCCTAAATCATTCTTCATAAAGGCCTTTAACTTTTCATGTATGTAGTACATCACCGATAAAATGCAGAGAAAAAAGTTATGATGAAAAGAATATTTTATTAGTAAAATCTATATAAATTATGCATAGAGTTGTATGAAAGGTAATTAAATCATCTAAAAAACAAAAACGGAATCATCAAAATCGGACCAGTATTAGCAAAGATATGAGGAGTACAAGACACTAGATGGATAACCGAGCGCATCCGAAAGAAATGTCAACCTGCTCCCACCGATCCGCCAATCTGTTGTCAACAATAGGCTCGGTAAAAATGTAATTTAAGAATACAGAAGCAGAAATTAACTTAATGATTTCTACTTTCATATTATTTAATGGAAACAAAATGTTTCCATGGAAACTAAACCGAAACTTTTAAAAAATATTTTCAACTTGACAAACTTAAAATATCTAAGTGGTTTACAGAATTGTTGTAATAAAATTGTTTAAAAATTTAAATGGGAGAAGATGTGAAGAAGTGAATGCTGCTGAATTTATTTCAAGTATTGTTTATGTGAACTCTTTAAAATTATATTAAAAAGTTAATTAAATAAAATAGTTAATTAAAAGTTAAAAGTTAATTAAATAAAAAGTTAATTATTATAGGACGGTTAGGGAAAGTTGTGTGATGCGCGCACCGCACCAGATTTTTTTTTTGATTTTAGAACATGCATGCGCGTTTTACATTTCAGTTACTCTTGGAGTTTTCTATGATACAGGGATCGTTTATTTGGTTTTCAAGGGTTCTGATTCCATGTTTAGAATTGGATATTGTATCGCGTATATGCATTTCGCTTTTCCGTTACTGTTGAGTTTTTCTATGATATAGAGATCGTTTATAGGTTTTCGAAGGTTCTGATTCCGTTTTTCGAATTGGAATTTTTAACGAGCATGCGCATTCCGAATTATTATTACAGTTGACATTTCTTTGGTACAGGAATCAATATAAAGTTTTCAATCATCATATTTTCGAATTTACTATCGGATTTTTGATCCCGCATGTGAATTTCTATTTACTGTTCTTATTTAGATTTCTTCGTTTATAAGGGCCGCTTATATTAGATTTTTAAAGGTTCTGATTTAGTTTTTGGAATTGTATATTTTATCGAACATACGCATTTCGAATTACTGCTACTTTATTTTTTTTAGTATGTCGCCCTATAATACCTAATAATCAATAACTTCACCGTATAAAAGGTCAATGGTAATGGTTATCCGAAATGAGCATGTTCGATAAAATATCAAATTCTAAAAACTGAATTAAAACCTTTGGAAATCTAATAGGTAGCCCTTATAAACGAAAAAAGTTCAATAAGAACAGTAAATATGATGATAGAAGACTTCATAAACGATTCCCGTACCAAAGAAATGTCAACCGTAATAGTAATTCGAAATGAGCATGCTCGATAAAAATTTCAATTCGAAAAACGGAATCAGAACCTTCGAAAACATAACAAACGATGCCTATATCATAGTAAAATTCAACAGTAACGGAAAAGTGAAATGCACATACGCTATACAAAATCCAATTCAAGAAATGGAATAAGAACCTTTAAAAACCCAATAAACGATCCCCATATCATAGAAAACTCCAAGAGTAACAGAAATGTAAAACGCACATGCGCGTTCTAAAATCCAACTAGAAAAATGGAATCAGAATCCTCGAAAACCTAATAAACGATCACTTTATCATAGAAAACTTATTTAGTAACGGAAAATTGAAATGCGCGATCGGAAATCCGAATTCGATAATAGCGGCCTTGAAAACCTAGTAAACGATATCTATACCGAAGAATTTTAAAAACTAATAATTTTGTAGAACAAAATTTCGGTAGTAAATTTAACATCAGCAACTTTGAAAACCTAATGAACCATAACCAAATAGATGAAATCCATCCTCTCCCCCCACTAAATAAATAAAAAATATTTAAAAATAAATAAGCAACAATTTTATTTCAAAAATTTAAATTATTTGAAATTAGGGTACAACTATAGAGGAGCGGCGCACTATCAGAAGAGTCTAGAGACTGAATCGAGTGTCGTCCCATTAGCGATCTCTGGGACCATTCTTGTTAACTACGTGCCTCCTTTTTCCACACTTATAAATTTGGTTTTATGCTCTCCGCTTAAAGCTGTTTTTTTACAAGCAATTTTTCGATTGCTATGAAAATTTGTATTTAGCAGTTTTTGGGGGTGCAAAAAACGAATATCAACTTTGTCTCTCCCTAAAAAAATATTTTACCCCGCTTTGTTACGTCGCGACAAATTTTATTCCGAGTTGCTACACCCATTGTGATTTAATTTTGTTAGATTCTAGTTTATACCTATTTATGATAGTTAATGGGTAATTTCATGTTTTTTAATTATGAATTTAATCATTTATAATCATAATGGATAATAATAACAGTATTTATTTTTGTAGAAAATTAAATTAATTATTTAAAAAAATCAATTGCGATAGTAAAGTGATAATTTTATGTTTTTTAATTATGAACATATTTACGCAGCACAATAAAATTCAAACTTGGCGTGTACTTTATCTTAACTCTATCTTTATTCGTTATTTTAAACCCAAATAAGAATCAATTTGCAAACTGTGAAAAAGCTTTAAGCGGGGAGCATAAAACCAAATTTAAAAGAAAGTGTGGAAAAAGGAGGCACGTAGTTAACAACAATGGCACCATAGATCGCTAGACACTCGATTCAGTCTCTAGACTCTTCCGATAGTGCGCCCCTCCTCTATAGTTCTACCGAAATTAGTACTTAATATCAAGTAGATCATAAAGAATATACCGAAATTATTTTAAAAGTATTATTGTAATTAAAATAATTATTTTTCATTTATAAAATTGAATTAATTCATGTCCAGTTAGGTTACAATTGAAATGGAAAAGATTACAATTGGATTAGAAAAGGAGACAATTGATTTGGAAGGGTTACAATTGAAATAGAAAAGGTTGCATTTGAACTGGAAAAGGTTACAATTGATTTGGATAGATATAAAACCACATAAAATCTTATAATTTTAAAATTTATGAGAAATAGCTAATTATTATTTTCACTTACAGTGGAAATGATCATAAGAATAAAGACAAAAATAAACATATGCATATATATATATATATATATATATATATATATATATATATATATATATATATATATATATATATATATAAATAAAGGAAGTAATGATGGATTCTATCAAATCCTTAGAAATATAGAAGTGGTATTTATCATAGTTAGAATTCAAATCTATTCTATATGGTATTGATATCTGTAAAGTAAAGATATCTGGTAGGTACTATTGTAAAGATATCTTTAATATCTGTTACTGGGGTTCCCAGACTTTATGTCGCTACTACCACTTCCAATTTTCAGATAATTAGATGTACTACTACCTCATTTTATGATATTAGAATAAAAGATTCATATTCATAAACAAATACTAAATGATTTACAAAAGTTTATTTAACAAACAATACAATATACATAACAGTAAATTTTCTTAAGAAAATAAAATTCGAAAATCAATTTCACATAACACCACCAGCAAGAAAACTAAAGTAAACCAAAAATTCTTAAAATAGAAGCATGTCATGCGACTTGATTGATGCTCTTCTTTTTTTTTTGAGAATAGAAGGCTTGCACTTTTCTGAGATGAAGTTCTTGTGTTTAGCATGTATCTGTTCAGAGATACCCGAATGATACATTCAAAGTTGCAAAAATTGTTCTGAGTGTATCATAGGTAATCTTGTCAGCCTAGTTATGGTTTTTTTCTAGAAAAGTATTTTTTATTTCTGCTTACAAGTAAACTTGGCTTTTGTTTCCTTTGAAGGATTTTATGTGGTGCTCGATAGCATTACTCTAAACAGAAGAAATAATATACGGTCTACAGGCATATTTTTCTCATTGATGTCTTGGACCATTAAAACTCCCTTTCTATGATGCCCAGACTCTCCAGTGAAGCGACATGAGTGCCACTTGGCAAAGAGGAACTTCAATGATTACACACTCTTCTATGCATGGGGATCATCTGTGGACATTGCCTGTTATTACTACATTGTAGCTATAGTTCAAATCTATTTTTAACAGGTACAGAACCATTTTTTATTTGCATATTTGACCACAATGAAGTGTTTTCCTTAATCTATTTTTACCTGCCCATAACTCAATTTTGAAAAAATTCTTTTATGTGACATTGTCTATTTTTCTCCAGTGGTCAATTCGGGTACCATACAAAAATGATTTGAAGTTGGCACGTTTTAGCTATGGCAGCAGTGAAGACAAAATTCCCTTTAAGAAATTAGATTCAGGTTAACAAGATTTATAGTAAGGGAGCTTTAGAGGGACTAATAGCTAAAAGTTTTATTTTATTTTTAAAATCAGACTATTTGTGAATGTTTTTCTCAGCCCTCTACCAGACTAAATACCGCACTTTCAGAAAAACTTCTCCTTTTATTAAGCTTTAATTTCGTATAAATGAAGTTGAAGTTTCTTTTGGTATAGAATTCAATGAGAGAAACATGCCACTAGACCATATAATATTTCTCCTTATTTTAGCAATGGTATCGAGTGCCACATAAAAAACTTCAAAAGCCAAGTTTACTTGCCAGCTGAATTAAAAAATACTTGACCTATTTCTAGAAAAAACAAGAACTTGGCAATACTTTTTATAAATTTATTTATGATTATAAATTATTGAAATATAGTTGACCATTGAAATTCAGATGAGGCATAAAGGTTTGCAGTGACATAAGTATGATTTTGGAGGCCTATAGCAGCCAAGTTTTGAGGCCTTAAGCTCCTAACTCGAAATTTGAAGAGATGGCTATGTTTCACATAATAATACAATGTTAGTTATTAATTGTATTATTTCATTTAATATATTTTTATATTGTATTTTAATGTTATAAAGGCTCCTCTTGGGCCAAGGTCCATGGCATTTGCCACCTGCTATTTACGCCCCTGAGGGTTTGGTCAGAAAATAAAACAGTAAGGTATTTTACTGTTTATACATGCTGACATTTCGGCCTTCTTCTTTTAGATTGAGAAAACGAGATACAAGAATAATAATTAAGGAAGTGGAGATATGATAAGAATAAATATAGTAGAATTATATCGAGAAATATGATGATACTAATTTACACAATGAACAATATTTATTCTTTCATATCTTTACACCACTTCTTTAATTATTATGTTATAATCTATCAATTTATTTTCCATTTCTTAAAAATTTAATTTAAATATGAGTTGACCTAATCGAAAATTTATTGCATTAAATCAGGGGTCTCCAAACTTTTTAGCCAGTGGGCCACATTGGCACCTCCAACAAGCACTGCAGGCCACATTGACACCTCCATTAAACCCCATGGGCCATGACTAGTGTTGGAAAAAATATATCGATGTTTAAACACATCGAAAATCTAAAATGGATGTTTCCTATACATAAAAAACACAGATATTTTTCTTTATTTCCTGTAAAATTATCTAATTTAGAAACTTTTCAGTCAATTTTTAAAAAATAAAAACAAATTTTTGGTTCACCCAGTAGTCATATTTTTTATTATGTTTAAATTCAACAAATTTCTATATTAATTATAATCTTTATTTATAATTCTCTAAAATTAAATCAAAACATTATACAAGTTATAGTGAAGAGATGTTCTTCCTTTAATTACATAAAATAAACATAACAGAGTGCCATTAATGTTTCAGGGTTCTACCCCACCTTTAGGATATTTTACTTATCAATCCTTGAAATTATATATTATTTTAATATTAGCTATTATTCCTATTTGTCCCTTTATCCATATCATCATTTTATTTACAATAATAGCATGGTTCTTGTATAAAACAATGTTAAAAAGGAGTGTATAGCTCTGTGCCAATTTCACACTGTATTATTAGGTATTAGGAAGGGTCCTATAATACATTATATATATAATATAGTCCTATAATATATTATGCATAGAGTAAGAGTAAGGGTACTATAGCCAATATAATTGATTTTTTAAATTGGGCCTCTATGCATAATATATTATAGTATGCCACTCATAATGTTTTTATGATAAATCTCATATAATTAATTTAGTTAAAATGCTCACTTTCTTTATATAAGTCAGTTATTGTGCTTATTAATTGGTTATAAAATAAAAACAGATGATTAGTATTTTGTATGATTTACTTCTTTGCCGGCCAGAATGAGCTTGAGTGTTGATAAACAGAATCAGGTAACCCGCAGACAAGGGTAGGAAGTGTTTTGAACTACATACATGGGTCCTATAGGCACCTACAAATTAAAGATCGAAGCTATTCCGGTTGTAGTATTAAAATCCAAATTAAACCCGATTTAAAATACAATCATGCGAATGAAATAGCCATCACAGTAATACATACTTATATTTGTACTAAAAACATTCATGTAGTTATGAAGATAAGCCCGAGGAAATTGGTATGATTTGGCCACCTTTCTGTAATACCAATTTTCAAACCGGATATATTTTCAAACCAGATATATTTACTCTGTATCATAAAATATATTAGGCAGCTCTGTATATGCAAAACAAATTTTCAAACCAATTTTGTGCCGGATATATTTACTCTGTATCATAAAATATATTAGGCAGCTCTGGATATGCAATCTTGTATTAATTTTATTAACTGGTTCATCACTTAAGTTGTATATTTTATGATATAATAAAAATAAACTTTGGCAGACCAGATTGGAGGTGCTCGTGGACCGGATTTGGCCCGCAGGCTATAGAGTTTGGAGATCCCTGGATTAAATATAAATTTATCAATATTATACAAATATATTCCCTGAAAAAAAAAAAAAAAATCATCACAAATTCTAGTTTCCTTTCTATAAAAAAAATAAAATGCAATTAATACTGAGGATGACTTTTTTTATTTTGGCCTAAAGGAAATTAAATTTTTGCTGATAAATTAATATTCTGAAGTGCTATGTGTCTGATTTCAGTTCTTCAATATTTTTTATTTTACCTTTTTTTTTATTCGTAAGGATTAGTGAGAAGTGGGGATGATAAAAAAAAGTTCAGAATATTTTTTAAGAAAATAATTATATATGAGTCACATAAAATCATCAGAATCATTGCCATCGTTAGATTTATTAGATTTCATATTTTCAGGCTTCATCAGGGTGCTGTAGCTCCTGCAACATTAAAAACAAAGAGAAAAGTAAATAAGTTTTTCTGATTTTTTTTTTTAAATTTAAAAATTAATTATTTTATAGATATAAATATTTGAATAACAACAATTTTATTAATCTTATATAAATCTCTGAACTATAACTGAAACTTACAGAAGCTTAATAAAACAGCGCTGATGATTTGTCACTTTTTAATAAAGCAACAAGATGAATAATTGAACTGTTGGTTGGAGCAATATTGGATGTGACTTTTTTTCACAATTTCTTTTTTTTTTTTTGTGAAATAATATTTGCTGTGATTTACTCTACAGTAAAAATCCCAAAAACGTTAATATAACAGCTTTATCAACATAGAATCATTAATAATCATTTTGGTTTATTATTTTCAATAATAGACCGTTGGAATCGACCAAAGAAAATTTTTTTGTAACTCCCCCTCAAAATTTGAGGTTTTACGTTTCAAGATATGTAGAATCCAAATATCGAATAAAAAAAAATCCGTCCGTCCGCCGTACGCGGCTTTTCTCCGAGACTACTGGACCGATTTTCTTGAGATTCGGTACCAAAGTCACAGGTCACCCCGGGATGATCCTCGGAACTCGACATTATAATCCGTCTGTTTGTTTCAAAATGGCGGCCGATTAGAGATCTCATAAGTCCATAACTTGGTCATTTATAAAGATAGAGAGAAAATGTAAGATGTTTTGGAATCAGCACAACGAGAAAAAAAAAAAAAAAATTGAAAAACAAAAAATCTATAATAATTGCCGATTAAAGATCTTATATACCCATAACTTGGCCATTTATAAACATAGAGGAGAAATGTAAGGTGTTTTGGAATCAACATAACAAGCCATTAAAATAACAAAAAAGAAAAAAAATGAAAAATAAAAACATCTCTATCTGTAAATACTTTTGGTTTATTATTTTCAATAATAGACCTTTGGAATCGACCAAAGAAAATTTTTTTGTAACCCCCCCTCAAAATTTGAGGTTTTACGTTTCAAGATACGTAGAATCCAAATATCGAATAAAAAAAAATCCGTCCGCAAAAATTTTTTTGGTGCTTTTATTGTATTTAAATGAAAGCTAACGAAAATCCCTACAATACGAACTAGAAATCACCTAAATCGGACCATTATTAGCTGAGATATAGCTTTATGAACTTCGTTTTTATTTTTTCCTAGTGAAGTGCACATCAAATATTTCCTCTGTATCATTTTACATTACAGCCTACTTGCATAGACGCAGTTTTTTTAATTAACACAGTTCGGCACTCTCACGGCGGACATCTTGTGACAAGCTTCAAATTTCTTTTCCTTTGATACCTACTGCTACTACTACCTGCTTCATATTTTTTACTTTGACAGAATAGATATTTTTGTGGAATAAATAAGTGGAAATAATAAACCATTGTGTAATAATTTACAGCGTTTTTTTTGTTTAGATGATATATATGTGTGTGTGCGATAAAAAAATGATAATCAGACAACAGTATTAAAATAATGGTTAGGATTTATATAATGGTTAGTATGGATTTAATAGTATGGATTTAAATAATGGTTAGTATTTATTTATTTTTTATATTTTTTTATTTATTTTTTTTCCTTAGTAAATTTAACCCGTAATATTATTTAACTTATACTTACATTTAACTTAACTTTAATTTTTTTCAAATTTAATTCTTTAACATTAATTTTTTTATATATATAGTTTTCTAAATATACTTATATCAATACGTTTTTACAGTTTTCAAATCAATTGTTATGTCTTTTGATCACACCGCATTTAAATTTAGTGTTAGTTTTATTTCAAATCAGTGAGTTGGTAACATTGTTTTAACGGTTTTCCTAATTCCCGGCAATCCATTATTAATATTCAGTTGGCGCTAGACCACACGCCTCGCTGGTATGTAATTATCACGTTTTCTTTACATTTCCTCCTCCTCATTCTTTTCTATCCTTCTTCTTTCTTCACCACATAGGATTTTTATCTATTTTTGTTTTGGGGGCTTACATTATTTTATATTTTACTCCTTCATCTCATAATTACAAAAATCAATTACAACAATGTCAACTTCTTTAACATCATAGTCATCTTTTGCATAACTTACAACTATCTCTGTATGCTTTTATACACTGTATGCATTTATGCTTTATGCTTTGCTATGCATGTATGCTTTACACATTACCAAACCTTCATAATATGTGTCTTTTTAATTAATAGATTTCATATATTTCACTATTCCCTGTGTAAATATCGCATTGTTTTTAATTTTTAATTTTTACATTGTTATTTCATTTATTTTATTATTTTTTCAATTGTCTTTTGTATTATGTAATTTAGTGTTATCCTTTTCTTTTTATTCTTTATACTTTTTATCTTACTTGTATTTTCTGTTTTTTATCATTTATCATTTTTACTGTTACTGGTACTGCCTCTTTTCTCTTTTTTCATTGTTGTTATTTTGTTTTCATTTTAGCCCTGAAGATGGCCTAAAATTTAGGCCGAAACGTAGGCACAATTATAATAGACCACACTTATTAAGTCTATTTCTTTGACCGCACCCCCGATCAACTTCTCCCTTTAAATATAAATATACGGTCAACAATAACTCCCTCCATTATGAATCAACACACACGGGGCCCACAACAAAATAACAACCCACCACGTCGCAGTACCAGAATTTTCATTCGATCAAGACCTACCTCTTCAAGACCACCTCAGCATCCTACGTCTACAAGACCACCTCAGCATCCTACGCTCTCATCGCAGCGCTTCTCTTCAGGTCTCGCTTCGGGTTCACCAACTTCTGTCTTCAGTGACTCTCCTCGCACTCTACCTTCTTCTGATATAAGACCCTCTCAGCATCCCAACCTCATCGCAGCGCTTCTCTTCAGGTCTCGCTTCGGGTTCACCAACTTCTGTCTTCAGTGACTCTCCTCGCACTCTACCTTCTTCTGATATAAGACCCCCTCAGCATCCCAACCTCTCATCACAGCACTTCTATTCTAATCCCACTCCGGCTTCACCATCTACCATCAACGCCTCGCAAACTCGCATTCTGCTCTCTTCTAATGTAAGCCCCCCTCACCCAGTTATTTCCACTCCCACGCTTTACAATTTATCCTTCTCATTTTTCAAATCCTCTTTTTCTACCTACAAATCCCGCATTAATTATCTGTGCACCCTTCACAAACGCCTAGCCCATAATTTAGAACATCGCATTTTCCTTCTCAAATGTCGCTCTAATTCCATTTTTCCAAACTTCATAAACAATTCCCTAAACCAAATTACCATATCTAAACCACTTAATAATACATTAGCATCGCATTCCTTCAAGTTTAAAAAATCCCTACTTAATTTAAAAATTCGTGAAGTGATACAACACATAGATTCCCTTAACCAAAAAATTTCCTCTCTTACCCATTTTTTACGAACCACAATAGGTGATGAACACATGAAAAACCTTTCCACATGTATTTCCACCATTTTTAATATAGCCCGATCCCAAAAGAAACGACAACTTACCAGCAAATTCAATAACCTCTACCAACAATCCCTTTCTCATAAAATTTATCCTAAAGGAGACGATAAATGGGTACTTAATATCTCATCGGAAAACATTCCCTCCAACGTCATTAACATTTTAAGTTTAGGCCCAAATTCCCCCCCCCCCCCCCCAACTCCTCATTCAAAAAAATGATTCCAGAAATGCTTACTGATCTAGAATATATCCACAATGACCTCCTGTTCCACCGCTCTAATGATAGTAAGGAGTTGTCACGAGTTTCCATTACCAATATTCTTTCTAATTACCTCCTACACCCACCCTCAAATTCTTCCAATTTTTCAAAGACCTCTCTTTTACCCGATCCTTCCTAAAATCCCATGACAACATTATCATTACAAAAACAGACAAAGGCAACAAAACAGTTATAATGGACCGTTCTGAATATTATGATAAAATGACTTTACTCCTATCAGACCGAACCACATATATCCCCATAACCCGTGACCCTACTCCTTCACTAAAAACCCAATTCAATCAGCATCTCAAAAACCTTTTAAATTTAAAACTAATCACTTACCCTACCTACAGAAACCTTATATCCTATAATTCCATAGCTCCACGTTTTTATGGACTCCCCAAAATTCACAAACCTGGCATCCCCCTCCGTCCCATCACTTCCAATATTAATTCTCCCTCGGTCAAACTCAGCAAATTCTTACTCCCCTCCTTACAAATCCTTAGCCACAACAACCCTTATGACGTCCAAAATTCCTTTCACCTACGCGAACAATTATTATCCTTTACGATTCCTGACCACTACATACTTACCTCCTTTGACGTCGAAAGTTTATTCACCAACATTCCCATAGATAAAGCCCTCCGTATAATTGAAGACAACTGGACATCCATTGAACCCCATACTCCCCTTAACCGTTCCTCATACCTAGAATCCCTACAGCTTTGTTGTAAATCCGGTTACCTTACTTTCCATGGACAGTTCTTTAATCAAATTTCAGGACTTGCCATGGGAAATCCTCTTGCTCCTGACATTGCTAACATTGTCCTTAATGACCTACTTAATTCCGTAACTCCCCTATTCCCAAATGACATTATCTTCATTAAAAAATATGTAGACGACCTTCTCCTCATCCTCAATCCTGATAAAATTCCTGATATCCTATTAGCCTTCAACTCTTACCATCCCCGCCTACATTTTACCGTTGAACGAGAATTACAAAGTTCCCTTCCTTTCCTTGATCTCCTCATTATAAGAAACCCTGACAACTCTATATACACAGACTGGTATACCAAACCGACTTACTCTGGCAGACTTCTAAACTACTATTCCCAACATCCTTACCACCAAAAAATAAACGTCGCCAAAAACCTCATACATCGATGTCTTTCCCTTTCCGACTCCCACCTTCATGATACCAACATTAATCGTATCAAACAAATCCTCTTAACCAATAACTTTCCCCTCAATACCATCAACAAACTCATCCACAACTACAAAAACCCTCCCCTTCCCATCACCTCTACCACTACTTCTTCACCACCCACTACCACTCCCTTCTATAGATCTCTTCCATACATCCCCGCCCTTTCTGAAAACATACAGAAATCCTTACGCTCCTCAATTCCCAATCTGCGAATTGCTTTCAAATCCCACAACAAACTTTGCAACCTCTACACACGTGTAAAAGATCCCATTCCTCTTAAACACCGTTCCCATGTTGTATACCGCATCCCCTGTTCCTCTCCCAACTGTAACTCTACCTATATCGGCGAAACTAAAAACCTCCTTAAAGATCGCATCACCCAACATAAATATTCCATCTCTTCCCGTAACCAGACTGCCTCTAAACTCTCAGAACACGCTTTATCCTTAAACCATACTTTTGATTTTGACAGTACTTCAATCCTCGCCACAGTCCCTAACCATGACAAACGACTCCTCTCAGAAAGCATCTTCATCCAATTAGAATCCCTTCCCGTCAATCAAAAAACTGATATACAAAATCTTTCTCTAACCTACTCCCAAGTATTCAATTTATTAAAAAAAAACATAACTTTTCATTACCCTCCCCCCCCCTTTTTTTTTTCCCCCCCTCCCCGTGACAACTCCTTATACAAAGTATTTATTTAAAAATTTTCCGTAGTAAATTAAACCCCTATTGTTATTATTTAACTTATACTTATTGTTTACTTAACTTTAATTTTATTATTATATTATTTTTTTAACTCGTCACCCGCAACGACTCCTTATACAAAGTATTTATTTATTTTTTATATTTTTTTATTTATTTTTTTTTTCCTTAGTAAATTTAACCCGTAATATTATTTAACTTATACTTACATTTAACTTAACTTTAATTTTTTTCAAATTTAATTCTTTAACATTAATTTTTTTATATATATAGTTTTCTAAATATACTTATATCAATACGTTTTTACAGTTTTCAAATCAATTGTTATGTCTTTTGATCACACCGCATTTAAATTTAGTGTTAGTTTTATTTCAAATCAGTGAGTTGGTAACATTGTTTTAACGGTTTTCCTAATTCCCGGCAATCCATTATTAATATTCAGTTGGCGCTAGACCACACGCCTCGCTGGTATGTAATTATCACGTTTTCTTTACATTTCCTCCATTATAACTCTTACAATTATAACTTACAACTCCCTCCATTATGAAAACACTATTTGATTTCTTTTTGGAAACCATTGACCCATTATACATCCTCATTCTCCAACCACACTTAAGTTATATTCTTAAAATCAGTAAATATCAAGATCATTCCCCATCAACTATATTAATCTCATGAAACATTTTCAGATACAAAATTTGAAAAAATCAATTTTCATTGCTAAATGAGGAAAAACATTCAAATGAAAATCTATCTAATAAAATGAAATTGAAAAGGAAAAAGAGAAATTCACTTCAGGAGAAGTGTTATGTCCCGAAGTATATCTCGATTCCACCCAGTTTATAAAGACCTGACTATTAAGTAGCCTTGGCAAAAACATACGTTATTCATGATAAGAAATTCTCTACAGATTACCATACTTTTTCTACTTAAGGCAGCTGAGAATATATAATCAATAAACTGAATTGAAAACCTTAATTCAGCTTCCTCTTGCTTTCTTCGCTCCTCTTCTTTTTGTTTTTCCTTAAGTTCCCTTTGCAATTGTTTTTTGTCTTCCCGTTCTCGGGCATCACGGGCTTCTCTTTCTGCTCTTAGATCAGGATGTTCTTCTTTCTTAGTTTTATTCAGTCTATTCACAATTTCATTGACTCTTTTGGCTACCCTAATCTTCCGAACCTAGATAGTGAGAATAATAGTTAATAAAATAACTCTTAAATTTCTCATTTCGACCAAAATATTCAAGAAATAAATATTATAAAATCAATAAATTTGATAATATTTTAAAATATGACTTATGTTTACTAAATAATGAAGGCAACAACAAAATTATGTATTACTCAATTTAGGTAGCTGGCCAAAAGCCTTAGGGTGGGTTTATGTTAAAGCTGCGATAAGCAATGAAAGGAGTGATTGATGATACAAAGTGAAGAAAATCTATTTATGTTTTAAATAAAGTGCTTATATTGGAGCAACATTTGATTCACGACTATTCATTGACTAACGATAGGAGCGTCGATAATCTCCTCACCCATTTTCTCAGCTTCTTGTGAATTTTTAATAAATTCAACTTTTGTCAGACCCTCTTTGTTGGACAAAAAAGATAAGATTCATACAGGACAAACTTTGGAATAAAGTGGCGGTTAAATTAAATACAATATATAAATATAACTGTTTATTTTATTATTTTCACACAAATAATGCATTTAGTTTTTATTAACATTATATTAGGTTTCGAAAAATATTGATGGTGGTTTCATTTGGTCTCTCTGAGTTCATTTGTTCTTGTGCCACATTTGTAGATGAGAAAGTTTTTGTTTCCGAAAGATTATGCTCAATACCTTCTCTGTCAATTCCCCAAACCTATACCTTTCAGTATTAATAGGGTGGGTTGTGAATTCGCTTTCTTTCAGTGTTCCTTCAGCGAAATAATATTAAATAGCATTTGGTAATAAAAGCATTTATTTTTCTTCGAAATCATTCATTTTAGAGTCACAGTTTTTACTCGGAGTTCACTATTAATTATTTAAACTTCTCTCAACTTAATGTCTCTTTAATTTAATGTCTTGCCACTATCAAAGCTCCAACATAAATATCATATGAAACCAGAAATCCAATCTTTGCTTAAATCATTTGTCTCACAGTGCTTATCGCAGATTCAAATAAACTCACTCTTAGATCATACAGCCTCACTGTACATGTCGAAACTAGGAAAGTCGAAAAGGATCCGTTGGGGGTTTGGACATCTCTTGAGCAAGCATAAGTCGACAGCTGTTATTTAATTAATGCAGTGATAAATTTAATAACCACTAATGATCCCAATTAATACAAATTTTTAACACCGTCACATGTATTTACATAAATACGAATCAGCTTATAACTTCATATAATTGACGAGATAATACCTAAGTAACATTGTTTACATACATAAAATATTCTTTCAGTCCAAACAAAACAAATAATCAATAATAGGCTTGATACATTCAGCAAGTTTCGGCAAGTACAGTGAGGTCCTATGATCTAAGGCTTGAGTTTATCCTCCGTGTTGGGGAAGCAAAAATAATGCATAGCAAAATAGTGTATAAAAAACAATAATAAATAAACAATGTTTCATTAGGCATCCAGAAAAATGAAATTTTTTTCACACTTCCAAGTATTTTATAAAAACAAATGCTGGCATAAAATAAATAAACTGAATGAATCATGTTGCAAAAATGAAATTTCAAGAGCTGATTTAACTTCTGCTTTACAAAAAGAAACCCATAAAACTACGGTCTCTTTCTCATGAATAGGGCCTGGATCTTTATTTAAATAAATATTTAGATATTTTTTAGGATAAATAAATATTTTCTTTGAGAAAATAAACTAATTCTTCCTCATTTAATCTAAATATTTGTAAAGTAAGTCACTTTATATCTTTAGCAGCATACTGTACAAGTATTTTACTCATCATCTCTGCTCTCTTCCTACACCTACATTAGTTTTTGACTGGTTTTTAAATTATAATTATATTGAGTGCAATAATCAATTTTTGGATTAAAAAACAGCTGACTGGAAGAAGTCAAGGTAAAATTGAAAAATCTTAAAATATGAATTACGTGTAGTACCCGGATGTTTATATATTTAAAAATGGCCAATATTTAACAAAAACATAAAATATTTAGTAACGTGTTTTAATATAGAAAACCCCATAATTAATACAATTTACATTAAATCAAGTCTTTATTAAAAAAAATTTGTTCACACTTCAAGTAAATGTTTTTTTTTTTAAATGATCGAAGGTAAAACTTTTTTGATTATCTCGACAAAGCTTTATATTGCGAGAAGCTTTAAAAAAATATCCTAGTTATTCAATTTTATAACAGATCAAAAACAAGCTTTTTGAGATCCTAAATGAAGAAAATGGAAATTTAAAAGTATTAAACGCTTTAAGGCTTTCAAACATTTCCGAGTTTAAATGTGCTCCAATTACTTCATGTAATGTGGAAAGAAGCTTCTCGCAATATAAAGCTTTGTCGAGATAATCAAAAAAGTTTTACCTTCGATCATTTAAAAAAAAAAAAATTTTACTTGAGGTGTGAACAAATTTTTTTTAATACAGACTTGATTTATTGTAAATTGCATCAATTATGGGGTTTTGTATATTAAAACACGTTAGTAAATATTTTGTTAAATATTGGCCATTTATAAATATATAAATATCCAGGTGCTACTCATAATTCACATTTTAAGATTTTTCAATTTTACCTTAACATCTCCCACTCAGCTATTTTTTTAATCCAAAAATTGATTATTGCACTCAATTTAATCATAATTTAAAAACCAGTCAAAGACTAATGTAGGTGTAGGAAGAGAGTAGAGATGATGAGTAAAATACTTGTACAGTATGTTGCTAAAGATATAAAGTGACTTACTCTACAAATATTTAACACAACCTAAACAGCATTCCGTTGAAGGATGGAAAAGGTTTAATATCAACATGGAGGGGATTGGTGAAAATCTACCCAGAGAAGTTACATTATGAGGGACCAATTTTGAGCTCTAAAGAGATGTGATGTCTTACATGGAAGGTTATGATCAGCTGACCAGACAACCACCACTCCATAATAAAATGTTAATCTATTCCCTAGGAAAACAGGCCATATCCTAATGTAACATTGTTAAATGAAACCATGCTCTTAAAAGAATAGTTAAATTAATCTCTAGATGTTGTGAAAATTGAAAATTAGACAATGAAATCTCCATGACACGATTTTAAATGATTTACAACTATCTGAAACTAAGCATCAATACTTCTTTTTCTTTGTGATATGCAACTTGGCCAGGTTCCATTGCATCTGTTTTTTTAAGATTTGACCACATTGTGTATACTACATCAATATCATTCATTTTGTTCCCAGTAATACTATTAGCTTTAACAAGCTGGGCAGCATCTTCCAAAACATTTGAAGGAATGTCATCAATGGTCTGACCCTGTAGCAAGAAATAACTATTATTTAAAACCAAACTTATTCCTTTATTGGCTAATAAATTTATAATAATAAATTAAAAAGGTACCTCTTTAAGTCTTAAATATACATGGGCTGAGGATACTTTATCAACGTGAAACCAAACATCTTCTGGCCAACCCCATTTAATAAGATCTTCATCTAGTAAAATATTAAAGTCTAAAAATTATTCTATTCAATTATGATTTCAAAAATATAATTTAAAAACTTACTTTCATACTTGTCAAATCCCATGAAGAGTGTTACTGGTGGAGAGACAACTAGAATAAAATTGTTAAATAATAGATTTTGATCTTGCAACAACATATATTAGGAGAATAAAAATATCTTGCCTTCCTGCGTTTTATTAAAACATAAAATTAATTTAAATTAAATTTTAAAACCTAGAAAGACATTTTTTCATTCTCCAAGAAGTGAATTGGTTTAAAAAGTAAATAATAAAAATAAACTTAACTTATGCTACTTACTGTTACTGGTGAAATAGTAAACCATATTGTTAAAACACAAAATTTCAGCTATTAACCGGACGAAATCAGCAAGTACCACGATCTACATCACTAAAAATAGTCTATAACCTGGAGTTAGTAACCTTACTAGCAGTGTTGTTTGTTTACACAATGAAGTTCTGTAGTTTTTCATCTGCTTTTATAAAATTTCAGTTAGATCTTAATCTAAACTAAAGTGGTTAATTTAATTGAAATATTGTTTATCAAATAAGAAAATTGGGTTAATTCTTAATTTATGCCTTTCTGAAATAATATTTAGTAAATCTAACGGTTATCGATTTTTGAATTGTTGATTTGGCAGAAGGTCGAGTATGAAATTTGAAATAAAATTTGTCACCGGTATAAATGTTTAATTGACATTGTTTCAGCATTTATATACCTGCATTTCTCCCCCTGAACTTTATAAAATGTTCATCTATCTGTGCAAAAAGGTTAGCTTTTATTTATGTTTTTAACAATGATAAATAATATAAATGTTGATTAATTTTAGTTGTCTCCTCTTAGGTTCGCTTAATAAACATATTTTACATCTCTTTTCTTTTCATGTAGGAGAAAACAAATAAGAACCTGTATTTATTAACAGTAATGATAGTCTAAATACACTTCATACAGTTATTACATTTTTCCATCCTTTCATTCCTATTGAATTTTGTGTGTAAGCAAAATAACATATAAGCATATATTTTTATTTTTTTTAATTTATAGCTGAATCCAAATAAATTTGTACTATAGACAGAAGTCCTCATAAAATTTAATTAAAATTAGTGTCATGATAAAATGATAAAAATGAGTTTTATTTTGTTTCCAGTTGTTATTATTAGTGATTGTTAACATTTTAAAACAAACATTATAAATTAATTATACGATGTCTGTATTTCAATTGCATTCAATACCAAAATTAATTTCCATATCAGAAGGTGTTATTATTTAATTACATTATAGTCTATCAAAAGGTCAAAAGAAATTGATTAAATCTATTCATATTATGCATAACATCATAAAAATTATAAAATAAGAGATAATTTAATAAATAAGCCTATGTATGATCTTAGGTTGTAATTATCAAACTTTACTTTAAAAAGAAAATGTGATCTAAATAGAACTCTTAAATATTTGAGAAAAAATGTCTTCTGCAAATAGAATAAAAAATAAAAAAAATTAGAAGACTTTTGTTGCAACATGGGTTTGAAGTAGGATGGCCCGGAGAAAACCACTGTCTTAAACTAAGAAAAAGATATGATTCTCCATTTTAAATAAACTTAAAGTGTTGCATCATTTGGAGAGTTTAGTTTATATTTATACCAATCATTTTTAACTTGTTTAGGATTAATAGCTATGTCGAAGTATCTGAAGACAAAAAAAAAAAAAGGGGGATGATTCCATATCTATGATCGATGAATTTAATATTTTAGAAAATAATGGAAATTATGTTTATAATGGAGATTTTGTTAATCATTGATAAAATCAAGGAGATGATTGTTGGGGGTGCAGTCAGAAATTAAACACAGTAATCAATATTTACTGTTAATGTGTGTCACCAGAGCAGCCATAGAAATGTCATGCCCTCGACAGGTTTTACTCGTGCCTACAAGTACCAGTACTCCAGCTGAGTATTGACTTTGGTTATTTCAAAAGTTGTAACTATTGATATTATCAACAAATTATTATTTAAAATAATCAATAAAATAATGACATACTTAAATAATTGCTATGGCCCACCCAGGTCTCGCTAAGGGTGTGGCGCTCTGAAAATTGTTAGGCATTCGGGCCTTATGGAGGGCCCTATATGTCGCATACAAATTAAATAAAAGGTATGCATTAAACAGTGAATATTTTTCATTACTTTGTGTTTTATTTTTAACTGCACTTCTATCATTCCCTTAGAAATTACGTGCATTTCAATTATTCTACTACTTAGTAAAAATCATGAGCTAAGTAATAAATGTTTTGGTACTTATTTTATTTAATTTATGCCTGTTATATTTATACAGATATCTATGCCAAATAATACAAGGATATATTGTTTGGCATGGAGCAGCGAGCAGGGTTGGATCGGTTTGGGGGGTGATGATGGATTGCTGAAAGTGTTGAAATTGGAATCAGGTATGAATAATATTAAGATTATCACTAATTTAGATTGCTCTTTTTTTATATATTCTACTAATAGGTAAAACAAAGGGAATCACCGCACCTGCCAATCTCTCAATGAATCAGACATTAGAAGGACATTCTGGCAAAGTTCAAGTGATTACATGGAATGAACAGCATCAAAAGTTTACTACAAGTGACCAAAATGGCCTGATTATAGTTTGGACCATGTACAAGGTAAGAATCTTCATTCAAACTAGAATATAACAGGAACAAGTTTATTTTCAATGCCAGTTAAAGTGTAACAAAAAAGAGGGCACAGTTTCAAATGGAATTTATCATCTACAACAAAACTTTGTTACACTTAGCTTAATAAGATCATCCCAAAAAGAGTTTGGAAAGTAAAGTTTTCCAGTTTTGCCGATCAGTATGTACTGTAAAATTTAACCTATTATTACAGTAAAATCATGTTGACTACCATATTTTATTAAATTATTTAATTTGGGTGATTAATATCAGCTTTTTATAAAAATGAATATCACATGGTAAAAGACCAGCCAATAATTGTGCTATTTATGATTCTATTTTTTTTTTTTATAACTGATCTTCCTATGAACCTAATCATAACATATTTAGCTTTGATTTACATTTGATCAAATACTGATACCGGAAAGATCTTATCAAATACTGATATCGGAAAGACCTTATTAAGTCTATATAATCTGTATATCAGGAGGTAGTAATGATTACTTCATTATCTTTTAAAACAATTGGTATACACATTTATACACAATATGAATTAAATTGGTCTTAACCCCAACATTGTTGGTTATTACCAGAGCCCGGATTTTTATGCAATTGCATATTTTGTTTGCATGCTTTTTTTAAATAATCGATCAAATATCTTTACTATTTTGTGTAATTAGAGTCAATTAGTCGAGTTTTATTTTGCATATTTGATGATAAATGCATATTATTGCATATTTTGATAATTTGATTTAAGTAAAAAAAAAAAATAAAACCTTAAAATGCGATACAGAAGATGAAAGTCCATCTTACAACCGTAGATTCATTTTCAATGAAAAAACTACAACAATTTAAAGATAATGCTACCCTAAATAATCGACTTCTTAGAATCTGGATTTTTTTCATTTCCCCGCATTCCATCTTCCCTTCAAATGGCCAGTCAATCATCTAATACTTTATATTCTTTTTAAAAAGAGAAAATACATCTGTGCAAAAGAAGTTTATCACTGAAAAATGCCCAATTTTAATTCTACTATTTAAATTGTAAATGTCCTGATACCAGAACATTTTTTTTAATATTTTATGAAGATTGTTTTTAGATGACGCAATCCCTCCAAAATTGAAATGCAATATAATTTCAATTTTCTTATCCAGAAGGACAAAATAATTGGATGAACGCATATTGAATTAAAAGTATGCTTTGAATGGAATTGTTAAACTAAATTGGTTCATCAGAAGTGTACCCCTTCCTGAACTAAACAAAATTAGATGTCAACTTTTCAAAATCAAGAACTCGTTCATTTTTTTTATATTTAGATCTAAAACTACCAGATTAAATACAACGAAACCGGAAAAAAATATATATATTTATAATTTCTAATCGTTTTCATAGAAGCAAATTTAGAAATGCATCTGGTAATTAATTTTAACGAAAAACATGTTTTTGACTAAAACATTTGCATTTTATTTATTTTGTTCATGATGTCAATTAGTTTTTAAATACAATCGTTGCAATTTTTTTTATTACCAATTGTAAATTTCTGTTACTTTCATATTTTAGTTTTAGCACGCTTATATAAAAACAAAGATAACACATAATTACAACTCTATAGTTACTATTTCTTATTCGTTTTTATGTGTTTTAAAATTCCCATTTTATTATTATTATTTTTTTAATATTGTCAATTAGTTTTCCTTTTTAAATACAATTATTGCTGTTTTTCTTTCGTTACTAATTGCAAGTTAGTATTATTTTTATATTTTAGTTTGTAAGAAGTGTTTCTTATTATTTTTTCACCATTAATATATATTTTTACAAGCTTATTTGTTGTTTCTTGTTTGTAACCTTATTTTTCAATTATTTTAATATGTTGGTATCTGAAAAAAATAGAACAAAATTATAAATCATTTCTGTTTAATTTTTAATCCCTTCTTCAATTTCTTTCATCGTTCGGAACTTTTTGAGGGCACATTATTACCTATATCTGAATATTTTAAGTGTCTTATAGCTTATGTTTAGATTGTAGGAAATTTTTTGCTGCATATTTTATGTGTTTTTACTGTATATTTTATGGATTTTTATTGCATATTCTGCGGATTTTAACTGCATAAAAATCCGGGCTCTGGTTATTACATCACAGTAAATTTTATTTTCAGTAAAATACAAATGTTTTCTATGCTAAAATATCTGATGTGGACACCGCATGACTTCCTTGTACACCTATTAAACTATAAATTGATGGCTCAAAAAGTGGTCCTAAATTTGGCTACTATTTTCCGAAGATGGGAGTATCTCAAAAATGACACTCAGCATCGCGACTTCTGTCTATTTGCGTTTATCTGTTGACACACACACACATAATTATATAAATGTTAAAAACGGTTAGTACGGTTCTTGAAACATGCTTATCCATGAAAATCTCGATTTGTGATTTTTAGCACGACTCATATTCCTCCCTTCTAAGAAAGCAGGAGGTAAAAAAAAACTGTTTCAGGTAAAGTACCACTTCCGGATATCAAATTTTAACCAAAATCTAGTATATTATTTATACTAATACAGTCTAGTTCATCTAGTATGTTATTTATATTGATGTAAGTCTTATATTCCAAATTTGATATGTTTTACATTATATTTTATTATAATTTTTGATGAAAGTTTATTATGACCTTCAAGTAAAATACTGCTTTGGTCCAATTTAGACCAAAATCTAGTATGTTATTTAAATCAATATACAAATTATAAATACTAAATTTGGGAAGTTTTGCATTATATTTTAAGATACTTTTTGAAAATCTATTATGACCTTCAGGTAAAGTACCACTTCCGGTGATCATATAGTGGCCAAAAAGAGAGGTTCACTGTAGGTTTACTAGAGGTTCACAATCCCAAATAAATTTTTTTAACTTTCTACAGTTAATCATTTTTGAGTTATGCGAGATACGTATGAATGAGCATTGGCACAGACATCACGATGGTCAAAATGAATATTTCCATTGAAATTTGAAAACTGAAAATGTTTACGATTACAATATTTCTTTTAGGGATTGATAAATTATTTGCTACTTCTATAAATTTGTTTTATTGAAAACTAGTTTCGAATGTTTATACATTCATCCTCAGTTCTAAAAACACACAAAAAATTCAAAAATAAGCAATTCAAAATATAATTTATCAATCCCTAATTAGATTGATCCTTCTATACCATCATGCGGATGTCAACTGAATACTTCTTTTACTGTGTACAAGGAAGTAAAAAGTATATTTGTTAAGTAACTGTGGGAATTTTAGTCGTATGCGATGGTATATATCAATTAGATTCTAATTATCTAATTAGGTAATTAGTTATAAATTTAAATTAGATATGATAGTAAATGAAACACTACTAAATGCTGTATGAATTTCTAACATAATAAAAGTTGTCATTTCTTATGAAACAATTATTTGGTTGTTGATGATATTTTTATTATATTTTGACTGGAAAATACCTATTATAAAACTTAAGTCCCTATTTCACAATGGAAGTTATTATTGAACAAATGAAGGAATTTCATCGAGGAAAAAAAGCAGCTCTATGTATCTAAAAATTGTTGATATTTATGGTGAGGATCTTGTGAGAAGCTGGTGAAATGATGATTTTGGAAAAATTTGAGGAGAGAATTGTAATCTTTTATGGAAGGGTCCTTAGGAAAAGCTTTCTCAGGCTGACCTTTTGATTTAAATGTGAATCTTTGGATATCTATTTTTGAAGAAAATTTATTAATCCAGGTATCAAAAAGTTGGAGGACTTGACAAGAAACTGGGATCAACCCATTCCACCATGTTCCAGTATTATTATCAGATGAGAAAGTTTCCATTTTTTTTAAAAACTGACACTACTTATGGTATGTTCTGGGTCCTATTTCATAATTAAGTACAAGTGCAAGTAGTGCAAGTAGACCTATGACTTACTACGCATATGACGATGTGAAATGTTAAAACAAATAAAATTTAAAATAGTTATTAACTATTTTCAGTATAATATATACATATATATATATATATATATATATATATATATATATATATATATATATATATATGGATATATATATATCCAGTGTATCATATGTGTATTAAATCCTAGGTCTACTTGCACTTGAACTTTATTATGAAATAGGGCTCTGTAATCATTGTAATTACATTGAATGTTGATTTATATTAATAGTGGAAAGAATAGATATAGATATTACAAATTTTGTTTTAGGGTAATTGGTATGAAGAGATGATTAATAATCGAAACAAGTCTGTAGTTAAAGGAATGGCTTGGGATTCTGAAGGAAAAAGAATATGCATAGTCTATGAAGATGGTTAGATTTTTTTAAAAGAAAATTTCTAGTTTATGAATTCTTGTCAGCTTGTTTGATACATTGGTATTTTTACAACTTTTTTTATAGGGGCTGTTATTCTTGGCTCTGTAGACGGAAATAGAATTTGGGGAAAGGAATTGAAAGGATTAATACTCACAGGAGTTCAGTGGTCACCTGATGGTAGATATTTAGTTTTTAGTCTGAGAAATGGAGAAGTTCATCTTTATGATAATCAAGGAAATTTCTTTGTGAGTATTTTTTTTTGTTTAATATTATAAATATTAAAAAAAAAAAAAAAATTCCACCAGCTGTGAATCAAATCTGGGTTCAGTAGACCGGGATTGGGGGAAAAACATAGTTGTTGAACATGGATGCTGACCACATTACCTCCTTGTATACCATTGGTCAAGAAATAGTATTTCCATATCAAGTACTGAACCCAGAAATTTTTTTTTTATCATTAAAAATCTAGTGAATGTTTTACAAAGCTCACCATTTAAAACTAAAGCATATTTTCATGATTCTTTATTTTATAGATGAAATTAAGTATTCAGTGCTTTCCATCTCTTGTTATTACTGGTGTACCAGTAGTTAGTATGGCTTGGTATGATGGTAGAAATGGATATGTTGAAAACAACTGTCCATGTTTTGCTATTTTGTACCAGACAGGCCAGTTGCAAATAATGAGGAACCAAAACGATGAAGGTAACATTTTATTAATTTTAAATAAATGTTATTTACAATGAAATTTAATAATTTAGTGATTAAACAAATTGTTGACATGATTATAGATTATTGGAAGTAATAGGCATTCCTCATGAAAAATATAACTGTAACAAATATATATTATACAGAAATATTTATGAGAAACATCTTAAAAGTAACTACTGTAATGGTTTTCAAAAATGTCAGTTAAAATTATTTAAATGTCTATTTTATTGGCTATGATTTGTTTAAGAGGAAAAAATAATCATCATTCTTTTTTCTTTTTATTACAATTTGATATATTATGGCTAAAGTTAAACTAGTTAACTTGGTGGGTCATCATCATCATCATCCTTAGCGCGACAATCCATTACTGAATCTTGGCTGCCTCAAGAATCTTCTTCCATCTCTCTCTATCTCGTGCATCCTTCCACCAACTCTGGATGCCCAGAGCTCTGGCATCACCACTCACACAATCGAGCCATCTCAGTTTTGGTCTTCCGATTTTCCTCTTACCAATTGGTTCGACATTGAATGCTTTTTTCGGGATTACATTATCATCCATCCGTAAGACATAACCCGCCCATCTAAGCCTAGTCATTCTTATATATTTGACAACATCGGGCTCTTTATAGAGGTCAGAAAGTTCACGTGTCTGATTCTCCATTCGTTGTTTTCCTTAATGGGACCATATATCTTCCTGAGAATTTTCCTCTCGAACACCAACAGTTTTCGCTCTATGGTCCTAGTCATTGTCCATGTTTCTGACGCATATGTCAGTACAGGGCGTATTAGTATCTTGTATATGTTCACCTTTGTGGATCTAGATAGCGATCTGCTTTTCATATACTGCAGGAGTCCATAGTAGCACCTATTCGCAGCAACGAGCCTCTGTGTTATTTCCTGATTAATATCGTTGTCTGCTGTTACTATTGAACCTAGATACTTGAAACTATTTACCTTTTCGAAGTTCCAAGCGCCAATTTTGATGGTTGGGTCAGTCTGTCGTCATATATTTTGTTTTTTCTTCATTTATTTGAAGTCCAATTTTTCTTGCCGCTGTCTCAAGGGAAGTAAACGCGCCCCTCATTGCTGCCGATGATCTTCCAACAATACATATATCATCAGCGTATGCTAAGATTTGGACGCTTTTTGTATATATAGTGCCTGTGGTCTGTACTCGTGCGTCTCTTACTGCGTTTTCAACCGCTAGGTTAAACAGGGTGCATGCTAGCGTGTCTCCCTGTCTTAATCCTCTTTCACAAAATTTATTAGACAGATCTCCCTGTATTCTAACAAAGCAGCTGGCATTTGTCATCGTCATTCTGACCAGTCGTATTAGTTTTGACGGAATTCCCAGTCTCTTCATAGCTATGTATAACTTGTCCCGATACACACTGTCATATGCTGTTTTGAAGTCTATAAAGAGGAGATGGAGGTATGTATTGAATTCATTCATCTTTTCAAGTATCTGCCGCAGAGTAAACAGTTGATCGATGGTGGACTTTCCCTTCCTGAAACCACACTGATATTGCCCCACCACTTTATCAGTGTAAGGTCTTATTTTAGCATTAAGAACGTTTGAAAATATCTTGTACGCCCTGGGGAGTAAGGTAATAGCCCTGTAGTTGTTACAGTCGAGGACATCATTCTTCTTGTGTATCGGGCATATTACTCCTGTCCTCCATTCTTCCGGCATAACTTCTTCTATCCATATCTTTAACAGGATATCGTGCAAACGCTTCAGAGTTTCTGGTCCTCCCTGTCAAAAGTTCAGCCTGCAGACCATCGATTCCGGGGGCCTTATTATTCCTAAGTTGCATAATGGCATCAAGCACGTCATCCTCGTCAGGAGGTTCCATGTCCTGCTCCTCAGCTAATTGGTATGGGGTAGCGTCTTCATCATCCACCTTAAAGTGTTCCTTATAATGTTCTTTCCACCTATTTAATATTTCAGATTTATCTGAAATTAGTTTTCCATTAATATTTCGGATCTGGCTATTTCTGGGCACGTACGCTTTTCTTCCTTCGTTAATGCTTTTGTAAAACTTTTTCACATCCCTCTGTTCCTTCAGTGTCTCTATTTCCTCTATCTTCTTTTTTTCCCACACTCTCTTTTTCTTCCTGAGGATCTTCTTTTCTTCTCTTCGTCGTCCTCTATATTCTTCCACCAGATTCCTGGTTCTTCTTCCGGTAATCATTCGTCTATAGGCCTCGTTTTTCCCATTGGTGGCTCTTCGTTGTACCAACTAGGTTTAATGTTTTTTTCTTCTAAGCCTAGTGTTTCTTTAGCAACTAGTTTTATGTCTTGTTTACAAACTTCCCAGATCTGATCAATGCTGTTCTCTGTTGGGCATTTCGCTCTCTGCATTTGCTCGCTAATGTTGCGCTCAAATTCTTCCATGCAACGGTGGTCTTTGAGTTTTGCAATGTTATACTTGGTAACTTTGTCCGTTCTAACTTTCCTTGCATTTGATATGCGTGCTCGGAGGGTTGCCACGACCAGGTAGTGGTCTGAATCCACATTAGCGCCCCTGTAGGTTCTCACATTAAGTAGATTGCCTTTATGTCTGGAGCTTATAAGCACATGATCAATCTGGTTTGTGGTCTTTTTATCTGGAGATGTCCACGTTGCTTTATGAATTCGTTTTGACTTAAAGAGCATGCTTCCTACAATCAGTCCTAAGGATGCTGCGAATGTGACAAGCCTAAGCCCATTATCATTGGTGATTTTGTGTAGACTGTGGCCTCCTATTGCTGGGAACAGTGAACTCTCTTTGCCAATTTGTGCCTTAAAGTCACCTAGGAATAGTTTTATGTCGTGACGAGGGCAATTATCTGATGCTTTTTCCAGTTCATCATAAAAGGAATCTTTGTCATTATCTTCGGCAGCTTCTGTAGGAGCATACACACTAAAGATGCTATAGTTAAAAAACTTCCCCCTGAGACGAATGCAGCAGAGTCTGGGACCATAAGGTTTGAAGTCGATCACCAGGTGTCTAAGTCTTTTACTTACTACTATACCAGTACTCAGTATATGTTGCTTTGCATGACAGCTATAATAAATAGTTTCTTCTCTCTTCTCCAATATACCGTTTCCTATCCATCTCACTTCCTGAATAGCTGTTATATCAGTCCGATATTTTTTAAGTTGTTCAAGGAGCATATTCAAAGCTCCTGGTCTGTAAAGTGATAAGACATTCCATGTCGCAATCCGGAGGTCTTTAGTCAAGATACGTTTGCTGAGTCGTAACCATTTAGACAGTCCAGCTTTTCTTGATTCATCCTGAGGTTTCGTAATCGGGTAGTTTAAGGCATGTGGGTGATTGGGCCACAGCACCCGAGTATAGTGGGAGGGCTGCCCCCTTAAAGCATCTATACGTGCTCCCCTGGTCTCTTCAAGGGAGGATAATAATGCACCTCTAATTCCTGAGACGTCCTAGGACCTCAGGTTGACAAGGGATCCCTCCTCCTTTATCCGGGCTTGGGACCGGCAGCTGACAGGCCGAAGTCTATCAGCAGGCGGAGTTACTTGGTGGGTCAGTTATGCATATAACGAATATGATCTTTGATGAGACAGATGAGGAATGCCTTCATTGGTTGTCATAGACAAGAAGAGGAAGAAGACAGCTACCCACAGGGAATACCCACAGAGAAAAATTTTTTGGATGTAGGGGTAGAGGTAGATATGGTGTGAGTTACTTAGACTCACACCCTTTTTATAAAGAAATCAGGTCCTAAGCAAGCTAAGGAGTTAATATAATAGGATTTAATGAAGGACAGGAAACTGATTGTAAGACTGGCGAGAACGAGGAGGTCTTGGCTGGAAGTTACAAGGGTTCCCAAGCATTGGCAGGAACCTGACTTGGAAGAGAACTTATAGTGAAGATTGGGGGCTAAAGGATTTCGAAAGTCTGCAGGGAAGGGTGATAGCAAGGAGTGTCTTAGGGCCTACGACTCCAGCTTCGAGAGGAGTTACCTCAAGAAGACTTGGGTGTTTGTGGTTCACCCGAAAGTTAGGGCTGAAATTATAAAGATGGAACAGATCTCCAGAGGGTGATGGACGCTAGACATAAGGGGTTACCTAGATCCTCCTGTCTGCCTAATTTTGTCAGTGGATAATATGTGACAAGTAATATGGCCACCTTCTTTATCAAGTATGAGAAGGACCTGGTGTGTAGGTGGTGCGGTGGCAATGGGCATTGAAGAGATTAGGGCTTGATATATGTCTCTGAGTATTTGGTATTTTTGTGTGCATGATATTAAGTAGTTTATTGTTTTAGATCCAGTAATTTTGGATACTGGCATCAGTGCTGTCAATTGTAGTTGGAACCACAACGGCAGTGTATTAGCAATTGTAGGTTCTTCTGTGTTTCCAGATGACAATAAGGAAACAAATGTTGTTGTTTTCTACAGTCTTTATGGTGAAGTTAGTAAACTGTCAATGTTTATGTTTTGTTCTTTTTTGGAGTAATAATTCATGAAATTAGTTTATGAGAACTTGAATTGATTTTTATAATAGTAAATTTGTCTCTTTAGCATATAAGAACCATGAAAATCCCTGGAAGGATAATTACAACTGTAGTTTGGGAAGGAACTTCACTGAGGATTGCTCTGGCTGTTGATTCATTTATTTATTTTGCTATTATTAGACCAGACTACAAGTGGGCCTATTTTTCCAAAACTCTAGTTTTTTCACATTCTTCTAGATCTGGAACAGAGTTAACCTTTTGGGATACAAATAACAATGAGGTAACATATGACAGAGTTTAATTTGACCATATAAAAATTCGTTGTTTTTTATTACTTGCTGTTGAGGTTAAATAAGTATACCTTTAATACTAAGTTGTTACAAAAGTCCTTGTTCATGAACACAATGATTAATGCCAACTCTCATAATTAATCCTATAAGAATGTTTTTGTTCCTACTATTTATATCAATGTTTACTTTGACTAATCCTTTAATACCTTGAGACTTGAGTTGGCATAATGGGGTCATTTACATTTTTAAAACGCACGTGCAATATCAGAAGAAAAAATCGTGATTCATGGTCTTTTGAGACATTAATGGAAAAAGGTTTAAGCACAAAGGCAGCTGCTGTAGATATTTGTGCCGTCTAAGGAGAGTCAATTATCCATCGAAATACTTTGGTCAACAGGAACCAAGCCATTTTGCACACACGACAATGCCCCTGCACATCGTTCTCGTTTGACCAAGGAAAACTTATCGGAACTGCAAGGAGTAAACATTTTGCCCCATCCTGTGTATAGCCCAGATATTGCACCATCAGATTATGATTTGTTTAGATCAATGGCTCATTTTTTAAAAGGTCGGATCTTTGATAATTAGAGGACGTAAAAATTGGATGTGAATAGTTCTTTGCTCCAAAACCAAAGGAGTGGTACCGACATCAAATCCAATTACTGGCAGAAATATGGGGGAAAGTAGTTGAGTACAATGGACTTTACTTTGAAGAATAGAATTCAATAATGTTTAAAATATTTAATCTGAAATAAAGCTATACTAATGTACAAGGACTTTTATAACAAACTAATAGTAGAATTATTTTGTTTATGTAGATGGTGCATGCATTCATGTAATCACGGTAGAAGTTATACTTCTTTGCATGATTGTAATGATTGATATTTATATATTCTTTAAAAATTAATATTAATATAATAATAGGATGAGAAGGGAGATGATAAATATAATTGATAAAACTTTGATGTAGTTGAATGATTAATATTTATTCTTGCAATTTCTCTTCCAAGAATTAAATAATGTGAAAACATTCCATAAAATCAATGCCAAGTTCAGAAATAATCAAAACAAACAGTTCATAAGTGTAATTAAATGAAAATAAGTATTTAACTTGTGCTACAGTTTCAAAATAAAACAGTTTGTTTCAACTCACAATATAAATATATCAATTATTAACAATTGACTAAAACATATGTTCTAATTATCTATTGCATTCTAATGGTATCATAATAGGTTAATGTATTATTTTAAAAAATATAGTTGATATGCAAATGAAAAATAATTATTAGAATATTCACATTGTAAAATGCAAATTAAACAAAACATATAAACTGTGTACCTCTACATAACCTCGAATGCTTAAAAATACAGATAAATGAATTGTGGATGTACTGAAATACACTTTAATGAGTGAAAAATTAATTTTAAATATTTTAAGTTGCGTTTATACCTTTGCCAAACTATGGTAAGTCCCAAGCCAAACCAAACGGCAAACGTGTAAATGTGGGTTACAAATGCTTAGCAAACTGACATATCTACATAATAGTGTTCTTACTATTTGAACTTTTTTTGGCTGTTACTTTCTCTTTAAATTATTTTAAAAAGAAACAATTAAAAGTATAACAAAAATAAATAATTTATATTTATATTAACATTAACCTCCACGAATGTGTGGATGCAACACCAGTGCTTATGTGGCACTTCCCACAGTAACTGGATCGGACTAAGAAATAGACAAGCCAAGCAAAATTATCCCATTTACAGGTTTAAGTTGTCAAAAGTCTAAACCCACCTTTAAAAAAACAAGTGGATTATTTATTCCTCCTTCAAGACTTAAATAATGTCAAAATGTTGCATAGAATCAATGCCAAGTTCAGAAATAATAAAAAAAAAAAACAGTATAAAAGTAGGTAAGATTAGGCTGATAAGAAGGCATGGGTAGGTTGATAAGCAGATAATGTGTGATAGTTCCCTGAAAAGGTATTTAGATCTGGGAGTTTACATGACAGGGATTAGCAACTATCATGGTGTCGCATATCTGCCCTTCTGTTACAGTAAAAAATCTATCCTCAATGCGCCAAAAGAAGTAAAACTTCAACAAATTGAATTAAATTCTTTGAATTAATTTATTTTTTAAATGCTAGTATTTCAAACTATAAAACATAATGATTTTCTGCTAATCCTTCAACCTTATTTTAGTTTCTGTTATTGCTAATCTATCTTCAGCTTTTACAAAATTTCTAATTGGTCTTTGTCATTTGTTTATGGACCTATTAGTAACTACTAACTACTAATTTATTACAGGTCTGTAATAAAAAAGTTGTATTGAATTTAATCAGAGATTTTCAGCTCTGGTGCGAAATGTGGTAAACAAGTGGTATAGACTTATTTATCTTTATTTTTTTTTTTTTAACCCATTTACGGCCAAGCATAAAATTAGTTGAAAGTTTTGATTTTTTTACAGAGAAATGTTTTTAGATTAGCCTAATTAAAAAAATAAAACAAATTTTTTTTGTTCAGTCACAATGGCAGTACAAAATGTTGCACTCATGCATTGTGGGCCTGTAAGGTATAATATTGTTGGCTTGGAAGAAGAGTGCCACAATACAAAAAAATTTGTTTTTGCTTGGAGAACTGATGATGCAGATTTCTTTTAGAAAAAATGCCAGATTTTTAGTTTTGATATAACGTGAAAAAAAATGTATTTTAGTTTTTGAAATACGGCCACAATTTAATTCACGATTCATGTTTAAATGATCAAAATTGAAGATTAACTATTTTTTTTAACAAATAAGATAGATGGTATTGGGTAAGAAAATTTCCAGCTTGATGTTTTATCAGTAAGTTAGGAACAGCGATAAATCTACATAGGAAAATTCTAAACGCTTCTCCTGTAAAATTCCACTTTTTTTATTGTGGCACTCTTCTTCTAAGCCAACAATATATATATTTCTTTTCCAAAGATAGGTAGAGATATATATTTTTACATGCTAGAATAATACTGTTTAAAGAAAAAAATTATTCTTTATATAAAATGTAAAAGGAATTGTAATCAAAATTTTAGTTTTTTATTTGTAGTATGTTTCAAAGCAATCTGGGGATAATTTAACATTATATCGTTCAAACTCAGTAGTGGATCTAGACTTTGTGGGGCTCTGGACACAATATTGCAGGGCTCCCCCTGGTTAAGGCAGAGAGCTGCCAAGGGATTTGGTAGAATAATGAGTTCTCTTTGGTTATACCCCCAAAGAGAAAGGGGGTGTTTGGGGGTCCCCAAAACTACAAATTTGCCTACAATGTTTTTGTCAGTTATTTAATTTTTATATGGTGCAGGGCTGAGCGGTCGCTCCCTTCGCCCCCTCTTGGATCCACCTCTGTTCACATCTCTAAATAGGCTTTTACATTCTCTGCACCTTGGCCTTGTAATGTATAATCATATGTAACTCCTTCTTATCGATATCTTTTACATCTTGAACTAGGCACTTTACGGTTCTGTTTGAATAGATGTATCTGGTTGGAAAGCAACCAATTTTTTTAAGTTCTTGCAGTAGTGAATATGTTGAAAAAAAAATTGTCTATAAAAAAATATCAATAACTTCAAAATAAGGTACATCTGTTCATCTTTTAATATATTATTAGAGAAAAAAACCTACTTTTAGAAAATTCGGTAATCCAATAACTGGTCTCAATTTGCAAATTTTTTTATTTGTAAACAAATAATAGGAGGGGAAAATTAACAGGCATGGGCCTGACTTCATTAGAAATACTTCATATGAAGAGCCAACATTGCGTTTACGCAACATTAAAGTAAACTGGCCATTGTAAAAACAATATTTGGTTTAATACAAAAATTTCATCACAAAAATAATAAAAGGCAATGTTGCAAACAAGGAATCCAAATTATTTAATTATAGCAACCTTTAATTGACTGAAATTTATATCTGACTACTCATTAGTGTTGAAAAACAACCAAATGCACTATTTTGTTTTTATGAAACAATACTTCCTTAACTTCGTACAAGGAAGTAAAAAATAATTAGAAAATTCAATCAAAAATTATTTTTAATAATTACCAACCTTAAATAATTAGCTGATATAATAAATAAGAAAAATATTTAAATTTATTGAAGAAAAAAAAAGTTAGATTAATGTTGCATATACATAACAGTGGCCGTAAAATGGGTTAAATAACATCATAAAAGAAATATATATTTTTAAAATCAGCAATGAAAAATTCCATAAGAATTAGTTAGAAAAACTGAATCGTTTTAAATATTATTTTGATATTTATGTTACTTTTGTTTGTTGTTTATTATTTATAATTTGTAACAAGTTTAATTTAATGATTTAAAAAAATAATTTGTTTTAGGTTCATAATAAGCAAGTCAAATTTTTATATGCTATTAATGCCTATAAAGAACATTGTGCAATAGCATTCAAAACTGAAGATATGAATGAGCAGTATATGATTCATGTTTGTAATTCTATTGGAATTACAGTTGATAGTAAGAGTAATGATAGTTATGGTTTCGTTATAAAGTTACAGTAATATTAAAATACAAATTAAAACTATTTATTATAGGTAAAAGTATTGACATAGAACCATTATGGATTAGCATCAATACAAACCAAGTATTTTGTGCATCTAAGGATCATTTCATGATTTGGCATTTCATGACTCCAAAATCGCATTCCACTCTTGGAGTAACAGGTACTTTCCTACTTTACATTTATATGTTATGTTCACGTAAGGTGGTTTAAGGAAACTTTTCATATTAGATCCTCATTATTCTAATTAGGTAAATAATTCATAGCTATTACATTTTTTCATTACCATCAACTGGGTTAACTTTATAACTGATGGAATAACTTTAAGGCAATCAGTATTTCAAATTTGTACTTTTTAAGCGGGCTCATTATTACCACCTTTGGTTTAGTTTCTAATTTTAGTTTGTCTGTACCAAAAGGGTATAACAATGAGCCTGTTTAAAAAATTCAAATTTGAAATGCCGAATGACTAAAAGTTATCTTGTCAGTCTTAAAGTTACCCCAGTTTACATTAATGAAAATATCTAATAGCTAAAATCAGAAACTAAACCAAAGACAGTAACAATGAGCCAGTTTAAAAATTTCACATTTGAAATCCTGATTGACTTCAAGTTATCCCATTAGTCTTAAAGTAACCCTGGTATGTATTTATGATTTTATTCGACTTATTCTCTGTTTTGTTTAAGTATCAAATATTTGTTATAATCCTTATAATTCATTTTTTTAGAATTGAATGCTCCTACCTATTTAGGGTGAATTATTTATTTAGAGGGTCTTGTTTTTCTTCAAGTCACTTGACCTGCTTGAATAATTACTAATTACTAAAACTTTTTTTTAATGGTTTTGATCTGGAAGTATTTATTATTCCATGTTGATCTAAGCACTACTTAAAGCTCATGAAGAAATTTGATGGATTTCTACTAACTCATTTGTTAAACCTATATTACATATTGTCGTTCCCCATGCTAAAGTAACGAATATGAAAATCGCTACTTTTCAAGAGAGCAAAGAAAACATAACTTTCTGTGTATAAAGGGGACCTTTGATAATTTTATTTTTTTCTGTTGGTAAATACAACAGCAACAGAAAAAATTGAAACTGTTGAAATTGAATTGATTGCAAACTGTTGTCTAAATTACTTCATGATAATTTTTTGGTATAATAATTTTTATTTCCTCTACTACCTCAAGTAGAGAAAGTATTGTAATTGGTCAATTATTTTATTTATTTATTCATTTTTTAAGATTTAACTTGTTTTTGAGTTCTCTAAATCTAAAATATTGAATCAAAAAAATATTCTCCTGTTGTACCCAGTTCGTTATTCTCCACACTTTCTTTCACCCTGACTACTGAACCCTTTTTGATTAACTTTTGAAGTAAGACACTGTCTTAAGTATTCAAGAATATAAACAGTTTCAAGAAATAATCCTTGGTGCGGAAACAATCTTATATAGTAATAATGAATAGCTTTAAATTATTTTTTTTTGCTGTTTTCTGCCTGTATCATGCCATAACCAGAGGAAATATCCATTTTGATTAGTTTTGTCGTGACTTCTGTACCTATGTTCATACCTGCATATTTCGCATAACTCAAAAACGGTTAGCTGTAGAAAGTTGAAATTTTGTATTTAGGATTGTTGTAATATCTAGCTGTGAACCTCAGTATGGCCAGAGACAGCAACCAGTCAACATTGTACTTTTACTTCTTTTTCTTTAAAACCTCAGTTTAGTTATCATTTTTTTTTTCTGTTTTCACGAACCATACAATACATTATAAACCTACATTAGCCACGCACTTCAAATATTCACGGTTCACCCAAAATTAGCGAAGAAAGTTCCGGTTTAATAGTAATATGGGCTGTGGAGTGAAGTTACAGAGGATTTAAGGCCATTGACACTCACCACTGTTGACAAACATGCATAATGGTGCAGTGTTCAATTTGTAATAGTGCCATATCGAGAGAGGACAAATGCAACGTGAGCTGCAGCAATTGTCATGTAATTTTTCAGGGCAGATGCTGCAATCTCAATGATAAGGAAATAGAGGCGCTGAAGATACAAAAAAAGATGTGATATTGTAAGAAACGCGACCAGGTGAAAAAGTCGTGCCCGGTGAGAGAAAAAACGCCTAGTCCGTCCAGGAATTCTCAACAGTAAACCACCGAACCGTCTGTGGCTGATATACTCGCAGCAGTAAACCGGCTTAGCTCTCACGTCAACGAAGACATCAAAAGCATTAAGTCCTCGCTTGAAAAATATGGTGAGCTAAGCTTTGAGCTAAACGAGAGGCTTTTGAAAATTTAAAGCCATCTCTAGGGTCAATCGAAGCTGATGAAAGATCTGACTTCCGAAAATACATTATTAAAATTTAGGGTCGGTGAACTGGAAGTCAGACTCAATAAGGCTGAGCAGGGCCTACTATCCAGGTCGGTGGAGATACGGAGCATCCCGATCCGCACAGGGGAGATTCCTGCGGCTCTGGTTGGCAGTGTGGGGGCTGGCCTCAGTGTCAAGATTAATATTGAGGACCTCAAGTTGGTAGAGCGACGAAGACCCAAAAAAGAAGACCTCCGACCACCACCTGTTGTTGCCCGTTTCATCAGGCAGTCTGTACGAGACGAGCTAGTGCAGTGAAGAAAACCTTAGAGAGACTTTTCCACCCGGGATATCGGCTGGCAAGAGAACAATTCCCACCGGATATGTCTCGGGGATGAAATGACTCCCACTAATAGGCATCTGTACTAGCTCGCTCGTCAGACGAGAACGCCGGGAAAATTAAAATACGTCTGGTTTGCGGCCAGAAGAGTGAGCTGCCGGAAGGATGACAGCCACCCCGTGGTTTATATTGACCAGGCTCAAGACCTTGACACCTTCTGCTGACATTTTGGCCCCCTTCTATCCACTGGTCGGATTTGGAAACTCTCAATGGACCCCAAACTTAAAGTACAATGCTGTGTTTCGTGGTTTATTTATTTTTTTCTTTATTTTACATTATTTCTTTACTTTAACAGATGTAATTATTTTATCTTCTCATGTTTTTCTTTTTTATAGTTCTTTTTGTTTATTTTTGTGTTCACTATTTGCTTCTTTTCAGATTTCATTCTTCAAATCGTCATTAGCATCTTCCCACCAAATACTGTATACTGTCGTATTACCCCTTCATGTCTAGTGTCCTGACCTCCTGTCATGTTAATTCCTAATCCTTACCAGCTCATTATGATGAATTCCTCTAGTATTTTACTCGCAACTTTTACCATACCATTGCAGTCTCCGAAACATGGCTAAAGCCCTACATTCCTTTCTCTTCTGTTTCCCTACCTAATTATTCCTTTATCCGCCATGACCGGATGGGCCGGACTGGTGGAGGTGTCGGTCTTTATGTTCATATCAGCCTGAAATCCCGAATCCTAGATATCTCATCCCCATCCGATCATCCTCATATTGAATTCCTTGTCGTTGAAATTTCCTCCAATGTACATCCTATCTTATATGCTGCCCTTTGGTTCCTTTTGACTCAACCTTTGAATCCATTCTCTACAATTATGTTCCTCTCTATAACAATATAATATAATTCCGGTGATTTTAATACCAATCTCCTTGCTGATTCCAACAACAGACTCTACCTTGAAAATCTCTTTTTCTTCCTCCATATATTCATCGTCCCATTTTCTCCTATCCATCACACCTGCTGGTCCGACACCTTGTTAGATCTGCACGTCATCGATTCAGCACGTAATCTCCTTTTCTCTTCTCAACTACCTGTTCCATTTCTGTCCTCTCCTTGGATGTGTCAACAAATTCGAAGATTTGTAAAGAAGGCGTGAGGCAGCCCGTAGACGCTTTAGATACACAAGGTTAGCAGATGACTACCAAGCGTTTAGGGTACTCAGCAATTGACACAGGCAACTGTTAGGAGCGAAATCCAAACACTATCATGAAGCCCTCTCCTCTGCTCCCGATGCTAAATCGAAATGGCAACTCCGTCACAAACTCATCCACTTGTAAATCCACTCCCTCATCAGTCTTCCCAGTTTCGCCCAATGAATTAAATTCATACTTTTTATCAGCTTCCTATAACACTTCTCCAACCCCTCCTCCCTGCTTTTCCTTAGTACCATAATTCAACTCCAATAATTTTTATTTTTCTTGAATCTCCCCTACCAACCTTATTTCATCCATAATGAACTCTCACACCAATTCCACATAGTCTGATGGGATATCTGCTAAATTGTTAAACTTATGTCTCCCCGAAATCCTTCCAGTTCTTCTCTTCATTTATAATTTCTCCCTTCAAAACTTAGTATTTTCTATCTCGTGGAAAAAAGCCTTAGTCCATCCTATTAACAAAATCTTCAATCCTACATCTCCTAAAGACTATTGCCAATTTCCATCTTCTCTAACCTCTCCAAACCCCTAGAAAGAATAGTCCAATCACAAAGTTCAAACTTTCTTGAAAAGTCCAAACTGCTCGATCCTCTCCAATCTGGCCTCCGTCCTAGTTTCTTCACACAATCCGCTCTAGTCAAAATTACCACTGCTATGGATGGAAAAAAATTAACTGTATTAATACTCCTTGACTTCTCTAAAGCTTTTGATTCCCTGGACCATTCTATCCTTTTTGCCAAATTAAAATCGCTATCCTTTTCAAATGGCTCTATCCAGTGGTTTCTATATTTTCTTTTCCGATCGGACTCAAGCAGTTACCATTCCTAATCAATCCCTATCTTCTTCCTTACCTTGTCCTCAGGAGTAGTCCAAGGTTTGAGTATTTCCCCAATACTTTTCAATACCTATATCAATGATTTTCCTAATTCAATCCACTACTGTTCCCACCACTTATACGCCGATGACTTCCAAATTTATTTATTATTTCCTTTTTCTGAGCTATTAGTAGCGTTTGTCAGTATTCAGGAAGACCTAGATAGAATCTAGGTCCAACCACTTTGACTATGGGTGTGTGCCTCCTACAATTCAAATCCTCGGTCCACGCACTGGAAACAAGATCTCGCCTTTCTGACCTCCATACCCCCTCCCACAGAACTAAAACATTCGAACGCTCCTTTCTCGCCCATTTCCCTACCCTTTGGAATTTCTTTTCTTCTAATATCCGCCATGCTTCTTCTCTTTCCTCATACAAATCCCTCCTTTTCCAACACCTTCTTGCTCTCCAAAATGAAGCTCTATAATTGCGAAATTTCAGTTTAGGATTTACATCTGAATCTGAAGTGAATAATAGTATTTTAATGTACAAAACTTTAACTTTGCTAATCAACTCATTATTTTTGTATTTTGTATTTTTTCTCTTTTTCTTATCTTTTTTTAAAAATTAATTATATTTTTCGAGAAAAGAATTTATTTTATTTGCTTATTTATTTTACTAAAAATATTGTAAACATTAGCTGATCTGTATTTTGTAGTCTTATGGCCAGATATTGTTTCTGTTTTATTTGCTCAATCATGTTATTCTTCAGGGACCTAGTACCAGAATAAAGTTCTTCTTCTTCTTCCCTTTTTGGCCACTGCATGATCACCGGAAGTGGTACTTTACTTGAAGGTCATAATTGATTTCTATAAAAAATTATATTAAATTATAATGTAAAACATCTCAAATTTGGTAAATAAGACTTTTATATTAATATAAATAATATAATAGATTTTGATTAAAATTGGTGAGCCGAAAGTGGTCCTTTACTTGAAGGTCATAATAAACTTAAATCAAAAATTATATAAAAATTAAATAAAGAAATCACACGATTCGGTAATGAAGATTACAAATACGATTTTTTTTTCACTCCAATTAAACATTTTTATTACTTGTTTTAAGTGTTTGAGTTTAAAATACTTGCTTTCTTCCCCATTTGTGAGCTGAACAAATCTGCAGCAGAAGAATAAGATATAAGCTAAGTGGGTTCTTCCGATTAAAATGTCGAAACCGTCGATTTCCAATGCTTTATCTAGTGACATTGACAATTCTAATGTTGTCATGGAATACGAAGAAATCTCTTGGGAACTTGTTACTTACTGAAAGAAAACCACTTATAATAACGGAATGAGAACTCCAGAACTTGTGTGTATCTGTGGGTGTGTCAATAGATGGATATTGCGACGCCGAGTGTCGTGTTTACTGCAATGTTCGGAAACTATTAACCAAATTCAGGATCACTTTATGAGCCACCGATTTATAATTTAATAGGCGTACAAGCAGGTCATGTATTGTCCACATCAGATATTTTATTTATTATATTTCTTTTATTCAAAGAAAACTTTTTTGTAAGTGTAATATATCAATTAAATATAGATTATTGATTTTAATTTAACATTATTAAGATGCTGTTTATGATATAATCTTCTGCCAATAAATGAATAGTTACGGTATGGAAATAATAAATTAAAAAAAAAGTAATCATATTAAAAAGCTAAAAAGTAATAAGATCATTAGATAATTGGTTGGATGAAAAATGGTGGTGAAATTTTTTGTTCCACATGCTCAGCTATACCAATCATTCCTTGTCTGTTCTATTATTCTAATAATAATTGATGTATAGGTAGGCATCGGAGAGAAAGATTGTATCACATTGATGATACTCCTTCTGGTGTTGCTGAAGTAATTCAAGATTTAGATAAATCCTATCAGGTAAGTACTATCTGATAGCATGTTTATGTTTAACTTTCAATATGTCTTTTTGAATTACTTTTGGTTAGTAATCAATTATATTTTTCAGCCTAATATTAATATGCAGGTAAATATATTTTATATTAATATCATGAATTAAAAACACTACAAAATTATTACTTATTGTGGTTTTGGTACTATTAATTTATAGGCTACTAGTGATCCTATCTGTTGCATTGCTGTGTCCGATAAAATACTTGTTATTGGACGGGAATCAGGTTCTCTTCAGAGGTACTCTTTACCTCAAGTAGCACTTGTTCAAAGATTTACGCTTGCTGTCAGGCCCAAAACTATTGCTGTAAATTGTGATTCTACGTGAGTTAACATTTGTGTTTATATTTCTTTATTAATCTATCTTACAGGATGAGACAGTTTATGGTAACTAAAGTTCAGTGCTGAATAATACTATCAATACACAAAACAAAAACGCTGCAACAATGATTCAATATTTCCAAATAGTTTATATATCAAAACTATCTGGTGTGTCCATTCAGATCATTTTTCTTATCGTTTTGGTTTAGTCTCAAATACAAAATATGTTTGCTATATCTTCTCCGATACTAGTCTGATTAAGATTTTTTTTTTTATGTTTAGCTTTGTAGACAATTAAATTATCTTTCAAATAAACATCTGGAATGATCTGGGAGATGCATAGTTTTTGAATTATAGCATTTCCAAGTTAATTGTAACCTTTTTCAAATCAATTGTGATCTTTTCCATTCCAGTTGTAATTTTCTCCATTTCAATTATAACCCAACTGGACTTGAATCAATTCATAAATATTGTCTCTAATTCTTGGTCACCTAATCATATTAGATATTTTTTAAATCTAAAATTTCACTTCTCAGGCTGTAGCTTCCCTCAGCCACCTAGTTATCTTAAGAGTTCTAGGAAACTCAGAAAATGACTCCTTTAAAGGCACCTGCTACATGCATCGACAGTTCTCAAACTGTCTATGCATGTAGCAGGTCTAGCTTGTTCCTAAATCTCTACTCCACTTCAAAATCCAATATATACTCCGGCCAAAAAGCTTGAATAAGTCCAATAGAGTTCAAAACAAAATCCACGTTTGTTGTCCCTTTGAATATTTTTTGTGGTGGGGATTGAAATGCCAAAAATCAGGTATGGGGCAGCTGAATACTAACTCCAGAGACAGAACTCTTCACAATGACCTTATGGGTCAGAACTGTAAATTCTTATCTCCTAAATCATCAACATATTGGCCCATAGATGTGAACAGGATTCCAGACGTGTTGGATTTTTTCATTATTAAGGGATTGAACTTGCAAAACTATGGCATATCTAACACGACTGATCTATCCTCTGATCCCCTCCCCCCCCCCCTACTAATGACGATGGTTATGAAACCAATTATTAAAATTCCATGCCCAACATTAACATTTGGAAAAACCAAATGGTGTAGGTTCAGGGTATCAATAGAAAATTCATTATGGCTCAACTTAAACATACGGATACTGGCAGACTTAGACAATGCAGTGGAGTTTCTAACGCAAACTGTTCAGAATGTTGCCTGGGTTCTTCTTTTCTTGTAAATGTAAGTCGAAACATCAAAATAAAGACCATCTCCCACTTCATATATGAACGAAAAGCAGATAGAATTTGGCAGAAGACATGTTATCCAACAGACAAACATTAACTTATTAAGCTACCGAGAAAATTACACAAAGAAATTTGACGCACGAAGACCAAAAAGTTCGATAAATTTGTGAGCAGTATAACAACCCCTTATAAGCAACTTTAGAACATGACAAAATGCATACTCCATTACCATTATGTCTCGCATCCTGTTTGCTGGCCTGATGGTTCTTGGGCGAAATCATGATATCATAAAGCTGAAATATTTGCATGCCATTTAGAAGACATTTCTAAATTTCGACCACACACTGACATCAACGACCGACTTACGAATGAACCTATTTTACGCCAAATTAATATACTCTTACAGATGTCATTACCGCCAAAAGCAATTCATCCACACGAAGTAACTAATTTTATTGAGAATTTACTAAATAACAAAGTTATTTCAAATTTTATCCTGAAGAACTTAACCTTGGAAAGCAATTCTCTTTTTAACTAATATCTAAAACTCTGTTTTTAGAATAACATATTTCCTTGCAGTATGGAAATATTCTGAAGTTGTTATAACATTAAAAGCTAATAAACCTTCAGACTTTCTATTTCTTCTATTCCTATCATCTTATTAGCCTTCTTCCTTCTTTTTCCACATTAGTTGAAAAAATTCTTCATCATCTAAATTCTCTTGATATCTTAAAAGCAATTCTCCAAATCATCAGTTCGGCTTCAGAAAGCATCATTTAAGCATACAATGTCATCGATTGGTAAACTATATTTCCAGTGCTTTAGAGTAACAAAATTATTGTCCTGGTGTTTTCCTCAATCAGTCAAGCTTTTTATAAGGTGTGGCATGAAGGATTGCTTTCTAAGCCCAAAATTTTGCTTCCTCTTATTACTTAATATTAATTTTGTGCTTGACAGACAGACATTTTACAGTAAAAGTAGGTAGCGATTTATCAGGTATAAAACATGTCAAAGCAGGATTTTACAGAGCAGGTGTATTTTAACAATGCGCCTATTCCTACATCTGAGGAAAGTGTGTGCGATATTTGGGACTTCATCTGGACAAGAGACTGACATGGAGGATCTACATCAGACTGAAAAGAAAGTAACTGAACAAACAATTTGGACTATTATTCAGGCTACTTGACAGGTGATCCAAATTCTTCTTAACTAACAGACTTAATTAAATTAAATTACATTAGGCAATGTTTCAGACCAATTCATCTTCATTTGGTGGTATTTAATCACATTCCGCATAGTCATAAACTAAAACTATTTAATTTTCTCATAAGAAGTTCTTAATTGTTAATTTGATTTAGTCTATCGTAATCACAATACATCTGAAATACACAGATGTATTGTGATTAAGATAGACTAAATCAAATTAACAATTAAGAACTTCTTATGAGAAAATTAAATAGTTTTAGTTTATGACTATGCGGAATATGATTAAATACCACCAAATGAAGATGAATTGGTCCGAAACATTGCCTAATGTAATTTAATAAAGAACAAAGTAAAGAAAGGAAGTTTGAAAGTATTTATTTTCCAAAATATGTATTAAAAAATTGTTTTTGAATTTTTGAATTGAATTTGAATTGCTAGTAGAATTTTAAGAAATAAAAAAAATTGTAATATATTTTTTATATACATGCAATTTTAATCAACTGTCAACTTTTTGATAAATTTCAGGAGAATTGCTGTGATAGATACTAGTGGTGTTTTAACTACAGTGGATATGGAAAGTAGCGTTAATAGTAAACTAGAGAGAAGAGATGTATGGGCCTTGCAATGGGCTTCTGATAATCCGGATCTTTTGGCTATTATGGAAAAAACTAGAATGTATGTTATACGTGGCAGTGAGCCAGAAGAACCTATTCAGTCATCAGGCTACATATGTTGTTTCAAAGTAAAACAATTATTTAGTTTTTTTAAACTTTAACATTTTATTTGCACCTGCAATTGAACCAAAATAATCAATGAATGTGATGTTAAAAAAAATTGCTGACATAAGGCGTAAGAGGGCCAGAATCCAGCATTTCAATATGTTATGCCCTACCTGCTAATATTTTACTGGCTAGATTAGAAGATCCCTCATCCAACTTCTCCTCAGCTTTATCTAAGTGATTTCTGAAATGTCGGTTGTTGCCTTATCATGCTTCTGTTTGTTATATTGTCCATGAAGTTTGCCATGCAAAGGTCTATAAATTAATGAATGTGTTTATATATGAATGTGCCTTGGCATTTATAAGTCCATATGTAGGATTTCATTTGACACATAGGGAGATGAGTTTGCTATCAGTCTTAAAAATATAGATTGGAATATCTCTATTTTTTGAATGTGTGTTTTTGGTAGATCCATAAATTTGAGATGTGTAAGTCCATATAGGTTTTAATAAATAGCTGTAGATTTGTAGAAAGTTTCTTCTGAGTGGTAATTTAGAGTGTTTTTATAGCTGTAGTTTTTAAGATTGGCTAGTTGCTCCAAATTTATTTCCTCTTGAGGTTATGTTGTAGCATTAGTGTATTTTGGTCCACAACTGGACTGATATGGTTTCTGTAGGATGGTGCTAAGGCTCATATTGCTCTTAATGGAATGACTGTTTAGGGAATCAATTTTTGGTTGGTTGTCTATCGATCATGCTCACCAGATTTAACTCTTAGGTTAGTGTGATTTTTCCTTATTGAGCTACCTCAAAACTGACTCAAAGATTTATATACATCTTCCCAGGACCCTACTAGCCTTGAAAGTTGTAGTATGTCTCAAATTTAAAAATTGCATTGAAATAAAAAATGAAAAATTAAGTTTAAATTGTTAGCTTGTTTATATATTACTAGTTGGACCCGTGCATAAATTTCGCACAACCAATTGTTAGCATCCGATTTTAATGCTTTAGGGGTTCAGCACAACTTTAGCTATTTAAATTAAGTAATAATTGTACACACAAAAATTTAATACATGTATTTTGTAGCCTAACAGATACATCTGTACTCTAACATGGAGAAAACCTTGCTTGTTTCAGTTAATATATTTATTAAATTATTTGTTTTTCCCTAGCAGAGTATTATCAAAAAATTACAAAAGCATTTTAACATTATATTTCAATACCAGATGATGTCCTAATAACTTTCCTTAAATTCTCAGGAAGGAGCAGGTCTTCCCCATTGGGTTGTTATTTATTTGTCAGTACAAATATTTAAAATATCAATTGAATATTCTAAATGATAAACTTTGATAATGGAGATTTAAAAAAAAAAATATCAGGTTATGCATTTATTTGAAGCAAATAAACTAATTTTCATAAAATGTTTAATGAAACATTCGGATGTCACACAATATTAGAAAATATAAATCATCATATCCATCAGTAAAAAAAAAATATATATTTCTGCCAGAAATGTTAGTCAATTAACATCCAATATGAATTTGAACTTGTTCTAAAAACCTTTAAACTTCCATTAGTTAGATCATACATACATACATATTCCAGCTCTCTCTACCGCTGTGTAATGTGAGGTTTTGCACTCTATGTCATTCCTCAAAATCAGTCTAGCTCTATTTTCTCTTTCTTTTTTGATCTGTTAAGTTTTGGGCTGATAAGGAATCAGCCTATCTAGCTCTTGTCCGTTGGTAGGTTTGCCACCTTAATGTCTGTAGACCGCCATTCTCTTCTGGGATGATTGTCTAGGGGAGGTGACCCTAGGGTATGTACTGTTGTTGTCTTTAGTCTGCAGTGTTGTGTGATTGTAGTTTGTAATAATGCACTGTGTGTGAGTTTCAGATTACTGTTCTCCCAATCTGGAGCACCAGTGGCGGTCTGTGGTTCTATGACCAGGCAATGCCTAGACCTTATGCCTATTATTTAGATCATACAATACATCATTAATTAAAGGCATGAATAATACACAAAAGAAAATGATATAATTATAAACATAATATTTGACCTGGAGCTCTTGCCATAATATTATATTAAAATAATATTGACTCTTGCAGCATTCAATATAAGTCATTGTGCTTCAGAATAGCAGTTTTTCGATATTTTATTAATTAACTTTAAACCACAATCTATCATAATTTATATTTCGGATGAATACATATATTCATACAAAATATAAATGATCTTATCCATCAATGAAAAAACCCCTACATATTTAGTAAAGAAATTTTTGACATTCAACATCCATTATGAACTAGTTTTTTAAATCTTCACTAATATTAGTCCGATTAAGAGTTTTTTTTTTATCTTTAGCTTTGTAGGCAATTAAATTATCTTTCAATAAAGCATCTGGAATTTTCCAGAAGATTCATCCAAGTTATGAAATAACTAAACAAAGGAGAACCGAACCTGTTTCCTTAGGAACATGTACAGAAAACTTTACAAATAATAGGCCCCTTTGTACCATGCTCTATCACCTTACTTTAGAGAGTATGGGATTGCTCGCGGCAAAGCCTACTCATGCTATCACGCATGCTTATGTTTTCTGTTCATTTTATTAGTTTTTCTATCACTCTTTCATGTGATTGGTTTTGTCATTTTTGTTGGAAAGGCAAAAATATCTGAGTAAAGGTGTCCTCCACATGATTAACAGAGTGAAACCGGGATGAGTTGGAGTGTTAAAAAAAAAGCTCAGTTTTAGCAGAGCATTCAGTTGTTTCGACTGTTTTCAGTTGTCATCGGTGATTTTTGGTGGTCCTCATATGGAAATATGTGATTATAAGAAGAAGAACCATTGCTCAAACAATTGCATTCACTGATCTTAGTGTTATGGGAATACAAAAGGAAAAGAAAAGATCAGTGTTTAAAACCATATAGAAGTAAGTAAAAGCGTATAGTTGATTTGCTCACATGCTTCTGATACAGGAATCAAGAGAAAATTATCCTGATGATTTTAAAAATAAAGTATTAAAATGAAAACAAAGAATAATATATAATGGCTTTCATCTGGCTCCTTAAATCTATATTTAATCACTCACTTTGTCTTTTGTCCCGATATTACTTCTTGTTATCTGTTATCTTTGCTTTTTGTTATAACATACAAAAGCTGTTGTACGCTCTAATCATATTTCAAAGCACTCGGGAAAAAGGCATAATGTAAACCTTCTCCAATTGAATGCGCATTCGACTGAACTGGGAAATAGTGGACAAGTGAAGAGGCCTAATACTATAACAAATTTCTGTTACTATAACAAAGTTCAATACTCTATATCTCCTTTAATACTGATCCGATTTCAATGATTTTTTTTGTTTTGTTTTTTGTTTTGTAGGGTATTGAATTACCTTCAGATTCAGTATAACAGAAAACAAAACACCCACAGAAAAGATATATTTGATGATTTTTATGTTGATTTTATTTATTTGTGATACAAAAGTAAGAAATGAGAGTACTATTCGGGTATGTTCCATGAAATTTTGAATCCAATGATAAACCATACATGACATTGGAGTGTAGAAGGACCTTATATTTGGTACTTAAAATTAATTAAAATAAAAAGGTGTGGAAATAAACTGATTCTGCATCATGACGAATTTACAATTCTGTTATTCAGTTGGAATTAGTTTAAAGTGGTTAATAATTTGTAAATAACCCAGGTAGTTATTTACAAATACAGCCATGAGACTGGCTTGTATTATTTCATATTAACTATTTCCACCTAAACCAACGAAAAGTCTATGTGACAGTGAGATGTAATTGAATTTTTAGCGAGGCATATCATTTCTACCTCTCACAACAAAATATTTTCTTAATTATTATTGAACATACTGGAACCACAAATTGACCCAATGGAGACTTCAGGTTGTGCTGTTGATAGGAACAAATATTGAGTCTGAAAAAGGTCATCAAATGCTTACTACACTGCACCTTCTTCTTCTTTCTCTATCTTCATCATGCTGTTAGGGGTGGAGTAGCCTTGGACTACATTATCCATTCATCACGGTCCCCTGCTATGCTCCTTCCTCTGGCTCTTCCATGTCTTTCCATATATCCATCATAAGTAATTTGGGGCCTGCCACCGTGGTCACGGTCCATGAGGACAAGTCTCCAGAAGCCATTTAAAAAAAAAAAAAAATTATTGGTGTTTAATGTCCTTTCTTATCCTATTAAGGCAAAAAAGATGGTTTATTCCTACAGGTTACCAACCTATTCTAACCAGAGTGGGAAGGTCGAGATTCATTCTGTGGATCTGCCACTAAATAAATTTCAACCCGTCCAGGCCGAATTCAAACTTGCACCACAGTAGACTCAAGATTGCTTAGATGATGCCTTAACACTCGGTCACGACGGTCTCAAGAAGCCATCTTGCCTTTATTTCATCATGTGCATACACGTCCAAACCACGGGAGCTACCTTTATTCTAGGATATTTTCCATATGCCCAGCCATTCTCTTATAGTTTCATTGCGAGCCCGATCATGCCTGATCTTTTAAGCTATCCTCCTCTGTAATTTTATCTCTGCTGCTGCTATACCAAGCAGATGATGGAAAAACTCAGGAGGCCATGAATCATAGATGAGGACTGACAGTAACAGACAAAAACCAATTCAGAGAAAGACTTTCTGACCTAAAAGTTCTTGGATAAGAAAAGAGGGAGCACAGAGGAAGGAAATGAAGTGATATTGAAGTGGTCCTTAGTTTTCACCGGTGTGCAAGAAAAAAATAAAATGAAATTTTGTTTTTAAAATGAATTATATTTGCACGATTGCTTTTATATCATTGTTCAAAGTATATCTGCCAATTGAATTTATTTTTAAATTTAGAGTCTTTATATTTTTCAGGGTATGCATATTCATGTTATTGTATCAGCATAATTTATTTTTCTTATATTTGTCGTTAATAGGATTTAGAAATTAGAACTGTTCTACTTGATGACATAATGGCTAATCCAGATGTACTTACTATTGAAGATCACATATTGGACTTGGAAGTGAAGTCTCTCAGAGATACTAGACAGCTTTTAGAAAAAGTGGGGATAAATGAAGCTACTGCTTTTATAGAGCAAAATCCTCATCCTAGATTATGGTTAGCTAGTTTTTTTTTTTAATTTTATTAATTTATGTTATGAATAACCTTTGTTGTATATGAGTATAATAAAATTTAATGTTCATAGGCATCTACTTGCTGAAGCTGCTGTGAAAAAGCTTGACATAAAAACAGCTGAAACAGCTTTTGTTCATTGTAGTGACTATCCAGGATTACAACTTATCAAAAGGCTGAATAACATTACTAATGACCAGATAAAAAAGGCCCAAGTTGCAGCTTATTTTGGCGATTTCAATGAAGCTGAAAAGCTTTACCTAGATGCTGATAGGAGGTAATGACACAATAACCACTTGCATTCCTCCTTCCCGTTTATCTTACTTATCTTTGATGTTACTATAAACTGTAAAGTATATACTCCTTTACAAATTTGTCTACTGCACACAAATTCCACAGTTATAGTTTTTATTTATCCTGTATTAAATTAAATTTAGAATTGATACCTTCATTATTTTTGTTTACTGTGCGTTATAAATAAATGTATAAAGAGCAAACAAATTTAATCCAGTTAACACATGTGAAACATCTCTGATTGCCTGTATATTATCTTTTCCTTAACTGTTTTTCAATTATGTCTGACACCCTACTATGAATCCTCCTACATTAGATTTTACCAGGTTGTGTTGAACGCAGTTGTGTTTTTTTTTTTTTAATTTTATTGCATACTTTTAGGGATTTGGCAGTTTCTCTAAGAGAAAGATTGGGAGATTGGTTCAGGGTAATTCAGTTGATGAAAATGGGTAGTGGAGGTTCTGATTCACAACTACAATATGCATGGAACTCAATCGGAGATTTTTTTGGTGATAGAAATAATTGGTAAGAATGTTAAATATGTATTTTAGATGATATCCTAAAATAATATTATTGTTAGCTATTCATTATTGTGTTTAAAAAAATATATATTATTCTTAGTTTATTATAATAATTTTTATTTACATTAGCAATTTTATTTATAGGTATAGTGTAGCTATAGTTTTTGTTAAAAAAAGAGATAACATCGTTAAAATATGTTTTATTACTTTATTAATATTAATATTATTATTGGATAGCCATCCTCTCTCCCCCCCCAAAAAAAAAAAAAAAATGAATGCATCTTCTCACCTTTAGTGCTATCTCCTACATTTCCATGACCTGATGCTCTTTTTTACCCTGAAGAAAGCCTATAATGAAGGATGAAATGTTTACACATAATGAATTGTAGAACATTTTTTATTTTGATGCAAGCCAAAAGCATCCATTGACTCCCATTTTCCATCAACTTAGATCTTTTTAGAATTTTTATTAACTGAATTTACCTGAGATTTGATGACTTTTTTGAAGGAGCAAAAACTTAAGGTTGTTGAAATTTCTGATTATTTAACACACAGGTAGTTATTTTTTTCTTGATTAATAATGAGTACAATGCCAGAAATCTCTTTAAAGAGCAATAAACTACAATAAATAAACAGCATCTTTTCAATGCAGCAAAAGATTTTATAACTATGTCCTTGTTAACATCTTCCCCGAGTGCTGTTTAGGTCCCATGAAAATGGGCACTAGAGTATCCTTCTGGTATCCTGTATCCTGCCTAATGCCCTTCTTTATTCGGCATTTCCTTAACAATTGTTGCTGCACCTGAACTTTACTATTTATATCCTTCAGTGCCATCTGGATTAGGCAGACTATCTTGGGGATTCCTATTTCCTTCTGGAGGCATGTTTGTATAGATATTTATTTATTAATTTATTCTTGGCACTACGGTCCTGCAAGAACCTGGGTTTCTCTTATCACCTTCCTCCACTCTCTTCTATTCCGGGCAATCTTTGATTCCCAGCCTCTTCAGGATGTCCTCCACTTCATCCAACCACATCAGGCGTAGTCTTCCTCTACCACGTCTTCCACCAGGTTGGTCCTCGAGCAGGCATTTGAGGATTTTAACAAATAAAATGAAATACAATTTTTAATATTGCCACAATGTATTTATTTATATAGGTATCTAGCAAAAAATAAAAATGTTGTAGCAATATTTAAAAAAATTCTTATGAAGTGGGAAAATGAAAGTGATAATATTTTTTTTTAATTTCCACATTAGTTGTTTTTAATATTAAAGCAATCGTAATGATTGATTAAATTATATAATTATAATTATTTAATATGCTTTTTGAGTATTTTTTCTTTCATATAATTTTTATATTTGAAAATATATTTAAAATATCTGTTGTGGACAACATATGACTTCCGTGTACACCTATTAAACTATAAATAGGTGGCTCAAAAAGTGATCCTGAATTTGGTTACTAGTTTCTGAAGATTGTAGTATCTCAAAAACGACACTCGGTGTGGCGATATCTATCTATTAACACACACACACATACATACATGCTCTTGTTCTTAAGGTATCATTCCGTTATTATATGTTGTTTTCTTTCAGTTGGTAACTAGTTTACAAGAGATTTCTTCATGTTCCATGACATCATTAGAACTGTCAATGCCACTGAAATCGACGGTTTCGATATTTTAAGCGGAAGAACCCTCTTAACTTAAATCTTATTCTCCTGGAGCAGACTTGTTCATCTCACAAATGGGGAGAATAATCAGTATTTTATACTCAATTTAACACTTAAAACAAGTAATAAAAATGTTTAATTGGAGTGGAAAAAAATTGCTTTTGCAATCTTTATTACCGAACTATATGATCACTGAGTGAGTTTGGTTGACCATAGATATACTTAAAGAAGAAGTTGGTCGAGGAGGGTGCGATAAAAAACTAACACTTTAATAAGTAATATTTATTTATTTTGAGCTAACGTTTCGGCCTAAGTTTTAGGCCATCATCAGGGCAGAGAGACATCCAGTTGAGCGCCAAGTGGTCCAGTGCTCGACTGGACGCCTCTCTGCCCTGATGATGGCCTACAACTTAGGCCAAAACGTTGGCACAGAATAAATTAGTATTATTTATTAAAGTGTTAGTTTTTGACCGCACCCCCTCCGACTAACTTCTTCCTTAAATACTTTACTTCGTACAAGGAAGTAAAAAGGATCTTAGTGTAAACAAAAATAAAACTTGATGGTGAAATTTTGTTACATCTAAAGTTTTAAGAGATAGGACATGCTCAACTTTCTTTGTTTCAATAATAGTCATTATTGCTATAGATAATGGATACTGTTAATTATATTTCAATTATAAATTGCTATGTCTACCATTCATATTTTTTTTTTTTAGAAAATATGTTATAATAAGTATAGATACATTCTGAAGAAAATGAGGTAGTAGTCTGATATTTTTAACCTTGTTTTTATTTTCAAGGGAAAGTGCTAAAGAATATTATGAGAAGTCTGGAAATATTGAGCGTATGATTAAATGCTATCAACTTTTAGAAGATTATGATCTATTGCAAAAACTTGCTACTCAGCTACCAGAAAAACACCAACTTCTTAAAGAAATTGCTGAAATATTTGTTTCAGTAGGAATGTGCTCTCAAGCTGTTTCAACTTATGTGAAGGTTTGTGTGGATACATCGAGGAATAAAACAACTTACTAATTCAAATGCTGATCTTTGATTTGGCTTTGATTTCAATGGAAATAGTTTCTGTTATATATATTCCATTCTAATTTTATCTGCAGTTAATATTTGAATATAAATAACATTTAACATTTAAATAAATTTAATATTATTAAATTTAAGTTAAATGTTTAAATGTTATTAACATTATGTTTTGCACTCAAACTTGCCAATTTGCTTGTTTAATTCTTGCTTTGGTAAATTAAAGTTTACTTGTTTATGAATCAGTTTCACCCTTATTCAAACTAATGTCTCTCTATAGTAAATCAGTTTTTCTTTTATAGACTATAATATTATTTTACAAAACAGTATACTTAAAACAACCAAATTTTGTTATGTTACACAAAGTGATTATTATTGTGTTATTTTTCTCCTAGTATGTTAGTAAATTTGTACATCTAAACGTGGTTTGATCAATTGATAGCCCAAAGCAAAATTAATCAAAAACTTATTAACTTCTTTTGAATTGGTGATTTCTGAATATCTGATTATTTGTTTAAAAAATTATTTTGGTATTGATTAGACCAAAATTTTGAATTTTATGAAAAATTATTGTTGGCCGAGTGGGATTTGATTACGCCAGTATTTTTGTTTAGGCTGAATGTGCGTTAAATGAATAAATTCTATTCTTTGCCTACTAAAGATAAAAAAAAAAAAAAAAAAAAAAAAAAAAATGTTATGCCATATTCCGATGTATAAAGGTTTTAATAGGTAGTATTTTATTGAAATAGAACTAGGAGGTTTATACCTTTAATTAAAAGGCTTGGAGTTTAATTAAATGGGCATGTATGCAGAATGAGCTCTGATCACAAATTTATGGAGGCGAGACCAGTAGGCACAAGACCTAGAGGAAGAATTGGCTCAGCTATTATTGACTTAGCTGTAATAGCTTTTTGACCAAGTTGGGCCAAGCGAGAGGAAAAACATTGCAGGAGATAACGATTCTTGCGAGAGACAGAGATAGATGGAGATCCTGGTTTGGATAAACTCAACGCTGAAAGGTATTACGAGGAAGTTAAAGAAGAGAAGGAGTTTAATTAAAAATCTCATTGTATGAATTTCACAATTCATTAAAGTAATGCCGAATTAGTATTTTGAAGTCATTATATTATGATAAGTATTTGAATCAGTTATAATTATTTAATGTAAATAAGTAAAATGTTGTGTTTATTAACAATTAATTTAAAGTTTAAGATTTAATTCAATTTATATTTTTACAAAAAATAATAAATAAAAAAACAGATTTATATATTAGTGCTGTATTTTTAAAAGTGCTAATTTGTTGTAAAGACCTTTCAGATATTCAAAAATGATACTATATCTTCTGTTTTGTTGAAGTTGTTTGATCAATAATCATCTGTTGCTATAATCCTCTTAGTTGTAGGTTTAGTAACATGTAAATAGTTTGAGAAAACAGTTTTTGTTCTTTCTTTAACAGGAAATATTGTTTTAAGTAGTTTTTATAATTACAGTTTGGATCTGTTGAGTCAGCAGTTGAGGCTTGTGTTAGTTTGAATCAATGGGACCAAGCCGTGACTCTTGCTGAAACTTATTCTATGCTGCCTGAGATAGGAACTTTGCTAGACAAGTATGCCTTAGGCCTCCTTGAAAGAGACAGACATTTGGAGGCAATTCAGCTGTATCGGAAAGCCAATCGATTTCTAGAAGCTGCAAAATTAATGTTTCAGGTATCTATTCTAATATTGTAATGCTTGTCTAGATTATGACTGATTTTAAAGTTGTTCAGAAATTGATTGTTCCATTTTCCTTAAAGCTTGCTGAAAATGAAGCCAAAAGGAATCTATATCCAATTAGAACCAAGAAACTATATGTTCTCGCTGCACTTCTGGTTGAGGAGCAAATTAAAATGAAGAAAGTTTCAACAGGTCTGAATTCCTATCAGTCTTAAATATTTCTAATTAGAATTATATCATTAGTATATATATATATATATATATATATATATATATATATATATATATATATATATATATATATATATAATAATAAATTTATGGGCCAATGATAGTAATTGCCCTAAATACTGAAAAATACGGTTTTAGGTGAGAAAAGAGATGCTTTAATTAGAGAACTGCATGAAGAAAACATTAATGATTTTAAGATAACTGATAATCCTTGGCGTGGAGCAGAGGCTTACCATTTTTTAATGTTAGCACAGAGACAATTATATGAAGGTATTTATTCTTTTTTTTTTTAATTATTTCTTTTTGCATAAAAAATTCAATATTCCTCTGATATCTTAAGATTGACCGAAGTTGAGCTGGCTGCTTTGGTAGCATGAGATAGAAAAGGTCTGTAAATGTAACAGGAGGGGGAGAAGAAAAATCAGTTTTACATTTAATATTTGGAAAAAAATGCATCAACTTCGAGGAAATAAAAAAAAAAATCTCAGTAGTTTATTTTTGGACTGGTTCATCTTAAAACTAGTCACCTCAAATTTTTATGAGATTTGTAGTACTAAAAATTTATTTTCCTTGTATATCCGCAATAATCAATAGCTTCTTTTATATCGCTTTATAAAATAATTTATAACATCAGACCATTATATGGCCTGATGCTATATTTTGTACAGTATAAATACATTTGCTGTATGCTGTGGTGGCTAAGTGTATTGAGGCAGCACCTTCTGGAGTCAAAAATGGTACTGGTTTGAATACTATTCTGGCCTGTGAGGCTAGAATAGTGGGTGGTGGATTCATATAATAAAGTTCGACCTTGACAAGCTGGCTAGAATAGGTTGATAACCTGCAGGAGAGGGTTAGGGGGCGAAAGGCGTTAAAACCAATAATAACAATATGCAGTCGAACCTCAGTATATCAAACTTCCCTGTATTGAAAATCTTTATGCATCGAACTTTTTTTAGGAAACTTGAATTTTTTTCTGAAAAGAGTATTCTGTACATCAAATAAAATTTCTAAATATCAAACAAAAAATAAAAAATGTAATTGTTATCAAAAAGGGCCATTAATTAACATTCATAACAGTGGGTAATAAAAAAATAAAGAATTTCCCACAGTTTCAAAAAGCAATTCTGGGAAGCCATTAGGTGTGAGATTCTTTGATTCACTTTTCAAACATAGAAAGAAATTTTCATTTTAAATTCAGTTTAACTTTGTCTTTCTTGATGTGACCTCGGTGATAAATTATATACAAAAAATCATTAGGAATTACTTTGCATGAAAATAAAAATAAATTAATTTTATGTATGCATACATATTTTTCATATAAGTTCTTATTGTATACATAAACATTATTATGAACATATGTAAAAAATCTGAAATCACATTTAATATTTGTATAATTTTTCAAATAAATCTTTTTTATTGTTCTGTTTTTTTCTCTAACCCTAAAAAAAATTCTTTGATACTCCTATAGCCCTAAAAAATTGGCTTTTATACTTCTAATCCTAAAAAATAACTGTAATTATTTTAAGTACAGCAAGGATAAAAATTGCAATCTTTCTATATATCGAAATTTTCATATATCAATTTTTTTTTCAAGGTACCTTCATGCTCGGTTGGTAGAGGTTCGGCTGTAATTGTCTTATCAACATAACAATATTGCTACATTAGACTGTATTTAGTGTAATATAGACTTGTATATTTTTCAATAGTTTATAAGATTTATGATCGAAATCTAATTTATACAACTTCATCATTTAGGCTTTGTTGTTAATCTTCCTCATTCCTTCCTCGGATGGCCACATCAGGGCTGCCACAAATAAAACCAACAGTCCTCCATTGTCTGTAGATCTAGATCATATTGTAAAGGTTTTTGTGATGCCTAGTTTTTCTTTTCCTTGACACAGGAGACTATTGGTGCCTTTTGGCCAGCACCTCCAAGTTCGATGGCTTTTTTTTGAGCAGTTGTTCGTCTTGCATATTTCACGAAATATCACTGATCTTCAGCCCTACTTTAAAATTTCTGATAATGTACCCAGCCATCCTTGTCCTGCTGAGTTGAGCCCTCCGAAAGTTGTCGGGCATTTGGGCCTTATGTGTAGCTCTTAATTACCTTGATCCTAGTTTTATTCTTATCATCGATTTCTCAGAGAAATTGTAAATACTAACTTTACATTTTCTTTTTTTTGACATTAGTTCTTGTTATAAGGTTTTGTGATTGAAAATAATTTATTAATATTGAATTTATAAAAGAAATTTTAAATTTTTGTTTATTTAATGGCCAGTTAAAAATGTATTTGCTTCATTGATTAATATTGATATTTATGTTTAACAGGGAATTCAAATGCTGCTGTTTTAACAAGTGTCCACCTACGTCGTTATGAAGATATTCTTCCTCCTGAAACTGTTTATTGCATTATTGCTCTTGCTGCTATTATGGCTAAAGCATATGCTACAGCATCCAAAGCATTCATGAAATTAGAATGTCTACCAACGGTAAGCTTATATTGAATTTAGTACCTTTTGCTACCAAACTTTTCAAAATGTGCACTTTTAATTAGTGGGTTATATTTCCTTCAGCTTGTATGTGTTGCATTTTATATTTATTTTTACTTTCCCTTACCTATATACGAAGTATATAGAAAGGTGAAGTATTGCAATCGTGAAAATTTTCGAATTCGAGTTTTCAAAGGAAATACACGTTTTAAGGTCCACTCAGTCCAAATGACCAAGCCTCACGAAATGGTCTGTGTGTCTGTCTGTGTGTATGAGAACAGTCTAGCTCAAAAACAAAAAGTCGTACAATACTCAAATTACATATTTAAGATAGGTATATGGCTGTGATGTTACAGTAACTTTTTCATCAAAATCGAATAACTGGAAGTGCCACTTTATATAATCGATTTTACAGTTTTTTTTTACAATTTTCTCGAAAATGGCTCTAACCATTTTGATAAAACTTGCCTAAATTATTCTTCATAAAGGCCTTTAACTTTTCATTTATGTAGTAAGTCACCGAGGAATTGAAGGAAAAAAGTTATGATGAAAAGAATATTATATTTGTGCATAGCTTAAAAAGTATGCATTTTACAGTAAATTATGTGTAGAATTGTATGAAAGGTAATTAAATTATATAAAAGAATCATAAAAATCGGACCAGTATTAGCAAAGATACAGCGCATCGGACTAACCGGAAATAGCTATTATATCATGGATTTTACCCTTTTTTATATTTTTCTCGAAAACGGCTCTAACGATTTTGATGAAACTTGTCTAAATTATTCTTCATAAAGGCCTTTAACTTTTCATTTATGTAGTAAATCACGGAGGAATTGCAGGGAAAAAAGTTATGATGAAAAGAATATTTTATTTGCGCATAGCTTAAAAATTATGCATTTAATGGTAAATTATGTGTAGAATTGTATGAAAGGTAATTAAATTATATAAAAAACAATTAAAGAATCATCAAAATCGGACCTGTATTAGCAAAGATACAGAGCATCGGAATAACCGGAATTAGCTATTATATCATGGATTTTACACTTTTTTACATTTTTCTCGAAAACGGCTCTAACGATTTTGATGAAACTTGCCTAAATTATTCTTCATAAAGGCCTTTAACTTTTCATTTATGTAGTAAATCACCGAGGAATTGCAGGGAAAAAAGTTATGATGAAAAGAATATTTTATTTGCGCATAGCTAAAAATTATGCTTTTTATGGTAAATTATGTGTAGAATTGTATGAAAGATAATTATATTATATAAAAAACAATTAAAGAATCATCAAAATCGGACCAGTATTAGCGAAGATACAGTGTATTTTAAGAGGAACACAAGACCCTAGATGGACAACCAAGCGTAGCCGAAAGGAGACGGATGCAACCGTACCTCCTCCCACCAATCCGCCAATCTGTTGTAAACAATACACTCTGTAATAAAGTAATTTAAGAATAAAAAAGCGGAAATTAACTTAATAATTTCTACTTTCACATTATTTAATGGAAAGAAAATGTTTCCATGGAAACTAAACCAGAAACTTTTAAAATATATTTACAACTTGACAAAGTTAAAATATATAGGTAGTGTACAGGATTGTTGTACTAAAATTGTTTAAAAAACTCTTTTATTGTACTTAAGCGGGAGAAGATGTGTATGCTGCTAAGTTCATTAGAAGCAGTGTTTATGTGAACTCTTTAAAATTGTATTAAAAAGATAATTATTATAGGACGGTAAGGGAAAGTTATGTGATGCGCGCACTGCACCAGATTTTTTTAAAGTTACTGTTATAAAGGTTAGGCCTAATTACCTTATCAAGAGCCCTGATTGATACACATTATCTTTTATTTGTCCGACCTCAACTGGTGCATACTTTATCTGTTCTACCTCTCCTGATAATCACTAGTCGGGAGTTTGTTTATTTCTTTAACACTTGAGAGTCAATAGCTGTCATCTTTCTAAAACTATAATATTGGTATAAAATGTGCTTACTAGTGTAGGATAAATCTGCCTGGTAACTTGCGTTGACCTACCCATTATCTCTCAGGTATTATTATCCTGTATCAATTACTTAAACATATTCTTGGCAGGCTGGATCTTTCATTATCCAGCTGATTGTTTTATTTTATTTCTTTACTTATATTTTTATTTGTTAAAATGGAAACAAAGTATTGGCTGATGAAGAGATACTTCCGAGTATTTTTTAAATTCATAATTTTAACTTGTCAAAAAAGATGTTTTGTTTTTTAATGACTATTTAATTTATAAACATAATTAATATTCATAAAAATAAGCATACAATGTACATAATTTTTCTAGTTTTTATCGACAGCATTTTAGCTTTATAATAATTCATTTATTATAATGTTTGTGTCTTTACAAAGTTTAATGCAATCGATGAAGGAAAAGAACAGTGATGATGAGTATCTACTGCACCAGCCTGTTGCCTTAGAAAGGTTTTATGTTAAAGTTTTTTTGCATTGTACATTCCAATTTTTATTTTTTTCTGAAAGTGGAATGCATATTTCCATTATTTTGGATTTATTAAAGTACAAACATGCAATTTTTGTTGGAGAAATTTAAACTTTACCAGAATATTCCTAATGGCTTTGCATTATTAAAAATTAAACTTGACATTTATTTGTGATGACTACATATTTATGTCTGTTTTAGCTCACAGAGACTAAACAAGAAGAATATGCTGATCTAGCTGTGCTTCTATTTACTAAACACACACCCAGTGATCCAAAAGGATTATTTTTATCCTGCTCTACTTGCAAATCTCCAGTTCCTACTTGGTTTGTATTTTATATTAATCTGATCGCATATGATAACCTGTATCTCAAGAGATCATATTATTCATCAGCATCATTCTCTGTACCAATTGTTTTATTATACTAATTCGCAATGTGATTTGGAATGTTATGTTCTATCACAACGTTCACATAAGCATTCATAACTTCTCAGGATATTATCCAAATTCAACATTACTACAACCGTTGGAAAGCTGAATTTCCAATCTCTAATCCATACCGATAACTTTTAGATTTTGTACCTTAATAAGGGATAAAAAGTAGTATGAACTAAATAAAAAATCTTCAAACGTTTCAGTTTATATTTCCAGTTCTGATGTGATTATGGTCTGGTTTGTTCTATTTCATATAATTTATAGGTCCCTGAACCACTCCTAAGTGGTTGAAGAAATTGCCAAAATTCTTTAAATATTCCTTGGATTATTTGTTATATGATTTTAAGAATTCTTCGGAAGTAAAAGAAAAACTTATGAATTTGATCCTAGAAAAGGACGAAGTCCTTATTAGTTTTGATGTTAGGTCACTTTTCACCCGCATTCCTCTTAAGTTGAGTTATGATGTTATAAATGGGGAATGGGAGAAAATTAGTAGCCACACCCCCATAAGAAATTTATATGAAAGGGTTTAAACTAATATGCAGTAACAGAATGTTTACTTATAAAAATAAGCTCTTCCGACAACTGAATGGATTACCTATGGGAGGGGTTCTGAGCATTAACATGAGTGGTCTAGTAATGAATAAGCTATTGAGATGGGTACAATCAATTAAATTTAAATCCAAAACTGCTAATAAAATATGTAGATGATATATTAATGATTTTTAATAAAAAACAAATTGATTGCGTTTTAGATACTTTTAATAAATTTGATAGTAATCTACAATTTACCTACAGATGAAAATTGAATAACTCAGGAACTTCTGCCATGGCTGTTTTCGACTCATTCTGGTTGTCAACTTCTTTTAATTTTCTCTTCTAGAGAAAGTTTCGTTCTTTTTGTATTAATTTTAAAATAAAATAAATTTTCGAAAAAGGGTAGTGCGCACACAACAAAACGACTATGTTTTGTCCCAACAAAATTGGGGAGTGAGAGAATCTCGTGGACTGAAGAGGATGAGTCGCTGACAGATAGTGGAAAAGACCGGAAATCCTGAAAGTTCCGAAATGTTTCAGGGAAAACCACATGGAAGCAAACACCTTCAGGCATCAACAAGTAAGAAACATTTTGTTGAAAAACGGTGGTTACTTCTTATAATTATTATTATCTTATTTTTATGATAATATTTACACTGAGGGATAAAATTTCCCTTCGTAGAAGTGAATACTTTGTATAGCTGAAAATCGTATAAGTGAATAATTAATTGCACTGGACCAAGCCGGGGAATGAGAATTTTTTCGTATAACTGAATGTTTCGTAAAAGTGGGACTCCACAGTATCACTAATACAATTATATTTGAACTGTTTTATGATTTCAATAGGCTAACTGTGTTACTTTCAGGTCAGGCCTGTGTGAAGGATGTGATAGCAGATATCCAGTCTGTATTGTGACTGGGCGCCCCTTGTTGAATCTTGAATCTTCGGCATGGACTTGTCATTCTTGTTCCCATAGTTCTTCATTTTCTGACATTGGAATAAAACAGTTCTGTCCTCTCTGTCATTCACATGTTAGGCGTTGAATGGTAAATTTAACATTTTTTGTTGTTAGGGTGATATTTTCCTTTTATTAATTTATCTATACTTCTTTTATTTTTATTTTATTTTAATTTATCTATATTAAGGTGCAGAATTGCATCAAATTACTGTGTAGTATTATCAGATATATTTTCCAGTGATTCATAGTGATACTTATTAGCGTGAAACTAGTAGAACTAGAAAAAAATAAAATAAAAGAGGACCAAATAGATAATACATTACTAATTAATTTGTTACTGCACAGTGTTTAGAAAATATTCTCTGCCAATTGTTTCCTATTTAGTAGCTTTATTATGGCAAAGCACATCTTACGAAAACTAAAAAAAGTTTTCATTAAATTCAAGAAATGTATTGATTTGTAGGAAGTGTCCACAGCATGATAATTTTACAAGTTACAAGATAATTTTACAAGTAAAGAAAGCTTTAAATTAGTATTTGCACTTAGATTAAAAAAATTCATAAGGTAGTAGGTTCAGATGAATAAATCTATAGATTTTTTTAATTTAAATGATGATACTTTTATTAATTTTGATGTAAAAAAAAGATGACTAGTGGTTTTTACAGTCTTATAATTTTTTTTTATTTTTTATTTGATTGTTTGAAGTGTTTCTTTTGGCTAGTAACTTTAACTTCTATCTTGTCTTTTTTTTTTTTCATCATCACACTTTTTGGCATTATTATATTTCCGTTTTATTGATAGAAGAATTTATTCTTTATTGTTTACGTTCAAAGCAGTTTATGTTATTGATTTTTTTTTGCCAATCTTTCATTAAAATATAGACATATTATAAAAGATATTAGACCGTACTTGTTTCTACTCTTTTTGTTTTTTTATTGAGGATGCTTAGATTGTTACACAATAAATGAAAAAAAAACTATATTGATTATTTTCTATTACAATTTTCATATTGCTTTGCGACTGTTTTATTAAATTAATTGTTGTAATTCATATTAACGAATAATGAAGGATTGAAGTATTTTTGTTAATGACATTGATGCGCATATTATTTTTCATAATAGAAATAATGCTCATTAAGGTATTATAAGTTGTAATATTGAGGTATTATTAGTATTATCGAAATTTTAGATCCTAAATATTTAAAATCCTGATAGCGTTTCATGTAATTTTAATGGTATGTAGTTAGTTCATCTGGTTCTTGTTTTTGTTTATGTTTACTGGTATTGAACATTTGTGATTTTAAAATGAATATTTTGTTTATGTCTTTAATTTTATGAATTTAATTATTTTTTTATGATCTCAGCTTAGTAAATGTTTAGATTACTTAACAGGCAGATATATATATTTTTTTTGTTCTTGTGATTTTGCTAAAATTCGTCATCAGATGAAAAATATTTAAAGCTATTTGTAATATTTTTAGTTTGTTATTATATTAGTTATAAAATAAATTGAAGTTGTGTTAAGGTTATCAGAGCCATGGGTGATGTTTTGCTGATATGTTTTCACTCATTATTATTCATGTATAAGATGTAAGTCAATTGAAAATGATGTCCTGTACTGGTTCACTATATCTTATACTATAGATTATAGATAGGTATTTTAAGCTCATTTAATTTGCTACAAAGATTATAAAAGATACGATTTAAAAATTAGTTAGATTGTACTTATATATCATTTTCTTTGTTATTCATTTATTCTTGCAGTTGTAATATTTTTTATGGATGTAACATTTTTATAAAAAAAATTAAATTTAGAAGAGTTGCATTTATGTGAATAGTTATATAGTATATAAGTCCATATTAAGTCTAATCTACTGTCCGTTACTTACCGATTCCGTCCATTATAATGTGATTTATATTTATGATTTTAATGTAGAATAAATAAATTTAAAGCTTGTTAGTTACTACTTCAAAGTTTTTGTATTTTTATTAGTACATTATTCCTGTACACTACAGTAGGGCTTATAAAGCCTAAAGTCTTAAATGAGTGATAATATCCAAGTTCTGAGTTAAATACACTAATTCTGGAGTTCATTAGATACATTCAGTATTAATTAAGGTAAATTGGGGTAATTGCATGCCCGGGGCAAGTGCATACATGGGGATTTATTTCACATTTGTGTTGGGAGAGCTTCCATCTACTTCCTGTTTACTTAAAATTTCCATGGAAGACAGCTCTCCCAACAAAATAGATTTGAAATAAATCCCTATAAATGCACTCGCCCCCAGTACGCACTTACCCCGACTTACCTTAATTTAATATAAGGCGATGTGGGGTAACTGCGTAATTGTCTCGTTAAATTCAAACTCTCAAGTAGTAAGAGCAGCTCTTTACAGAGCATGAAGCCTAAACACTGATGTATCAGAAGTCAGCTGCAAAAGTTTGCTAAGGTAAAGTATAACGAAATGTAAAAATATTAGTTCCAACCTTGATATTGATAAAGTCGTATCTTTCAATTTTTGCAGTACAGCTATATCGGTGTTTATCTGCCAGTTGATTTTTTTTTTTTTTTTTTGCTATAAGCGGAACCTACAGAAGCTGTTCTTCAAAATATTTTGTGATTTACATTTCTCTCCCCTTGAGAATATTCTATTTTTTAAGCGCTTTTCCGCATCCACCAAGCAAAACATGATAGTAGGGGCAAGTGCAGACCTCTGTTGTGTGACAAGTGTACACTTGCCCTTACTACTACCCTTTGTCCAGGCAACTATGGACTAGTGAATTATAATAAAAATTATTTTTTCAATACATTTATTCAATTATACTCCAAATTCCACTTTCGTAACTCAATGAAGATTGCAAAATGTGAATCTCAGACAAGCTTTAACTTTTTTCCATAATTAATCCAGTTTAACAATCCTCTGGAAACCAAACTATTTTGCACTTGCCCCAAAACCGCTCCTGCTTGAATAATGAGTCTTCCAGATACCTTGTACACAGTTACTGATTAAGGAAAGGGAAAAGCAAGTATGTACTAAGTACTATTTAATTAAATTATCAATCTTATCAAAATGGATGAGGTTCAAACATAGGCTTGAATGCAATATTTAAAAATAATTATCTAAGGAACATTTTTTAAAAAAGAGTAAAAATCTAGCTTCAAAAAAAAAAAAAAAACAGTCCTGTAAAATTTAGTGTGTACTTGTCCCCCACACTTGTCCACATCTCTAAAACATTTTTCAATTAAAAAAAAAATTAAATATGTTTTAATGATTAAATTCTTTTATAATTAATTCTGTATCTATTGGATGCATTAAAATGTATATACAATATCATTAATAATAATAATAATACTTAAGTACGCAGTAAGGCCCATAAGTTTCCAGCCTGCCCTCCTTCCCCTACCTTAAGCAGGCTGAGACTTGCTGCTGTGCATGTCTATGCCAGCACTCTCCATACCCATCACCCGCACTTCCTCAGTCTTGTCAGTGTGTATCTAACCTTGAAGGAATCAGTGCGTTTTAACAATGTTCAAGATCGAATACAATGCGGTTATTAAATTCTTGTGTAAAGAGGGCCTTATTCCTGCACAAATTAAAGAGCGTTTGTTTGGATGGTGTGTATGGGGAGTCCTCCACCTCATATTCCACTGTAAAAGAATGGGCAAAATTATTCAAGTTAGAGAGAGAAAGTCTGAATGACGACCCGCGTTCTGGTTGCCCAGTGGAAGCTGTCACTTCTGAAGCAATCCAACTTGAAGATGAATTGCTGTCTGATCGGAGCCGAAGACCAGAGAAATAGCAGCAAACAATTGTAGCAGAAAACAATTGTTCTAAGGATCATTAAAGAACATTTTCATATGAGCAAGATGGGTTCCAACAATTCTTTCGGCTACTCAAAAAGAGGAACGTGCTCGCTGCTGCAATGAATTTTTACGTGGGTATAATGCCAACCCAAAAAATTTGGATTCAATTGTAATTAAGGATAAGACTATGGTTCTATACCACGACCTACGCAGCAAAAGGGAATCCATGGATTGAAGAAGGCAAGAAGAAGCACCTCCGCTATAGGCAATAGTCACACAATCGACAAAGAAGGTAATGACCACTATTTTTTGGGATTGTAGATGAATACTGCTGATTGATTTTAAGGAAAGGAACACTGAGTGTTTTGCAGAGTGAATGCCAAGTATTATGCAGCCCTACTTCACCACTTAAGAGAAAAGTCGGGAGAAATTGTGCAGAAGTGTTCGACATCTTCACGACAATGTCCCTGCCCACACAGCATTTATTTCCAAGGCTGCTATGAAGGACTGCGGATTCCAAGAAACCTCCCATCCACCCTACAGCCCAGACTTAGCACCTAGTGGCTTCTACCTTTTCTTAAAGTTAAAATCCTACCTTTGCGGGATAAGATTTAACACCGACGAAGAGGTCCAAGCAGCGGTGGAAGAGCATTTTTCTAACAAAGAAGAAAATGATTTTTTTCATGGTATAGAAATGTTGCCTAAGCGTTTATGTATGTTGTATTAAGTCTGTTAACTTAGAGGAGAATATATTGAAAAACAATAACACCAGTTTTTTTCTTTCACCTTTCCTTCTTCCTCAGGCCGGAAACTAATGGACCTTACTATGTATAGGAAAAAAAACATGGTATTCAAATTTCCCTGAGAATTACTAACTAAACTATGGTCTGTATATTATTTTTTTTTTAGACAATGGGCTGTATATTAATTTTTAAAAATTGTCATAAGTGACCCCTAGCATAATCTGCTGCTGTTCTGAATATTCATTTTAATAGCTTCTTAGCCACTGGACAAGGTATTTTCCAATAAAATGATTTTTTTTTTTCATTTTTATGTATTGTATTTAACTTTTTCTCGTTAGCTATAAGTCTAAATTATTGCTAAAATAGTCTCCAAACCTTTTTTTTTTCTGAAGGTGAATACTTTAAAATTCTTGGGCTTTTTATTAAGAAAACAAAAGTATCAGTTTCATGATAAGTTTGTAGAAAATACAATTCTAAAATTAAAGAGAACTTTTTGAGCAGAACTCATTGATCATTGTCAATTTTTCCTTCAGTTGATTGAAGGGTTACTAGGTATAAGCGCCAAAGATCTGGGGGAAAGAGGGACGGCAAAGGGGGTACTTGCCTCAGGCGGCAAATTTTGAACAAAATTTTATTTTTAGATAAAACAAAAAAAATATTTGCATCTTCTTTTTGATTTTTTTTACGTTAATTCAGCCACTAAAATTGAGTTCATTTTATGCAATGATGATATTTATTTAGAAATATATTACCTAAAATACTGTTATTAATTTTTATTTGGGAGGAGGGGTGAATGAATGGGCGGCAAAATTAAGCTTGGTTCCCCTGGCAAAATTACTAGTTTCGGCCCTGCTGGGTTAGATACATTAATAATTTTTTAATGTAATAAATTAAATGAAGAAGCCTATTTTGAATCAGATGGTTCTAAATAGCATTCAGAAACAAGAATAAATTTGTCCGTCGTTAAACTATCAACGTAAACTTTCATACCCAAGCTATCATCAGTTTCCACTATATTCTTCGACTATTCCCAGAAATTCTTTTGAAGGCCCGCAGTGGTGGAGGGGATGCGAGGGAGCACTGAAGACGCAGCGGCAGAGGGGATCAGTTTGCGATGGACTGGTTCAAAGAGAGGATATCATCTCCCTGCTGGTCCAGGCACCGCGCCATCCGGCGGCAGCCTTCCAGGAGGGCGGATCTTCTCCCTAGGCCTCCGGAATCCTACCAGCCCATTGATGGTAAGTCCAATCGGAAGGGATTGCAAAACTATTAAGTAAACTTTAGCAAATATTACTATCTGCTTCACTTTAAAATCAATAATTGTTTTTGTTTTAGGGTTACACATATATTATATTCGAAAAAAAACACATTTACTAAGAAAAAAATTTACTTCTTTTATATTTACCTCACTATAATACAAATCAGTACTCTTGCATTTTGAATAGTGAAAAATAAACGTTAAGTAACTGGGTTAACAACTAACTAGGTTCTTCTAGATAATATGTTTAGATGGTTTCCAGTGGGTGTTTTCCTCTCTTATACAAAATGATAATTTTTTCTCTTAAAACGCTGTTTTCTTCAAGAACTATTATTTGGTGGTGGCATACTGTGGTCTGTGTGGAGGACGTCGTCGTAAACGTCTTAGAAAACTCCAAAAATTTGCCAAACGTTTCATATCTCTCATATGGCCTAGGCTAACTAAGAACTTAACTTTCCGTTTTGATATATATAGTTAGATGCACATTGTATTCTCACGTAAAAACAACAGCTAAAAGATACCATTCTGAACGACTTCACGATTCATCAAGATTTGAAATTCGCTTGAATGACATGTTGAAATAATAACTCGTTACATCTCACTAAACCGGATAGTTCTATGTTTTTATCTTCCAAAAAGTTAGAAACTTTACTAATGGGACTACAAAGAACATAGCGCTGAGATTTGAAGTGTACAGACTGTCTTAATTTAACAATCTTCTCATATCTTCCTGTAGCGGATCTGGATCTTTATCTTGGGGAGCCCTGGGCTGTACGGTATTGCGGGGCCCCCCTGTTAGGCCCCCTGGATAGGGTTGAGGGCACCGGGGGAGGGGGGGGGTTGAGAGATATGGAATATCCTCCAAGAAGAAGGGAGAGTCCGGGAGACCCATCAAACTATATATGTGTCTGTAATTAATAATTCATTTATTTAATTTTTCTTTGGTGTGTAGCCCTGGGTGGTCGTCCTCTCCCCTCCTGGATCCGCTCCTGTTCCTACGGCTTCGACATCTTCTCGGGAACATGGGATATAGTTTACTTTACCGAAACCATCTAAGAATGGTTAAAGCCCTAATTGCTTTAGGTACAAAATGACATTGCACAATTACAGCAAGCAAATGTTCATACAATTTTGTGTGCAGAACATCTTCTAAGAACACTGCAGCCAGAAGTTGACACAAATAATGACAACAAAAATTACATTAACTTCGAAAGCAACTGGTTCGGTATCGAACAGCTCGCTCTGTTCTATGCTTGTTCATTTCGAGAGCCTGGAGAAAATGTAGCATCGAAGGAGTTTTCCAGGGAGCAAGATTTTCGGGTGATAATTGTGGATGGGTATCCACATACTTTTACAATCGGAGCATCCTTTCGAAACTCAACTGTCGCCGGTTCTGCTGTGTATAGTAGGAGCATTAACCCCAAGGCAATGAAAAAGCTATACACATTTGTAACATCAGCAAAAAGAGCCTCAAAAATCACAATATTGGCGTGAATTCTACAAAAAACAGACATGATCGTTTATTTCGAACACGTGAAGGGAGACGTCTGATAGTATTTAGCGCTGGAAATAAATAAAATTCAGTATGTAACATTATTCGCTTGGCAATAACACTGGACCGTTTAATGAGTTTCTCTGTCTGTTTAAAGAAAATTGAAAAAAATTCGAGTACTACGAGCGTTCTCATTGTTTGTCATGCCTAATTTAACAAAAAGTCTCAATTGCAGTTTTATAAATACTTCTTCTGATATGCGTTTTACGATTATTTGCAAATTTGAGACAGTCAACAATGGACCTTTCACGGCAATTTCAAAATAGAACCATATCCAAGAGAGTCCGCCTTTTTACCTGTAGGGAACACAAATAACGGAAAGTACATAAATTTCAAGTTCTACCGAGGAATTAAGATTATATTATTGCAAGATTTATCGAGGAATCATCGCAAACAAGTCATGAAGTCTTTTGAGATAACGAATGATGTTCCTTCCCATCTCTTCAATAACATTTCAATCTCATTTATCCCTCAACGTTCAAAGGATATGCTAATAATGTTTATTTGTAAGTTAAAAATAAAAGATTACTTAGCGTGAAAAATAAAATAAAATGTAAAAATAATAAAATAAGTTTTGTTTTAAAAATGTAAAATAAATATAATGTAAAATAAGGATCTTTTGATTTATTCCGTCGTCAAGAATGAAATGCACGTACGTTTTCAGAATGAAATTTGTATTTACATCAACCAACACCTTAGGGTGTACTACAAGGCAAGGATAAGAAAAGAACTCTATTAATATAAGGAATATATCAATTTTTCAAAAAGACTATTTGAGGAGATATAGGATATTGAAATAGGCAGTTATTGCTAAATTACCTATTAACTATAGATTAGAAATTGGCTTGAATGACAGGAGCAAAAAATCAAAAAAATCCGACAATGAAGATTTTGTATTGTTTCATTTTTCCATCATCTTAGCAATTTCTTGTGATATTTTTAAAATTTACTATAAATATAACTACTCTATTAGAAGTGAATTGCAGTTGCGTAACATTCGATTTTGTAGTCGACTTTTAAATTTACTATTGACCCACATTGTATTTTTTCAAGAACAAACATCTTGGAATGACACGGCAATAACTTATATCCCGATATTCCACTATAAAGCGATTCTAGAAGAAGCGGGCATAAATCTGTCAACATCCTACATGTTGATATTTAGTTCTGGATATAGCCAAGCGTCACCACTTTTATTTTATTCTACAAACAGCTGGGATTTCAGTGACTCAGGACTACATTTCGGAGAATAGAAACGATTCTATTTTCGTACTGACTCATAAATTATCTGTTTATTTTTTCTTTATTAATGTAATAGGATCTTAGAACTAAAATTTAGTGCACATATGATCCGTTACAATGTAGTTGCCTCTCCTGGAAATATTGTGTGGGTTCCGAGCCCCTTGGTCACTAAAGATTTTCGGCAATCAAAAGTGAAAAAAAGGAATAGGTGTATTAAATAAAAATGACATAATTATAGACAAATATAAATAAATCTTTAAATTGTTATAATAAATAAATAGAAAAATCTAATGAATAAACTTATGAATTAATATAAAAATTTCTATTAATAAACGTAAAGAAGGAAAAGTATAGAAAAGCAAATAACTTTTTTGGACTCATGGGATCCAAAAACTGATAAAAACTAATATATGAAATAATATTTTATAATGATATAATTATAAATTATATCGACTTTTGTATAATAATATTATATTTATATGATTGGGGGCTAAGGGTTGGCCGAGCGGGCTAAGACACTTGCAATAGGTAATCAAAGTTAAGCAACGTCAAGAGTGGTTGATACTTGAATGGGGGAAGGGCCGCCCGAATTGGGTGAGAAAGCCACACAACTTAAGATTCTTCAGACGATTTCCCTCTGTTTCCTCGGGCATGTGAGGCTCGTCAACCTAATGGAGGCAACTTACACAGACCGGGCGTAGGAGTGATGACCCTACCCTTGTGTACCTTGATCGCGAATTGCGTTGTTGTCTTCTAGGATGTCAAATATCAGGCAAGAGGTTTGATCCATGGACGGTCTGCTTCGGGAAAAGAAATGTAGGTCCTCGAGCGCCTTCTGATCCCGAACAGTCATAATCCGTAAATTTCGACCGATTTCTCACTGCCCTTGAATTGGAGTGAGTCGGTGGGAAGGACACTGCCGAATTGGCCCTGATGGGAATGGTTATGGAACCATGAGCATCCTGCCGTTGCACCATAGAAACCATAGTTCATAGCAACGTAAGGTTGGGTGATCCCTTCAAACTGTCTATAATCCCGCCAGCGAAAAAAAAAATGTCTATGAAGACTACATCGCGCGGCCAAAGATTCCCAACCGAGGGAAAAATAGTAATAATCATATTATATTATTAAAATAGAACGGGTTCCTCTCAATATATAGTTTGAATAAAGAAAACAGAAACTAAGGTGGTGAGAAATCACGTATAATTGTGCTGTTTTTTTTTTTTTGTTTTTTTTTTAATTTTTTGCGGCTAGATACCATAGCTATGTTTTAATTGAAAGCTATACTCTATTGTTAACAATTCTAAAACCATTGAGCAACAGTTGTAATATAATATATAATATAATATTAATTAATGTAATATAATACATAATAAATGTAGTTCATCAGTTAAAGAAATAGAGATATATGTTTTAGTTTCTTCAAAATAGTAAATGTTCCAAGTTTCTTCAAAAAGTGCTTCCCTTACTTTTTAACTTCCGATGATTATAGCTAATTATCAATAATCGGGAAGTGGGGTAGGGCACTCTGCTACTAATCTCAAGGTCCACGGTTCGAGGCCGGCTTTGGCAGATAATTATTTATTCTATTTTCAGCCGTGGATCGGGAGAACCTCCTGGGGCTCACCCAGCCTCTTAAAAGTGGGTACACATAATTGGGGGAAACCTGGTAGCCAAATCACCTCCTTGCACAACCGTTGGCCTAGAAACAGTACAGTCCTTACCCAGTACTGAAACCAAGACCTTCAAAGGTTGTAGTGGTACAGGTAAAAAAAATAATTCAATAATCAATAATCTATCTATTTCAACTTAGGAGTTGTAATCGTATCACAGTTTACGAGCATCATCATTCAAATGTCATCAATCAAACGAACAAACAATTTAAAATACTACTTACTGCAATTTACTAGCTCTCACATAAAAATATGGTAAATAATGTAACGGCTAAGTAAATTATTGTTTATTATATAATGAAATTACGCAAAGGTCGATATTAATCCATCAATATATCATTATAAAATATTATTCTATTCAATAGTTTTATCAGTTTTAGGATCCTCTGAGTCCAAAAAATTGCTTTATTAAATTAATAAATTTTTACAATTGTTTGGCGTTTTTAAAACTTTAAATACATTTATTTGAATAGAAAATGTTTTTAAATATATTATGACTGGATTTGAATAATGATAAAGGGAGCACGTGTGTAGCCCACCCATCGTTTTTTCTTTACCATTATTTCCACAAGAGAGATTGACAAGTAAACTATTACTCTTATTACTTTTGTATTATGAGCTATCATAATATTCCCTGAATTCGTTGTAGGTGCCAGTAGTATGTAACATGCCATCGGTGCAATGTCAATGTGGCGTATCTGATAATTTGTGGAACTGACAACATTGGGTTTGAATTAAGAAAGCTAATTTCTTAATTAAATTGGTCGTATTTTGTATTCTTAATTAGTAACGTCACACATTCAGTTGGGTATTTTTGGCATTGCGAAGGGAATCGTAAACCACTCATTAAAATGCAACAAAACCCAAACATTTGCAGAAAAGCCATTTTGGCATTGCACCGACGATATAATATATATTATAAACGATATAATAACATATTATGTTATCTCTTGTTACGGGCGATAATGGGGAAAACCCAGAGAATATTTTTATCATCATAGTTTTTAAGTCGTTGGTTATCAATGGGTTGCCATATACGGAAAAAAAGTGTTTTTACTACTAGAGTCATCAATTTAATTCCTGAATAAATGATACATTTCCTGCCATGGTGATAGTATTCATCGAAACGTATCCCTTTGCTCAATTTTGCCAAGATGGGTCTGAATGATTGGTAATGCACCATTGTTTAAAAAATAAAAATTACATAGATCAGAATCTGATCAGTAAGGCATTGGCGGCTCCAATTCTTATTCCCTGCAAATTAATGAAGAACAAAGCAAAATCCTTTAAATTTATTCTAAATATTTTTTATACTTTCCTTCCTTTGCTATTTTACCAATTTGGTTGTTGGGTTTCAGGAACTTATTGGTCTATCTCAATTTTTTTTTTTAATTTCAATAATTGCTATGATTCATGATTGCCACAATTTTCGCTTAATATATACTTCCATCAAAAATTAAAATATGTCCCTCAACACCATAGGTTGTTAAAACCAATCTCAAGACAAGTTGGTTTAATTAATAAGTGCCCGTATTTGGTGATCTGTCACAGTCCTGACGTCATACGTTAAAATTCAATTGCAGCATTTTATAAAATGATTTACTATTAATTTTTGCTTTCGGTATTATATTAAAATTCATAAACTAAGCTGACTTGTGTCAGATTTGAGGGGTTGGTGTAGTTGATATTGTACTTGTCTAATAAGATAACTATCATCACAAAGTTTTAATAGTTAATTTAAAAATTCGAATCTGAGTTTATTGTATTCTTAAAACGCTTCAAACAAACCAACCATCCACATTTCCGGCTAGATCTTTTTACTATCTTGATCTACTGAACTATGTGAACATATTGATGTGTACAACTCCATTTCAGAAAAAAATGTTCGCGAACTCTTCATTTGCATGTATGCAGTGCTGGAAACCTGTATGGTTAGATTTTCAACTCCTTTGTAAAAAATATCATCGACAATTAACTGCTATTATCGAAAATTAAGAAGTAGGAATAACATAGTGTGAAAAAATATATTTGTCCATTTTGTATCTTCTTTGGTTTATTAATTTAAATAATGATCGTTTGTAATCGACCATAAAAAAAAAAAAAAAAAAATTACCGCCCCCCAAAATTTGACGTTTTACGTTTCAAGATACGTCGAATCCAAAAAGAGGATAAAAACAAAACTCCGTACGTCTGTTGTCCGCGACTTTTCTCCACGACCAAAGGGCCAATCTTTTTCGAATTTAACATCGAAGATTTACCATCCGCTATTTTGAAACAAAATGACAGCCGATTAGAGGTTTCATTCGCCCATGTCTTGGCCATTGGAATCATTTTACCCGAGTTAAAAAAAAAAATATTTCGCAACATCTATGTATTTGTAAATGATAAACCATTGTGTTATAATTTGCAGCGTTTTTTTAAATATGTATTTTCGTTTGCTTTAATAATTCCATTCCATTTCTATTACCTACGTCTGAAGCGCTATTTTATTGTCAATAGTGGAGCATACGTATTACTTTTAAAGTAAACCTAAGCGATCCAAACTTTACCAAATATTTCAGCATTATCAGAATAAACGGTAATCCTCAATTGGTCTTGATCCATTTCTGTTTTATAACTACAAATGTATCATTACTTTACAAATGCTTGTGAATATAAATGTTTTAGCTAACTTTACCACAAGTTATCTCGATTATTTTGATAATTCGTTTCAGACTAGATATCCAATGTATTTGGAAAATATTAGATAATGTGCATAAATTACAAGATATGACTAATATCGAGGAATCATCGCAAATAGTCTTTTAAGGCCGCGGATGATGTTCCTTCCCATCTCTTCAGTGCTTCACTCTCATATACCATATCACTTATCCCTCATCGTTCGAAGGATATGCTCTGGTGTTATCTTTGCCAATCACTATATTATCCTGGTTGATTTTGTTTTTCTCTTATAATTTAAACGTAAGTCCTAGACACATAATGAAGACGATTTCCTTTTTTCAGTAGATCTTTAGGTTAGCTGTTCTTTAATTATTTAAATTATATTTTTTTAGAGAGAATTATAAAAAACAAAACATATTATGACATTTAGTTATTATCAGATATTTTTTCTATATAATATTTCGACTAATGGATCATAATGTTCATAATGGATCATAATCATAATGTTTTACTACAAAATATTTTCGATGAATATGGGTTTCCTCAAAGCAAAGTGAAAACCCAAATTTTCGAGATTCAATCGTTTGCCCATAGGACGTCTGTTTGATAATCTGAAGGTATTTTTAAGACTTCATAATAGGTAGTAATGGGAAGTCTCCCATTACTACCTATTATGAAGTCTTAAATAAGTCTATTTCAGATACAGTCTATAATTGTAGGAATTGGTATTCTAATATATGAAGATCTTAAAACTAAAATATTAAAAATTTTACTTATCATAGATGGCTATTTTCATATGCCTAGAAAAAATTAGTTGCGAACATTGTGATAAATTATCTGTCAATTTGTCTGATGATGAGGAAAATTGGCCTAGAATCCTTACAATAAAGATATTAATAAAAATACTGTCGTAGTGTTTAATTAATATCGTGCAGTTATATAATTGTTTTCTATTTTTTATCTTTTTTCTGTTTTTAACTAATTACAAAGTATTCATGGAAGTGTAGGGGCATCACATTTATTTCTTCACATTATATGACTTAACCATCTTAACTTCGTATCTTTAGGTATTCTCAATGACGAATTATCTTAATTAATTTCTCACTTTCTTTCTGCCTTACACTTTTTAGCTGCGATATTTATGTATAATTATAAGTCTATCGTTCCTTCTATGTATGGTAGCCTATCAGCTATCAAATCTCAAAGTCTTATTTCTGAATAGAATTCATAATGTATTTATGAATATATTATTACTAATGAATTATTAATTTTTAGCATTGCCAATTTATGGGCTGATCGCAGTTATGACTATGTCACAATTGTATTGCCAGAACAGTTCGCTTGTTTAAATAAAAAAATAATAAAAGCACCCAGACATAGCCCTTTCGAGTGGTGATGGTTTGGGTCAAGGCTGAGCTGTAGAAAGCCGAACAGGTTTCCTGCGAACTATGGCCAAAGAATCTTAATGGGATGTATCATTGACGGATGTCGCAGACTCTGAACATCGTGCTTATACGTCTTGTATGGTACTCATAAAGTCTCTAATCTATTTTAAATTGTTATTCATTTTTGACTCCTTAATGTTCGTTATGTTGATATATTTTATTGAGAAGAATAAATTAGGAAATAGATATTTAGACACATCAAGATTTTATATGTAAATTTCTAGATGTTCAGTAATAATGCCTAAATGTTCTTTCCTTTATTACAACCATTGATGGTTGTATATATTATTTGATTTTATTGACCTATCTCATTATAAGAAGAAAATAAGAATATATTTCCTAAAAAACAAAACAAATAATAAATAAATAAAAAGTTCTAGATTATATGCAGCAAAAATTAGCACTTAGGTATTCAGGTGAAGGAGTTCTGCTTGCAAGGTGATCAGTTTAACTGATATATTTTATCGAATTGCTTCTTCCACTTAAAAGAACTTTCAGAAATGCATTTTAATTTGATGTTGTAGCATAGAAGAAAATACTGCTAAAACTAATAAAAAATAAGTTGGTATCAGTTTCGCTGAGGATATTTTGTATATTATAAAAAATTTACGTTTATATATCAGATGGAATGAAATGGCTGATTAGGTAACAAAATCTAATCCCAAAATACCTTCGCGGATTTAGAAATAATACAGCTCTAATCTCCTATATTAAAAAACGTTTTATGGCAGACGATATCAATTAACGTAACACACATTGACAACAAATAGAAAAAGTATGGACATTGATAAAAAGACTCAAATTTTGATCAGATTTTACACCTACTGAAAAGTACACATTGCAAATTGACACAATTTTTAATTTAAAAAATGGACACATTATCTAAGTATTTGAACTTAGAGAAACCTGACACATTCCACTGCACTACGGTTTGACATCCTAAAACTTTTATCATATTCTGTACGACTGCTCATTGTTTGACCAAAACTGGGATGGTATGGTGGCCAGTGTTCATTTGCTTAGTGTCTTTAGAAATTATAATGAAGAATTGAAGAAAAAATAAAATAAATAACCAGACATTCATCTGATAAATCTTCAAAGAAGATGAGACAGAGATCTTGGTATTTTTTCCGATCAGATATTGTTATCGATTAGTTTATTTATTTTGGTTTATTATTTTCAATAATTGGCCTTTGCAATCGACCAAGAAAAACAAAATTTAACCACTCAACTCAAAATTTGAGATTTTACGTTTCATGATACGGATCTAAGAAACTCAAGATTACCTTCCATTATTTATAATCTTTCCTCTCATTGTTTGAGTTATATATTTTTTATTATTCTATTTAATCAAGAACATGCTAAAAACTCTTTTTCAAATTATGCATGCTGTGTATTTATCATATGGGACATGTAACGTTTTTCAATAAGAGAATAAAAAGTGAAAAGCATATATATTCTGAAAAATATCCACTTATTTTTTATCCCAGTCTTATATTGAATATCGATTCTATATCTCAGTTAAGGTAAATCCTACTATATATAAGCAAAATCTAACTTGCGCTTGGTAAGATGTCAATTCATATTGAAGCTATAATGTTGATACTAATCTATTATCTTGGTGATATGACCAGATTTTGAATTTTCTCTTTCTTGTTGGATTTTTGAGTTACCATGATTATGGTGCACATGCTGGCAAACGAAACGAGCATTACTAAATTATAATTGTTGAACCTTGCGAGGCTTGAAATGTTGAGATTCGTCAAATACTGAAAAAGGATACTCCTGGGCTCATTTATTCTATAGGATCTTGACATTGTCCAAAAGGGAGCCCCTTGTAATGAATGACCTTGTAGACGCTGACCAGACTACTGCAATTTAGAATTTCCACACTTTATCCATGCAACTAAAAAACTTATATCTCTTTTTTGCTATTTAAATATATGATTTAGCATTGAATTCTTCGAGATGAATAAGGCAGTGCTTATTATGTTAGTAGGCGTTGTTTCATTCCTTGAACGACCTTATTAGAAATGGTAATGAACGTGCCTTAAATATACAACGAATAATAGGAAGTGTAAACTAACATCTGTCAGGTATTGCTTTTATTACTCTTGTGTCTATTTTTGGCTGTTTGAATATTTTCTTGAACATCTCTACACCACTCTCTTGTTTATGCGTCTTTTATACTTTCTCAAATATCAAAAAAATTACAAGTTTAGGGTCCCCGAGTCACGAATTTTATTCGTAAAACGTTTTCTGTCATATTCGTTATCTTCGGCCTATATTTCTAAAATAGGGCTAGGCAGCTGATTATTTAGAGTTTTTAGCAACGCTTCGAGAAAAAATCTTTCTGGATGGAGATAAAGAAAGTCGAAGCATATATTGCGACAATTTGGATCACTCGAAATCTCCTCATCACTCAATTTTAAGTTAAAAAGTTCCTCGCCTAGATATTTTGAAAAAAGAAAACAGTTTTAATTTTTTTCTTCTCTCCATTGTATCACTACTTCTATCTACGAACTCTCACCTAAAATCTCTCAATTTACGTGATATGATGTACCATTCACATTATTATCATTCATTTGATAATATAAGCTTTAATGCTCAATCTTGTGTTGAACTTAGTCCGACCTGACATTGGTCCGAAAGTATTACGAATGCCCTAATGAGTCAACATTGCTTCCTATAAATACAATTTTATTTATATGCCTTCCGATCCTTGATCGCTTGATTTGTTAGATTCAATTCCTTGACAAAGTAATATGAAATCATCACTAATATGATTCTTCCATTTTATTTGTGAAATGGATATTCGAAATAAAGAAGACCAATTTTGAACTGCAAAGGTTATGCGTTGTATTTATCTTGTTTTCATTAGAAGTTTGTTGTTTTGACGCAATGATAATGTATTCCTAAATACACCTTTTCGGTAGAGTGGATATATTATAATATAAATAACATTTAAAGAAGCCAATGCTGTCAATTTGCCATACATTAGAAAATTTAGAGATTAAATATTTTTGTTTCGATATACATAGATATTTGGTTCGATATTCGATATACAATTAAATTGTATACTTTGTTATGCAATATAATTCCATGTAGAATTCCATGTTTTTATTTTACAAGACTTGCAAAATTTAAGTGGTGTTTTAAAGGCTCTGACCGGGTAAGGCAGGTAAAAGTGCCCCAGAACGATAAACAGATATATACACCCTCAGAAGAAATAGCTATTATCAAAGTTTCAGATCGCTGGTGCCCTTCTATGCCCTGCAGTTAGCCCAAGTAGGAATCTTCGGGCCACGTTCCAATATTTAGAACATGATGGTCTATTGCTGTTTTCCAGAAAAAAATTCATTCAATTTTGTGAAAATTTGGAGAAAAATGAATATAGCTCTAAAAGTTGTTGAGCTGGACAATCTAAATTCATAGGGTATCTTTAGTAAAGCATTACAGGATGTGCCAGCAGGCATAGATCACCCCCTGTAGATTCTAGAGTATTTGGAATAATGGGATGAAACTCGATGGGTCTTTGTTCTGAATTATGAATTATCTTTTTATGACATTACTGACCCCGTAACCTTCTCCAGTTCTACAGCGCAAAATGCTCCTAACTCTGGAACTTCAAATGGAATGCGGTATTTTTTTTTTACGTAAATGAAATTTTAAGACGAATCCATATTTGGTACTTTTTGGATCCGATGCGCCCCAAGGGCGGCAATCGCAAAAACGCGGTTTTTAAACAAAGTTCCAAATTTCTCTGAAGTAATTTTTTTTAGAAAATTATTGAAGTAAACATTAAAACCATTTTGAAATGAGTCTATTACGCTAAGTATTAGATTGGCAATAATAAATAAGAGAACAGCAGAAAGTGTCAAACGTCAAAAAAAGAGTGTTTTGGGCAAGCTTCTGGTTATTTGTTTTATTAAACATTTTATTTTATTTTTGTGATTCTCCTATATACGATCCTCAAGAGGTTTTTAAGGACGTACGTTTTTTAGTTGTATTAAAAAATATTCTTAAAATTAAAGAAAAATAAATAAAAATTGATACAGAAGCTTATCTATCATAGCGAGACTTTGGGTCGAGTAAATTAATGTAAATTTGATGAATATTCAAGATTAATAGTAATTATATACATCGCAGTTCAATTTATTCACTCATAATCTTGTTGCTTTTTTTATTAAAATTAATTTTGGATATCATATCAATACCGAGTATTGTGAACCCAAGAACTAAGTTTGCAAGTTAGCAGTACTTACTAACTTAGCATTCCTTAGTCCTTTGAATTTCCACTTCTCGTTTCGGGGATGTGTCAGACATTCCTTATTACCAGCATTGTTAAAGCGATCCTCACTGTTGGTATATTATTCTGAGCACGACCCTCTTATCTGAGTTCCTTGATTTGTTAAAATTAACAGAATGGGCTCCTTCCTAACTTTTGCTTATGAGATAAATGACGGAGAAGTAGTAAATCTGAAAATAACTCTGAGCAATGCCTCTCAGGAGGAAACCTTCTTTATTTACTTTCCTCCGGCCCTATTTTTTTTTTTATATTTTTTTGTTTGAAGATGTTTGTTTTGATTTTGAAATCCTATGTTAAGGAACTTGAAAATGTTTATGAAAATTTAGCTTGATCTTTTCCTATTTGTGCTTGTCTATTTTTACTTTCCTTTATTATTGTTATTTCTATTTAGAAACTTCATCTACCTTAGAATACCGTTTACGGTTATTAATATTTCAATTCTTAATAGTAAATATAATACTTATAAACAATATATAAAAGTGCAAAAGAAGAGATCAAGACTAAAATTTGCTTCATCAAAAGTGATGATTTTAGAAGAAAAAAAAACAACAAAAAAAACATTTAGAGGTACAGATTAATCAGTCTTTAACTGTGGGAAAATTTCAAAAATACACAATAAAACTTTCTTTTTACATATGAAGTAAATTTTTTTAAGAGCTCAAAAATTATTTGTTACCTTTGACATGAATAAAACTGTCTATTGAAAATGAAACATTTGGATTTTGTAATTTTCGGAATTAATAAATTTAGATAGTGAAAAATTCATTTTTGTAATATCATGAAATTCATTTTTCATTTTCTACATCTTTATTAAAATGTCCCCAAATATTAATGAATTCTGGTCCGTATATTCTAAAAATTAATTCCATTTTTAAGCTCGTTCATTATCATACCATAAGTACAAAACAATTCGTCAATTTAGCAAAATTTCCAAAATATTAATCATTTTTAAGCATTTGGAAAATTTTTAATAATTCTTATTCATCATTTATATTATATCTAAAATACAAAAATAATTATATAGTTCGTCTAAATACAAAAATAAAAAAAAAACCTGTAAAAGTCGCTCAAGGTCAAAGTTCTTGTCATTGAAATGCCCCAATTTTATCTTAATAATTACATCGCCAAAGGTTTTTGTTGAAAATGTTTGTTTCTCATGACTCCAAACTAAATGCTTTATAAAGCTGAAGTAGCATATCAAATAGCCAGATAATTTAGGAGAAATAATGGTGCTTCAAATTGGTGACAGCTCTGTAGCTCGTTCTGTAACGACATTACAAAAGAATGTTCCTCCATCGCTTTTTTATAAAATCATCGAATGAATACAAACACTATTTCTCATATAATAAATGTAATGTATTTATTTATTGTATGGATAATATCTCTCTTTAATCTATCGTTAATTCAAGAAAATGTACCCCCTTAAGTCATTCTTCCAACTCTTGTCATTGTTGTATATTTCATTTTGATTGTATCCTCCTGCTTCCGAAAATTATTAAGCTTTACTCTTTTTCGCGATAATGTTTCCTAAAACTTTTTTTCCATTCGCTCGGAATCGAGGAGCTAAGCTAAGGAGGGTTAACATACCTTTCTTAATGTAAATATGCAGTTTTTATATTCTCAATCGCTCAATCGCCAGTGGAACAGAGAAGGAAAAATTGTTCTCTAAGGATGCTCTTTCCTACATCGTTCATGCGCGGTATTGTTGCAACCTGCCACAGACGGACAATTTTTTACTGAACACGCCTGATTTTGATATGGAGTTTAGAGAAAACATCCCTGAAGATAGGCAGTCGCAACATCAGTACTTGGAAGCGAAGAAAATACATCGCTGGTTGTCTGAAGACGGAGATGGAGTGAAGAACTGCCAAACAAAAAGAGCCAGAACAAAGAAGCTGTAAAAGAACCAAACTTTAAACAAAACAGGCAATAAAGTAAACAACTGGTCCAAAATAAGCAAATATTTTTACTACAAACATTTGATTTTGAATTTTTATTTAAAATTTCCCTACGAACTTTCGTCGCATTCATTTAAGTTTCGGGGCAAAATCTTAAAAATTGAAGATGGATATGCTTTTTGCGACAAAACAAATAAAAATGAGTGGGAGCCTATCTCATATCGATTCAAAGGTTTTTCTCAATTAAATCTGACCTTCATAAATTATTTAATCTTAAAGTTCAGGGAAATAAGTTATGACATAACTCCAACGTACAAAAGTAAAACTTTCGGTTTTTTATGATACCTGAATGAGGAACGAAGCAGCAAAGGTAAAGTTTATCACCTTGGATAGTTCAAGTTAATTTTGTATCTTAAAGTTGTTTGGTTGCAATGGCGCGCACTCTCGACTCATTGATATAGGTTGCCCTTAATCATTGGGGTCTCTTCAGTTAACCTTTATGTTTTTAATAATCTACTCACATAGTTCTTCAATTTCCTGAGCTATTTTTATTGTTAGCAATTAGCCAGTTTATCATGAATAAAACAATACGGATTAAAATATGACCATGATGCTTATGCCCCAGTTTCAATCTAAGATTTTATTTCAAACATTAAACTTTTACCTGCAATCTTGGGACAAAATGGTGGACGTGCTGAATATTTTATTTTTATTAATACAAAAATCAGATCAATTGATCCCATATTAATTGGCTCTGTCATTTAATAGTTACAACATTCTTAAGCCAGCCGCAGACAGTTATCGAATAAACATAGGGACATGGAATAAATCAGGGAGGCTAGCAATGCTTAATTTGCTGTTTAAGGCTTTGTATGCTTAAAATCAAGTAATTTTGTTCTATCTTTACGTTTCGTGTACAACTAAGCGTGTCAGGATACTTCTGTTGTACGTGGCCTGCTTCAGGGACAGGGGATCCAACAGTTTTTTTTTTAATTCCTAGAGGGAATGGTCGCCCAACATCGTTATCAGGAGGCTCTCCAGTAAAACCGCACTTTAATCGTTTTGGTTATTTAAGTTTAGTCTTTTAAAGCCTAACGGGTCATTCTATGCCAGATCAACCAGAACTCAGAAATCAATGATTTTTTGGATTTATGTAGTAACATGATTTAGGATAAAAAATACAATATTTCAAATTTCTCCATTTTTTAGTTTTTGAGTCATAAATTGAAAAAAAAAATAATGTTTTTTTTTTTTTACACGCTTTGAATCATTTAAAAGCTTATAGCTACAAAACTATTTGCTCAAGAAAGCCCAAAATAGTGTCATTCTTATCAGAATTACATGAGATTTAATTTTATATATAGCATGACTTAATCAAACCAATTTAAAAATTTCCAAAAAATTATTTATTCAAAAACTCGAAATTTATTTTTTTTTTTAAATGTATGCTACATATAAATGTTAAAAGAATGTATGGGCAAAATTTCAATATGAGAATTTTGTGGGTTCTATCGTAAACAAATTAAATATTGTATTTTTATGCCAATGTTTTTAAAAACTGAAATGGAGATACACTGTATAACTCATATTTTAAAGAGTTAAACTTACACTTTGCTAAAAGTCATTATACCTACTACGTTTTTGTGTTATTTACCATACCCGACATTATCCGTGGACCATTAATTTGTGAATTAGCTTCCACAAATTTTTTTTTTTTACATGTTTCTACCATATCTGACTATCAAATGTGAAAAAAAGCTAGGCATGTATCTGGCGAAGCCTCGAATACATAACCCCTAAAGACACAAGGAGTCACTTGATGATTAGGAATTCAAGACGGCCCATGTAATATAAAAATAAAGCTCATGTAATACTGAAAACAGTGACACTGTTTTGAGTTTTCTAGAGCAAATATTTTTAGAGCTAATTAGGGATTGATAAATTATTTGCAACTTCTATAAATTTGTTTTATTGAAATCATCACATCACATCATGAAAAATTATCACTAGTTTCGAATGTTATACATTCATCCTCAGTTCTAAAAACACACAAAAAATTCAAAAATTAGCAATTCAAAATATAGTTTGATATTATTATACATATTAAATTAAATTAATATAAATCAGTATTATAAAACATTTATGAATTATGAATTTAATTAAGACAAACTTTTCTGTTTGATATAATCCATTTAAAGCTTGGTGAGTACCAACCAACATGTATTTGATTTCTTGACTTAATTAAATTCATAATTCATAAATATTTTATAATACTGATTTATATTAATAAAATTTAATATGTATAATAAAAGCAAACTATATTTTGAATTGCTTATTTTTGAATTTTTTGTGTGTTTTTAGAACTGAGGATGAATCTATAACATTCGAAACTAGTTTTCAATATAACAAATTTATAGAAGTGGCAAATTATTTATCAATCCCTAAATTAGATTGATCCTTCTATACCATCATGCGGATGTCAACTGATTTTTGGAGCTATAAGTTTTTATATTATTCAAAACATGTCAATAAAAGAGTCAAATTTAGCATTTCTTTTTTTTTTTAAATTATTGCTCACAAACTAAAAAATCTAAAACTTTGAATTTTTGACTATATTTGAGCATAGGACATAAATTCCAAATTTCACTCATTTTATAAAACCTCGAGTCTAAAATTATTTATTTATGGGTTGTTTGATGTGGAATGACCCTAAAGTAGTTATGAAATAATTAATACATTATTTATTAGTTTTTACAACAAAAAATCAATATCTTACTATAAATAAAAAATATGGAAAAGCGATGAGCGGTAATATAAATGATAAATAATATAATATAAAAGGTAATATAAAAACCTTCCGGTGTTTCTCGAGTAACGCTAAGAACCGTGCTTAGTGTTAACATATCTGTACCGAGGGCGGGTAACCAGATAGTAATAATTGCAATTATGATATTACCCATAAATTTGTAAAACATTCAATTAGAGACTCGGCTGTAGGAACAGGAAGTGGACTAGTGTACGACTGTCCAGCAATTTCCGTTTGGCTTAACAAATGCGCATACATTTCTTGGATTCCTTTGTTTCTATGTTAACATAGCTGTTCTGTTTAGTCTGAAACTTCATGGAATGTTTCTAGTGAAACTATTTATATATATAGATGACATTGTGCATACAAGTGGTAAGTGCAAATTTCATTGTTGTGCACAAATGTGGAAAGTGAGATCTGAATTCTTGCCTTGTCCTTCAAATGTTATAAGTGTAATATAGTTGAAAAAAGGCTTAAAATTCCGAAACAGGCCAAGTCCATTTTCAATTTTTTTTTCTTTCACCATTTTTTTGATACATTATCCTGAGTGAAAGGATTTTTTCCAAAATCAGTCAAATCACATGCGATTTATAACTGCTTATTGAAGATTTTTTTTCTCCCTGCCAAGGTATTAAATCACAGCGATTTCCACCATGTTTAAAATACTCATAGTTCATTAAATGTATTTTAACTTTTTTTTTTATAGTTTTTTAACGTCCTTTCCCACTCCTATTAAATCAATCAGGGCATGCACGTATTTTAACTGTGTTTTATTCACTAGACCTCATTGCTCCTTTAATTATATGCTGTAATGTGTTATAACTGATTATTTTTTCTTCCTGGACTAAGAAAGGTAGAAGAAGTATGTTAGCCGGACAAAAAAATACCTCGGCCAAAAATACGATAGTCTCTGGGTACTAAACTTATTATTATTTTTTATTTTAATGGCTTTGATATTTGGTATGATTCCAAAATACTTTGTATTTCCCCCTATCTTCATAAATGACCAATATATGAGTGTAAGAAACCTTTAATAGGGTGCTATTTTGAAACGAAGTGATGGATGGTGACTTTGGTGCCTAATTAAAAAAAACAACCCAAACTCCCACCAGCACTCGTGGGGAAAAGCACTCGCGGACGGCAGACGAACGGATTTTTTATTTTATTTTTATTCGATTTATAGATTCTGCATATCTTGAAATGTAAAACCTCAAATATTGGGGGGACTACAATTTTTTATTTTTTAATTGTCGGTTACAAAGGTTTTTATTGAAAATAACAAACCAAAAGTTATTTAAGATTTTTATTGGCAACATATGCATGCTCTGCATTGTTACTGACATCCGTGTTGCCGGAAGGAAGGGAAGGACGAAAAAGAAAAGTAAGGTATGTGAAAATTATGACCATCGATAATAATGAAAATAGAACAATAATAAAAAAGAATAGAAAAATATACTATTATTTTTATTAATAAAATAATATCGTTATTGTATTAGTGATTTAACCAGTTTTCGTACGGTGCATAACTGTTCAAGTATCCATAACAAATAAATAAACTCTTTCTTAAGTAGAAAATATTCAATGGTGTAGTTCAGTCAGCATTGTTCTATTATTCTTATGTTATTTCGGTAAATAGTATGCCAGTAATCAAAATTTGAAAATATCGCTTAAATCAATTTACTTATACTTTTTTTGATTTTGATTGATATTGATCCAATTCAAAACTTCAAGTTCTAAGTTTTCAATACCAGCGCCAACAACAGTGCTCTTTGCATTGCAAGGTCAACTATATATAAACATGTTATATACTACGTTGTTATGGGAGTGTGTACACGTTTATTTGTTAATTGATTAATTGGTTTATTATTTAAATATTTTATCCAACATCATAGAGATGCTTTTTTTTTTTGTAATTATATTTGTTTACATGGTTTAATAAAGACTATTTAAATTTAAAGGTCTGTCCTACATCGGGCAGACATTCCCTTAAAATGATCTCATTGAAAACCAATGCCGCCTTCCAAGGTTACTCTTTTAAATTACTTCGTAGATTTTGCCGATGGGATAGATAACAGTTTGTTATTGTCTAATAATCATTCTTTTTTACCTGCTCTGTTTTGTTTTCTCTTTATATCCTTTAATAGACTTTTAGTTTTTTTCTTCATTCTTTTACGATTGCATTTTATTTTTTATATACCTACATATTTGATTAGCTTATCTTCTGATCTTTGTATTCCTTTGCTTTGAGTAAATTTATTCAATGCACACCATTCCTTATGAGGAGATATATAGACAGTAGCAGATTTACGCAGAGGTGGACTAGGCACTGTTTTGTTTTCTCTTTATATCCTTTAATAGACTTTTAGTTTTTTCTTCATTCTTTTACGATTGCATTTTATTTTTTATATACCTACATATTTGATTAGCTTATCTTCTGATCTTTGTATTCCTTTGCTTTGAGTAAATTTATTCAATGCACACCATTCCTTATGAGGAGATATATAGACAGTAGCGGATTTACGCAGAGGTGGACTAGGCACACCATATTATATCATGGGGCGACAATTTATGGGGAGCGACAAAATTGCAATGAAAATATATTTTTAGATCAAACAAATTCGTGAGTGTAAAAACAGCTCTAATAACGCACACATACATATGAAATTACCTCCACTTAAGTTTCAACTATAAAAACCATGCCAATGTGCGGCAATACGATGAATTCGCTCCTACATCATTTGTTTGTAGGGTTACTGGAAATACATATTCACATAATACTTTTTTTAAATACTAACCTATTGTTTAAATTTAAATATTATATTGCCGAATATGATATAAAATGCATCGTAGTCTTGGTAGTTAATTTTTCCGAACAATTCTAATTATTTTTTACTTTATTTGACCACGGGAATTAAATTGAACCGATTATAATTAACGTATTAAAGATAAACAATGAGCGCATTCTTAGGATCTTGGAAAGTGATTTTCGGTCTATTAATTACTTTATAATTGAGGAATGCCTGTGGGAAATCATCAAAAACTTTTTTTTTTTTTGCCCCTTTACACCTAATAATAAAGCCAAATTGGGAAATAACAAATATTGGACTAATTCTTGTTTGTAAATTAATGATCATAATTACTTAAAAATAATATTAATTAATTACCAATCAATAAATAAATAATTACCTAATATTGGAGTAAATATCTGACTTTCATATTTTCAAAATATTGCATATCTATATAGATTTATTTTTTCAGAATACTCGAAATATTATTTGAAAAACATTTACTCTACATCGGAAAAGAATTTACGTATTTTTAAAGTTAAAAGTGTATCTGAGTGTAAGAAATAAAATTCGTTAAGCGAAAAAGACATTACGAGCTTTTAAAATAAAAAAATAAAAAAAAACAATCCCTATAAAAATTTCTCCATCCCTTTAAATAATGGGACTCCTTAAATAGTGGATGAGGCATCGCAATAGATAAGGGTATTTCATAACTGCCTTTCTAATCTGAAAAAATGAGATTTGATTACTAAAAATTTCTTCAGTCCTTTAAATGAAGCTCTCTCTGTCTTTAATATGCACCACATACATATGCATATCAGTCAATGAACATTTAAATTCCTTTTGCATAAATTTGTTTACAAAACTGTAGTTGTGTAATCTTGGCTTTGACTAATTTTTAATTCTATCATTTCTCAGAAATAAAATAAACTGTTTTTATGATTTTTACTGTAATTTTTGCTGTTTCGGTCGGTAGGTTAATTATCATGCAATGAACTTATATTTCCTATTGATACTGTGCTAAATAAAAAATTGTACTGTCCCTGCTGTTGAGTGACATAAGATGCACATGGGCGATGCATTGAGTGGCTGGTGTTTTGCCGCGCGACGGAGGCTCAAGGCAAACAGCTCCTACACATCCGATCAGTCTTGCTGCCTCTGTAGTTCCTAATCGGGAGGAGAGTCCTGTCGCATTAGGAGCAGTTGACCAATCCTTCTGCGAAAACAGCACATCTGGTGCAAGACGTCTCTGCCCTTGGAGGCAGCGGATGATTCAGGGGATTTCGTCCACGTAACAACTGTAAAAATTATCTTCCGAAGTCTATTTATAAACAGCATTACCAAGATCTTTCCCATAAATCATTTATCAGATTCTAAATGGAAAAATCTGTATAAAATTTAGTTTCTTTTCACCTTGTTCTAATTTTTAAAAATTAATGCAAGCAAATTTGTTTTTAAACTTTTGAAGTTTTTTTTCTGGCAAAAATCGTTTCATAGCGCTCATTTTTCCAGACCTGCCGAAACTAATTCGATATAAATTCTCGGAATAATTTTTAATAAAATAGAAATATGAAAACCACAAGCAATATCTAGGCTAAAATGTTAAAATATAAGCATTGCGAATTTTAAAATGCTTCTAAAAACTTTGAAATGCTGCTTATTTCGAACAATATTTTAACGTTAAATTATTGGTATTTGTTATGGAAAAATGGATCGAAAACATCAACTAATGATTAATTCTATTTGTAGTCAGTAAGTAGCTAAGTAGTAGGAGAAGCAAAAATATAACACCTAACAATTTTTCCTTTTTATTGGACTGAGTATATCTGATCTGGTTCATTCCTAACATAATTTTATCCCTAAATTGCTCAAATAAGATAAGGGGAAAAAGTTTTGATTTTCACAGTCGCGTCAGTGGATAAGGCATCGCAATGATAAGGGTATTTCATGACTGCCTTTCTAATCTGAAAAAATGAGATTTGATTACTATAAATAGATTTATTAATTGGTTGAAATTAATAGATCTTTATATAAATAAATATAAATTATATAATATATATATACATATATATATATATATATATATATATATATATATATATATATATATATATATATATATATATATATATATAATCGGGACAAAGGACAAAGCCAAGATGGAAAGAAAAGTGTTTACTTATCATTCAATTCACAAATATTCAATCAAGTTAAATCAACCCATTTAATATTTTTACGGTTAAAATTAATTTTCAGACAGTATAACTGGGGTAACTTCGAATCAGATAATTCAGACCACCAAAATTTAGTTTTTTGATACAATTATCGTTAACTATACAATTAAAAACTTATTTAGGTAGGTGTCCATTATCGTTGTCATACCCATGGAAGTTCACAACACACGAAGTTAATTTTTAGTGAACGAGCGTTATACAAGAAATTTAACAAAAGAAGAGGATGAAGGAGGATATTTTTTTGCTACTTTCTAATTTTTTTAGGGAAAAGAGTAAGAAAAAAAAAGTTCATTTCTAGGTTATTTTCTATTTTATGAGGCAAATAACCGTAAATAATATGAATTATTACTATCTTTATTGGTTTATTATTTTCAATAATAGACCTTTGTAATCGACTAAGAAATTTTTTTTAACCCACTCTCAAAATTTGAAGTTATACTTTAAAGATATGTAGGACCCAAATATCGAATAAAAAAATCCGTCCGTCCGCCGTCCGCGTCTTTTCTCCATGACTACAGAACCGATTTTCTTGAGATTCGGGAACCAAGTCACACGTCACCCCAGGCTGACCCTCGGAACTCGACGTTACCATCCGTCTTTTTGTTTCAAAATGGCGGCCGATTAGAGATTTTTAAAGTCCATAACTCGACCATTTATAAAAATCGGACCAGTATTAGCTGTGGTATAATTCTTCGGTGCTACAGGTCAGCGTGGCCCTTGGCCTCCTGACTTACCAATTGCGGGCTTCTGACTTCCTGGCATCTCTTTACTTCATTCTTTCATGGATTATTTCTGCGCTACCTTCAGCTTCTTGGTCTTTTCTCACTGAAGTGCACATCAAATATTTTCCTTTTTACCATTTCACCCTCTGATTAAATATTCTAACCATCTCAATCTACTTGCGTTGACAGTTTCTTCTTAAGCTCAGAAATGACTCTCTACTAGTAAAACGATCTCATCATTGCAATTGTTCCTGTTTTATTAAAAAGTCTTGATTTATACTGTTGCTGTACTTATCATACAGTTATTCATAAAAAAAAAAAAAAATCTGACTTATTCCATTGTCGAGAAGCCATAAAAGTGAGGAGACGAGGATTCACCCTTTCTAGAAGAATGACCCATTTATACATTTTCCCTTTTTTGTACCTCATATTTTTTTCCCCACGTAACCTGGAAGTCAAAATGATCAAGGTTGAAAAAGTTAATTGCTATCCTTAAAAAAATATTTGAACATAAAATAATTATATTAAGTACAATGTTTGTTCTTTTTTAGCGTAATTTAAATCATGGCTTATGCTGCATTATATTGACGGTTCGTAGGTGTCTTTATAATATATTCACCAAGGCTAAAATTTATGTTTCTTCCCACATTTGAATTCTACCTGTAATATTAAGTCAAAGACTTTATATTAAACATTCAAAGCTTGGTGTATTAATGGTTTCTATAAAGTTTTATTTTAAATTGTTCTTTAAAACAAGAAACGCTTTCTTGTGTTTTTAGCTCGCTTGGATAACAACTCCATTAATATGTTTTGGGTTTTCAAACATATGTGGTTCGTATTCTTGCCTATGAATGTCAGCATTAAATATTTTTGAACCAATATTATTACAATCCATTTTCGCATGAGAATTGTTTGGACACTATTTTGACATAGAGGTTTATAAAACAATACTATTTCTAGCTTTTGTAGGTTTGGCAGGCTTTTTTGTTTAGTTGGTTTAGTATAGAACGGCTTTATATACAACAAATTTATATTTTTAGACACCATTTAATCTTCAATTTTTAGTTTTAATTGCAAAATAAAATATTTCTATTCAAGTTCAGATCAAAGAATAGCTGCACAAACATAATTAAAATTAAAACGCTGCAAACTATCATACAATGGTTTAATATTTCTAAATAGTAATATTTCAAAAATATCTGGTCTGTCCATTCACAGGACTTTCTATTGTTTTTGGTTTACAGTTCAGATAATTAGATTATTTTTCAAATGAGCATTTGGAATGTTTCGGGAAAGGAACATGCATAGAATACTTTATAAAAGATATCCATCAAATTCAGCAAAGAAATTAAGCAGTAGGCATCTATGGAGCAGAAATTTAAATCTTGTCCCAAGATGATCGCCGTGAGAGTACCGAACTAATAGTGTTAAGAAGAAACTGTGTCAACGCAAGTTGACTGAAAATGGTTAGGACATATAATCAAAGGGTTAAATGGTACAGAGGAAAGTATTGGATAAGCACTTCAGTGAGAAAAGAAATAGGAAAGACCAAGAAGCTGGAAGTAGTGCAGAAATCATCTAAGAAAGAATGAAGTAAAGAGATGCCAGGAAGTCGGAAGCCCGCAATTGACAAGTCAGGAGGCCTAGGGCCACGCTGACCTGTAGCACCGAAGAATTATATCTCAGCTAATATTGGTACTCTCTAATCGGCCGCCATTTTGCAACAAAAAGACGGATTGTAATGTCGAGTTCCGAGTGTCAGCCTGTGGTGACGTGTGACTTGGTTTGCGAATCTCAAGAAAATCGGTTCTGTAGTCTCGGAGAAAAACCGCTGATGGCGGACGGACGGATTTTTTTTTTAATCGATATTTGGATCCGACATATTTTGAAAGTATAAACTCAAATTTTGAGGTTGGTTTACAAAAAAAAAAATTTGTTGGTCGATTACAAAGGTCTATTATTGAAAATAATAAACCAATAAAGATAATAATAATTCGTATTATTTACGGTCATTTACCTTAACAAAATAACCTAGAAATGAATTTTTTTTTTCTTACTCTCCCTCCTAAAAAATTATAAATAAGTAGCAAACAAATGTCCTCCTTCATCTCTTCTTTTGTTACATTTCTTGTATAACGCTCGTTTACTAAAAATTAACTTCGTGTGTTGTAAACTTCCACGGGTATGACAACGATAATGGACACCTACCTACATAAGCTTTTAACTGTATAGTTAACGATAATTGTATCAAAATATCTGATGTGGGCCACAAATGACTTCCTTGTTGTACGCCTATTAAATTATAAATCCGTGGCTCAAAAAGTGATACTGAATTTGGTTACTAGTTTCCGAAGATTGACACTCGGCGTCCCGACATCCATCTATTGACACACACACCAACACACATACAAAAACACACACTCTTGTTACTGGAGGTCTCATTCCATTATTATATGTCGTTTTCCTTCAGTAGGTAACTAGTTTCCAAGATATTTCTCCATGTTCACAACAGTGACAACAATAAAACTGTCAATATCATTGGATAAAGCATTGGAAATCGACAGTTTTGACATTTTAAGCGGAAAAACCCACTTAACTAATATCTTATTCTCATGCTGCAAACTTGTTGATCTCACAAATGGGGAGAAAAACCAGTATTTTACATTCAATTTTAACACTTAAAACAAGTAATAAAAATATTTACTTGGATTGGAAACCAAATTGCGTTTGCAATCTTTATGACCGAAACATATGATTTATCTTTTAATTTAATATTATATTATATAATATTATATATTATATTATATTATGAAGTAAAGTTCCCTTTTCGGCTTACGAATTTTAACCAAAATCTAGTAAATACATTTATATCGATATAAAAGTCCTATTTACCAAATTTGAGTTGTTTTACATTATATTTTAATATAATTTTTGATGAAAGTCTAATATGAACTTCTAGTAAAGTACCGCGTCCGGTTTTCCAATTTAGACGAAAATCTAGTATGTTATTGAAATCAATATATAAATTATAAATACTAAATTTGAGAATTTTTGTATTGTATTTTAATATAATTTTTGATGAAAAACAATTACGGCCTTCAAGTAAACTACCACTTCCGGTAATCAAGCAGTGGCCAAAAAGGGAAGTTCACAACTAGATTTTACAAAAATCCTAAATACAAAATTACAACTTTCTACAATTAACCGTTTTTGAGTTATGCGAGATACGAACGTACGTACGTACAGACGTCACGACGAAACTAGTCAAAATGGATTCAGGGATGGTCAAAATGGATATTTCCGTCGAAATCTGAAAACCGAAAATTTTCGCGATTACAATACTTCCTTCACTTTGTACAAGAAAGTAAAAATTAAATTTTGGTGGTCTGAATTATCTGATTCGAAGTTACCCCAGTTATACTGTCTGCAAATATAATTTTAACCGTAAAAATATTAAATGGGTTGATTTAACTTGATGTATGTGAATTGAACGATAAGTAAACACCTTTCTTTCAATCTTAGCTTTGTTCTTTGTCCCGGTATTCAATTTTTTTCAATATGATTCCACATTCGATTAAGATAAGAAAATTCTGCTTTGAGTGAAATACTCCCTTCTTTCTCTACCTTCCTCCACCTCCACCTGTCATTCTCTTCTAATTCCATATTTTTATTTAATGTTAAAACTTTAAAACAATAGCACAAATCGAACCTATTACATGATCATTTTGTTTACCCTTCCTTTCTCCTTTGTATGTATGTATATTACTTTTTTTTTTTAAATAAATCCTTCGCATATCTTTCTAAAATATTTCCTAATAAGAGAACTTCTAAAAATGTTAAAAACTACTCCGCTTTAGCAAGATGGATTTACCCTACCATAACCACCCATGTTCTAGAGTGCAGATGTCGGCTTCCTACAACAGCAATAGGAATATTTGGCGTATTGATTTTTTGTTGACTCTATAACTTGTTTGATACTAAAGTTCGAAAATATATGGATAAATTTTATATTTATATATGAGCGTATGCAAAGTAAAGCTATAACATAAATTTTGAGCACATTTTATTTCAAATTGCAAAGATTTACTGAGTTTATTTGAGAAAAATGTTGCTATTAATGAAAGTATTATTTTATAAACAAGGATATTCCTAACATTCTGTTAGTCTATCTTGTGGTTATGATGTGGATAAATTTCCAATCACAAGGATAGCCTTTTCGGGACTGGGCGCCATATTTTATCTAATTGACTCACAACACGATGAGATTATTACTGTTATTACGAAGACCTGAGATGCTGCCTGTAGTCATGTTACGTCCTACATCACTTTTTTATCGTCCTCTCGACACAGAAATAATTTCGCGACGAGTCCATATTTAGAGAGTGTAGTATCCCACTGCTATTTAGTATCGAGTATGTAGGAGGAATAGTTAAGGTAATAATTCAAAATAAATAAACAATGAGATTTTTTAATATTAAGGCGAAAGTTATCGATGTTTGTGTTTTATATTCGTGATTAAGAAATTATATATCTTTAGTAAAAAAAAATTTTGTTTTCGTATTTTAACCAGTTTTTATTTTAAAAAAAAAAAATCGTTGTTCTTTCTTCACCATCAATGTTTCTTTCATAAGACTAGAAAAACTAAATTAGTCTTGGATATATTTATTCTGAACAGCAGCTTGAATAAATTTTACATAGATCTACCTTCATTTTTCTTCTTTTTTTTTTATATATTAGAGTCGGTGTGAAAAATGTTTACTTCTTAATACCAAGGATCATCATAACAAGTCCTTCGAAAATAGATTTTTGTTATTTGTTTATGTGAATCCGGTACATAAACATGTATCATCTGTTCTTAGATACCTTGGGTGTTGGAATCTGAATATGCAATTGGTTTAGGAGTCACTTTTTTGGAATAAATAAAGATATACTTTGTTTAGAAATCTTGAAAGCATACATGAGACTTGTAAGAGAATCTGCACTAGCAAGGTATGTACGGGAGTGCGGTTGGAAGCCCCACCATAAGCTAAAATTGAAACTCTAAAATTCTTATTTTTTGCACTGGTCTTGCATCCAACCATTTCGATATTCGAAATCACTGGGTGTCAGCCTTAAAAAATTGTCAATTCCACTGCTATCTTCAGTTTTAATGTGCCCGGGATATCATGGCATGGCTCATTGGTGAAAAGCTGACTGAATAGCTTCCGTTTGCATCATCTTTTGCGGTTGCGTTTATGTCGATTTTTAATCAAAATCAAATGCAAAACAGAGAGACCTCCTCGGGCTAACTCCCGAGATATTTCGAGCAGAACTCAAGAATAGCTGTATCATTTTATACGTTTGAGTTTACTATTTTGCCGTATTAAGAGTTGTCATTAAAATATAAACAATAAATAATAAATTCAGTTGTGGATTTAGTACAGCTACATTTGATGTGGTACTGATATAACAAACATAAAATCACTGAACATTTTTTGACATAAAATATTGGGAAAAAATTGCGTCATCTGTTCCAATAATTGTTCATTCCTTAGGATAATAAGATATATTTATTTTTTTCAATATTAATATGACCCTTCTTGTTGATCAATTTTAATATTTAAGGTATTATGTTTGTATCATAATCTATACAGTATAGATTTATTTCCTGAACACGAGTTTTCACTATCTTATACATAAACAAAAACAATGCTGTTATTATGTGATTATTAGCCCTCATCAACACAAACATTAATACTGCTAAATAGATAACGGAAGCGATTATGATTCGATTTGGTTCCTGAGCCTCGGAATGATATCACTAGCTGGTACCACCACCTTCAATACGCCCACAGGGCCTTGAGTCTATTTAGATCTACCTCATTTACATTTATGTGTAACTCTCTATGGTTTCTCGTATCTCTATATCCATTCACAAAGGCGGTGTTCTTATCTTCGCATCTTCAATGATCCTATTCTGTTTGTCTCTACGTGTGTCTCAATATCCGTCAGTTCATGTATATAAATGTCTGATAAATATCTAGCGATTTAAATGGAATCTGGTTGAACTAGGTTAGTTTTAATTTTTTTTTAAATATTCAATGTTTGAAGACTACTATAGCGTATTGATTTGGCTCTGATCTCGAATTGTGATAATTTTTTTATAGTTTAAAAAAAGTAATCATAAACTTTTTCTTTCGAACGCATACTTTGGGAGATATTGGTCAGAAACTGAAACTAGTGTCAAAATGTCGATGTTTTTTTGCTATTACGAAGCTCGTATAGGCCTTTCGACGTAGCAAAACTGGTTTTTTACATCTTGCTGAGGTTCAAAAAACATTAAAAAAATTAGAACTACTTATTCTTTTGCAAGCTCGGATGTATAATTTGACTGGACTATTTCCAAATGTGTGGCACGTGTAACTCCAGGAGTTTGGTGGGGTATGCGCAGCACCGGACTTGAAACATGGAAAACTAAAAATAAACTTCGTTATTTGTTAGTATTGTGTATGCGTGGTTTTCCTGTATATACGTGAAGTTGCTTTTTCATCATTTGTATGAAATAAGTCGATAAAATGGAACAGCCTTTTGGATGTGGAACCACATCTCAGATTAAAATGAAGGAACCAAACTATGATGGTCAGTCGAGCCTTTTTTATGTTTATATTGACTGGATTAAAACACAGTGATAGGGGCTATAGCCTGTAGTATACTGGAGTGGGGATAGCTGATGCATAGAAGGCCTATCTTCTATGGCTTGCCGCTTCTACTCTCTTTAAGTATTTTTAAGCTATGCCTCTATAGATCGAAGTCGCCTGCGATATTTTGTCGAATTACGAACAGTGTGGACACAGCTTTACCCTTTCGACTTTCGATTCGATATCACAGGCGACACCCCGTTCGTCATATCGAATAGAAAGTCGAACAGCCTAGACAGTTGGATGATTTTTTTGTAGGAGATTTAATTACCTTTCGAATGATTTTGTAGTGATCATTCAAAAAATCTATAATTTTTGAATTTAAATTCATTTATAGAAGTGGCAAACAATTTATCAATCCTTAATTAGATTGATCCTTCTATACCATCATGCGGATGTCAACTGATTATGAAGCGAGCCAAGCTATAGCGCATATAATTTTTGAATTATGCGCGAATAAAATTTTATTTTCAGCAATAAGTTTTTTTCTCTGGTATTTACTGTGTATATGAATAGTTAGATAGCTTTAAGTAGAAGAAATTAAGGAAAATTCATCAAAATCGTCGGATCCGTTTTTGCGCTACAAGCTATAGATTAACACGTTTTTCGAATATTGCGCAATACCGGTTGTACCCGTTGAGTACCCGTTGTTGAGTACCCGATTTAGTACAGAGGCGGAAAACCCAAAATTCGTCCACCCGCTCAAGAGATTATAGTGACACACACAGTCTGACCGACAGCACACAGACAAATGGCTGAAAATAAGTTTTTTGGACCCAGAATATTCTGAAACGCACAGATCCGTTGAAAAACGCGCATCTAAAATTTCTAAATCTAAAATTTTGTAGCGATAGGAAAGTGAAAACGCACAAATTCTTTTTACTCTCCAAAAATAAAAGTTCCATTTTATTTCAATAAATGATTCGTTACAATTTTGATTTATTTTGCCACGGGGCCAACAGACTTTAGCAGAAAGAATGTTATTGTGAGTTCGTGGAGAATGAGGCAATCAAACTGCTCGGATTCTTTTGTTCCTCTTGTATGAATGACTTAGGTTGCACTGTTTGGAAATTACATCCTAATAGCTCATTTGTGCGTATTATGTAAGAATAATTTTGTTATATTTCATTCCCTTCACTACACCACAGATTTTTAAATTGTCATCGTGATCATTTTTTGGGTGTGTTTGTTTTGATCTCTTCTGAGCTAACTCGAAGCCTTCGGAATCTAAACTCCTGCTGCCAGTGCTTTCAATTAGCAGTAACCTGAAGCACTGTACCCAGCGGATAATGGACCATTACTCCCTTAATTAGGCGAGGCCTAAAAATGCTTTGATAAATGTTCACAATAATGATTATGATAGACAAAAAAGGTTAATCACTGACACTATATTAAGGCGTTGATCGAACAGCATATTTTTTTTATATTCACGGATTATTTTACAACTATGGAAATAGAGAGGCTATAGTCGGAGAAATAGAAGGAGCCAGGTGGTCAAAAATTCAATGTCATCAAATCGAACCTGGTACTGCTAGTACCAACGCCGTATATATCCTTAGGTAAGAAGAACTAACTATGATTTAAAAATGAAATAAATTAAAAAAATAAAAATGATAGTGATAATATTGTAGTAAACACTAACTTGCCTACATAAACTTTTTATAAGAAGCAATAAAATAACGCTTTGCTAAAGAAAATTTTAGAGCAGACAAGACATGGAGTATTAGCGAGGAATGTTCCTGATTTACTTACTCAAATAAAACGTTTGCTTTTGTTTTACCAATGAGTATGATATAAGCTTATTGGATGAAATAGCTTGTTACTTAGCTTATGGACGAATTTAAATGGTTGACCGTTAAAGATACCGGACCCAACAACTGCTTTCTCACTGCCATAAATTGAGCGGAAAATACTACATTACAACATGAATCATTAACTTTCAAAATAACAGGGCTTTCAAAGGAATGGTAACGATAAGAGTTCGTGGACCGAATGAGCTCATGTACTGGCCTGTAAGAGTGGCCTTGTACCCGCAGCGGTCGGGAGTGGGTGATGTCATCTCTTCTCCCTTGAGGAGTTGGCTGGAAACCAAGTATTTATCTCTTCATAACCAAAATCTTTTATAATTACAATTTTTTTTCTTGATTGTTAATTAGTTAATGATTCATTCATGTATAGTATATCAAATTAGGTTACAACGTAGTAATAATCTGCTGTGATAAGCTAAAAGGCCCTAACACCAAATAATTTTTTTAAATACATCGTTGCTTATATCCGAATCGCTTTCAAAACTACAACTTTCATTGGTTTTAGGGCTTTCTAATATTATAAAAAAGGTTATTTTTTTAGAGAAATTCGGGTACAATACAAAAATGTATTTTAAAAAATGATGTGGAGTTAGGGCCTTCTAGCTTATGACGGTAGTAGTAGGGATGTACAATTTTGAAAATAATAGCATATTTAAGTTTAATGAGTGGTCAGAAATTGGTTGGTTTCCTTTAATATTCTACATGTGCATTTTGAAAGATGAATTGATTGCTTACAAAAAAAAAAAATAATAATAATAATAAAATAAATTAGTCGGACTAATATAAGGGAAGATATAGCAAATATGTTTTGTATTTGACTTTAACCCAAATCAATAAGAAAAGTGATATGAGTGGATATGATATGACACACCAGATGTATATATTTTTTTTTTTTGGAAAGCTACTGAATTACTAAATTAAAATAAATACTTAAAAATCAACTCGTTAGTTTTTTCCATGCCCACCAGTAACTATTTCAAATAATACATTACCTAACAATTTCTGACAAAATGCCGAGAATTTACAAGACGATACTATCTACTTTCTCATCTTCACTTGACTTACGAAACAAGCAACTTATGTATAACCAGATCCGTCTTTAACCAAGTAGGGGTCCATGGCACTTAAATGTATGAGGACCCTCCAGATTAGAGAATTTATTTTCTGAACAACTTTGGATTATCACCAGAAATAAACAACATGCTAGTTAAAGCATTTTTTTTTTTTAATAACAAACATTTGAAGAAAAAAAAATGTTAAACCCCCTATGGCTCGCAGGACCCTGGACCCGTTATTTTCATGGGTTAATGGCACTGTTGAAAACACTATGTTGAGACCTGTCTGAACATATGGTGCAGAACTATGGATTTTAATCTATAATCCATTGAAAGACTGTGAATCTTAGTTTACTTCAAACCGCACAATATACCTATAACGACATAAACATATAGCTGCTAAACTTTACAAACATGAAAAATACCACAAAACTTTAGCTAAACAGATTATAGTCAAGGGTTTTCCTGATTCGATAGTATCGCAGAGAATGATTAATCATGAAAATCAAGGCCTAATGAAAACATCAAATTTGCATGGTCCGCTGAAGGTGCAGTTATAAATGTGATATGGATAAATAATATAAAATTATATAAAAACTACTGAACATAATTCGATGGAAATTCTTGTGGGCATTTTAATAGATCAGAGACACCAACTTTATTATAACTTTATTGCCGAAAATATACATGAGAATATATACTATAATTTGTACTAGAAACTTTTGAACGGAAGTTTTTCCTTTCAACATACTCTGATTTTTTTTTTTTTTTATTATTTTAATATTTGATGCTAATAAATTGTTTGAAAATGGAATGAGTTCTTTCAAGGTAACATTCTAAACATAATTGTCGTATGGTGACAGGCATTCTTGGAGAATATCTCCTATAGTTGCGTTGAGTGAATATTGAAGGTTAAACACTAGTATACTCATTAATTATCACTTGAGTGTTTCTGAATGGAGAGAGACATACACTGTTTTTTATTGTCAAGAAATACAATCTGCCACACTTAAGGGGAATAGACAGGAGCGGATTTGTTGTACTGCCGCCCACCGGTATGGCAGATAATAGGCGAAGTGAATAAAACTGAGCACTTGCTAATTCCTCAAAAACCTGAGTAGATACTCAGGTTAGATATGAATAAAGAGACGTTACACAATGGAATTATTGCTAAGTGTATGGAGCACATGCTCCAAATATTTGAGGAATACCTGCTCAAATTTGTAAATGAATAAAAGTGAGAACATGCTCCACTATGTGAGTAGGTAATCAGTAAAATGCTGAGTCTACGAAAGAGTCGATCGACGTTTTACAGAGTGCCTACTCACATAGAATAGTGGTTTTAAGTTTTATTGATTTAGAAAGGTGAGCAGCTATCATCATCAAATATTTAGAGTACGTGCTCCATTTGCTTAGCAAGTATTACATTGCGTAACTTCGCTTTATCCACATCTAACCGGAGCATCTACTCAGTTTTTTTTAGAATGAGCACGTGCTCAGTTTTGTTAAATTCACCTAATGTCGCCCTCTACATCCGCTTTTCTTTTCTAGATCTATGTCTCTCTCTCTCTCTCTCTCTCTCTCTCTCTCACATTTCATATTTATGTGTGCTTAATCGAGCGGTTTTTTATACTTACAAATTCGTTTGAATCTAATAATATAATTTCTTTAATCTTTTGCCGCTTCCTAAAAATTGTCTAGTCTGCCTGTGCGTAGAACCACTACTGGCAATAGGCAGTAGTTATGTATGTAATCGTTCATACCACACCTACAGACAAAACAAGTAAAATAAAATAAATGAAATTAATATAAAATACCAATAAAATTAAGTTAAATAAAATAAATACATCTATAATAATATAAATAAATTAATTAAATAATAGAATAATAAGTAAGCAATTATGATGAGTTAAATTAAAATTTATCACCTAAAATACATATATAGTTAATAATCTGTGCATATTATGACAAAGTAGTCACCTTATATCGGCATAATATAATACGATGCTTCACTAGTTGATCATATTCACAATATTGTATTCAATAGAATTGTATATAATTATTTTTCTTTAACGTTTTTCTTTAAGAACCTCGGTGTGAATAAATCTCAAATGAACCCTTTACTCAAAAATAAAGCCATGAGACATGGCTTATCGATTTAATTTTTACTTCTAGACGGTACAGACATATTAAATGCAGTTAAATATGTTAGTTTGTTGTACATGCATAATGGATACTTTATATCTTCAGTGGTTGCAGTGACCAGAGGTTAACAGATAGATTTCTCCTATAGGCATCCTAACTGTAGGTTTCAATGGATACAATGATCTTTTATTTTCTTCACAACTTCTGATTTTTAAATGCAATGTAAGTCATCCATGCTTTAATTTGTCTATTAAATGTTATTTCACCAACACCAGCTTTAGCACAGACTATTTACATGACTAGGTCACGTGACACCGGACTGCGAAACGAATATCGGCACGGTGAACTGAGTTTTTCCGATTAGTTTGCCATCTTTTTGAGTCTCGAATAGTATGTTGTGCGGCATGATATATCTGACGCGCCTGTCGGAATTCACAGAAAACCATCAGAATTAGAGGAGTTTTGTTTGTTACAAAATTGCGAAAATTCCATCGTATTGCAAAATTGCCAAGTATAAATCTTGATTATGCAACATATTTGTAAAATGTTGTAATTTTGTTGTGACTAAACTGTTTGGAAAGTTAAGGAATTTAAAAATTAAGCACGTCTGTTCTTTCCATAAACTTTGCTATTTAGTCCATATGATTTCTGCAAGAGGGCGAAAAAGTCTATTGATCTGCTCTTTTTTTTTTTAAATAAAATGAAATACAAATTTAATATGTACTCCATTTTTTCTAAACATTGCGGATAACAGTTTATTGTCGCTAAATACTTAATAACGGCTCTTAATAATAACAATATGAAGTTTGGTCTCAATTGGCTTAGCCTTTTTTCTATGAAAAGCGAACAAAACATCTAGGATTTTGATCTTCTACCATTTTGTTTTAAGGGCCGATTGATGTAGCTTTAAACCTCAAAATCAGAGCTCTATATAAAAAACGTTTCATCGAAATCAGTTCAGCTATTTCCTCGTGATGAGCGGATAAAAAAAATCTAACAGACAGATAGGAATTTTTTTATGTATTAAATTATTTATAAGAAAAAGCAATAATAATAAAATATTTATGATTGATTTGGAATATACCCTTATAAAATCCAATTTTAACAATTGGAATTTTTAACACTAATAAAAACAAACACGATAATTACCTATTTCAGTGTTTTAAAGAGTGATATAGAGTTACCTTGATATGAGTGAAATTGAAAAATAGCAAATATTTGAAGCTAATTTGGTCAATATTTTCAGTTTTTTTGTGCAATGGCAATTCTCTCATCACTCAATGTTTTGTGAAAAGAGAATCATTTAATTTGTTTAAATGACTAATAAATCATTCATTGGTGCTTGTAGTATTACAATTTGCTACATTTTTCGTTTAATATTGATACAAAATACATAATAAATTGGTTTCTTCTGATTGCCTTTAAAATTATTACTATTTAATTAAAACTTTGATTACCTCTACCCCTTATTGGTCATTGAAATAATTATAATTATATGCTAATGCTTAGTAATAATATAACCCAATGCTTCTGAATTGTTAACGGATAAATATAAATTATACTGCTGGAATCGCCATTCAAGTAAGCTAACCAAATAAACTAAACGTCGTACTTGAGATCTGCCTGACCGTGAAATATACAATAAGCACCTGTGTACCTATTATTCATCTTTCAATCGATTTACTTTCTATTTGAAATTCACTTTTGTCGGCGAAAAGTTAAGCAAGTTGGCCGTTTTCAAAGCCAAACAAGCATGTTCGAAAATCTTCTCAAGGTATTTTATCTCTCCATCATCTTGTTAATCTGTTTCTTGTTGGCTGACTTTTAGTGTAAGAGCGTGAAGTTAAAAATAAAAGTGGTCGGTGAAGACAACATGCTAAGACGGGTATTGTAAATGTTTACTCATCAGTGCGAGTTCGCCTCTAGATCAAGCTAGTATATTCTCGGATATTTTCACCCCTCTCGCATTTCCCAATCTCCTATTCTCGAATTACTACAATTTCCTTTAACTGACAATAGATTATTATTAATGCAACAGTTATGTTTCACTATTGGTTCTAAAAAGCAATTGTAATACTTTATAATATATTGTATTATAAATAACAATACAATGTAATTTTATGCTACCATCAAAAACCTTTGAATCACTTTTGATTAAACATTTTCCAGAAAAAAAAAAAAAAAAAAAATCGTTATCCTCGTCTCACATTTTCCACGTAGTGTACAAATGTGTTTCTGTGGAACTCCAGACAAATCTAAAATGGTTGATCAATTATTTCGTGCAACTTGTCTTTGGGATCTTGTGTGATGGCCTTGCCTCCCGATTTTAGAAAAACTTAAAGCGATTCTACACCCATACCGTCGCAAATATTTTCTGTCGTCTTTGCCTAATTATTCAATCCCGCCGTGTAAATTACATCTTCGATCTTCTTCAGTTCATATCCTCTGTCCGTTATCGCCCATCCGATTTATATAATACCGCCTCATTATACAGATCTTTCCTTATCAGATCCTCGTCCCTCAGGAATTCAATTCCTTCCTCCATCCATTAAATACCAGCTGTTCAATAATCTCCCGTCACACATACATCCTACATGGTGGTTGTTGGCATTCAATAAATTAAGGAATCGACAAAGTGGATCTGAATCGTTCGAAAAAATCCTACGGTTTTGAGTCTAATATTAATGTTCATTATAAATCTTTATCATATTTGTGGTTGAATGCTTAAATTTGAAACTTGAATGAATGAAAGTATTCTTAAATATTTTCTTTTTCCTGATTATTGTGATGAATAGTTGTTTAATGTAATGGCTACCGGGCACAAAAGCTAGAAAAATATATAATGTAATTTGCAATGCTGGTTACAATTTACACATAAATATTCACAAAGCTACATTGTTTATTGACCATTTGGACTTTCTTTGTCGATTGCAAATACCATTGCCCATTATAGATCGATCTCTACTGCTATGAAACATCAGAGATACATGCCCATGTAGATATAGCTAGTTTTTACTTTATAATTCATGGTATGAATTATATATTCAGAATTTGACATTGTCTTACTGCAAATTTTAAAGACATATAAAATAAATATATAAATATAAAAATAATTCGTAAATTTTTCGTAAATTAATTCTTTCGTGAAGTCTTACTCATTGCATTTAAGAAGAACTGCCTTAAGTCTTATGTTTTAAAAATGGTCTTAACTTAAATTAATGATTCTTCTTCAACTCAGTTCTATTTATTTCTCTATTTTTTTTTTTTATTTTTTTTTGGCACGAAACGGCCTTACAGACCTCGCGAATATCATTTCTTCCTAACTCTCCCCACACACTCCCCTCTCCTCCTCTCCTCCCACCTCTTCTTCATTCTTTCAGACTGCATTCTTCTTTCTTCCTCGCTCCATATTCTTCCTTTTCTCACCTCTTTGGCACCCATAAGGACCTTTATCTTCATTAATTTTTCCCCATACTCACCCCTATCGAAACAGTCTTGACTTGAGATCCCCAATTTCCCCGTTTCTTCCTTTATCTGCTTGATGTACTCCCCAGCCCCTTTATATTCCCACATTTTCCCAAAGATCTCCCTATTTATTCTGTTCGGGTTCTTCCTGACCATATGACCGTAGAAACGCAGCCTCCTTAACCTAATGTCCGTTTCCATTTCTCTGTACAATTCTCTGCTAGGCCTTAGTCTATATCCTTCCGGTAATTTTATTGGCCCATAAATCTTCCTCAAGATCTTCCTCTCTATTCCCAAAAGTTTCTTTAAGCTAGGTAGAGAAGCGGTCTCCATTCCATACAGAATAACCGGTTTGACAACCGTATTGTAGTGTCTTATTTTTGCTCTTATTGAAAGACCCTTTTTACAGTATAAGCTACTGGTGGCAAAGCTGAGTCTTTCCATCTTGACCAATCTCTCCTCCATACCCTTTCTCTCGGACCCATTACTACAAATAATTTTTCCTAAATACTTGAAGCTATTTGTGACTCTGATTTCCCCATACTTTGTTTTAACTGCTTTTTCCCGAAAGTTTCGATCCGTAGTCATCATCTCCGTTTTTTCGAACGATATTTGCAAACCCACTCTTTCCGCTACTTCTTTTAGGGTGTTCAACTGCCCTATTGCCTCATCCGCAGATTCCGTCAGGAGGGCCAGATCATCAGCATACGCCTGACAACTTACTTTGACGTTATTCTTTTTGGTTCCTAATTTTGCCCCCGCGCTATTTTTGACCCATAACTCCTTCATTACTCTATCTAGGACTATATTGAAGAGTACCGGAGACAGACAATTCCCCTACCTGAGCTCCGTTCTGACCAGAAAGGGCCCACTGATGACTCCTTGGAATTTCACTAATTTCACTCTCTATTTTTATCCCAAATTTACCTTATTTTTCTCTTTGTAGTTCTTCCACAGCATGCCTTAGGCTTGCATTATCGAGTTTCTACAGTTTGATTGGAATAGCTACTATAAATATTAGTTAAAAACAAAATGTCGGTTTAGGTACATTTCTAATTTTGTAAATAAAAACTGAGAGATAGCTCTTTTTTGACAGTATTTTGAACTGGTTTTAGGAGTCACTGTAACTGCTTATCACATTTACAAATCTTTTATTGTATAATGCTATTTTTATTATGTGACTACAACTGCAAGGTCTGTTTGATAATACTCACAGACTAATCAAAATGCAATTGTTACCCATAATTAAGATAAGAGAGATAGACGTTATTTTCATGCCTGAAAAGGTACATAAGGGATCTATCTATAAATCGTCATTTTGGGTTTGACACTTTATTAAAACTGATCTCTGCCTGAGACATGAGACAACTTAAATATAAATCACACAAACTGCTTATTTTATATTACATTTATTTTTGCCATTCTCTGAAAATAACATTTAAAGGAATTGATAAAAATATTATTATTTTTTTTTTTGCAAACACGAAACTAATATTTATTTGTATTTATTTATTTGTTTGTTTGCTTTTTTTTTTTTTTTTAATGATTTTAGGTTCCTTATAAAACATAACTAAATAATCATTTTTAGTGCAGAATAAGTTTAGTTCAATAATACGAAAGCAAAAAAATTTCCCACCAAATAGTTTAATGCATGAAATCATTTAAATAACAGTTATTAAAACCCGGAAGTTCAAAACTAAAAAAAAAAATACATATAAATTTGGAAATGAAATTTGTATATTAATCGAGTGAAGAATCCTCACGAACGAAATGAGAGCATCACATTAATTTATTTGACGAGCTGTTATCAGATTATTTTTACACTGCCCCTGTGTCATTGTCTACATAACCAAGGATCCTTGGATTAATGTTCATTCCTATTCAAATTTCCCAAATGGATATCTAATTTTTATTAATTAAACAGCGCTACTGAAAAATAATTAATTTCGTATTTTTTTTTATTTGGTATTTTATGAAAATTAAGGGAAAAAAGGTACTAAAGAGACCTTTTCATCGTCTTTTTGGTATTATCGATATTTTAGAACTGATCTCTGCCAGAGACATGAGGCTAAGCGATTAATTGTCAAGAAATTCAAATTACCTTAATTTCCTTCTTTTTTTTTTTTTTAAATTAAGGGGAACTCGAAAGAATCAAGATGAGAAAGTGAAACCGAATATTTCGCTAATGATGAACTTCTAATTTCTGTTCCTGACAGCGCACAGTGGGACAAAATCCTGATTTAAGTAGTGAAATCCTTTACGATCGCGGCCTGAAAAACATTATATGGGGCCTGTTCCTTCTTTTTTTGCACAATTAATCAAATAAAATCATTTGGATATAAAATAGTAGACATGATATGGTATGCACATTAACAGTAGGATCAATCGTTCTTTTGGTAAAGTATTTTTATTGTAATGCAGTTCTTTCTCTTCACTTAAAAATCAAGTTACCATGCTTGGTCTCAATTCACAATTTGTTTTTCTTTTTCTCACCCGTCAACACGGTTATAAGAAGAGTAATTAACTTGAAATAGATTGTGAACTCAAATTAAATACAGGTATCAAAGATTTATTGAAAAAAAAACTATAATATTAAAGATCATTAGGAATTATTGGTTATGGTTTTACTGATTAACAAGAGAATATGATTAATTTTTTTCATTCGTTTTTTAAAAGTTTTTTGTTGATGAATAATACAAGCTGTCACGCTCAAGAGCAATAGGTATTAAATCAGTAAGTATCCATTCACACACACACACACACACTATATATATATATATATATATATATATATATATATATATATATATATATATATATATATATATATATATAAATATACAAACTAAAGAAAAAAAAAATCTGATGTGGACACCACATGACATCCTTGTACCCCAATTAAACTATAAATCGGTGGTTTAAAAAGTGATCCTGAATCGGTTAGTAGATTCCGAAAATCTCAAAAATGACACTCGGCGTCGCGACGTCTATTGGTGTCGGTTATTTGTGACAATGTCCTGAGTCGTAATTCTGGATGTGACAGAATTTTATATTCTAAAACTTTTATTTCTAAAATTGATAAAGAACCATTAAGTCTAGTCAAATAAGGATTCAACCTCAAAATGGAAGATACTGAGCTGAAATTTTAATGGATTTTTATTATTTCTTTCGAAATATTGGCTAAAAAGTCACAAAAAAATCGCGTGTCGGTGTCTCAAATTATTAAAGGTCAAAGGTAAAAAGAAGTGACGCTTTTTTTTTTTTTTTTAGAAATAAAATAAATGGTATTTTTATGCGTCCCAAGTCGTTAGCTGGGACCAAAACTTGTAAAAAATTAAATTCTTTATAATTTTGGCTTTATTCATTTTCTGTATGATCAACCGTTCTCTAGACATGAAGTGGATAGGGAGGGGAAGGGCCAAAGAAGGGTTCTCATTTCAGAAGTAGGTTTGAATGTGAATATTGTATGCCGTTCCAAAACCACTACCTTTAAAAACAGCGGCATGTTATTACAAAAAAAAAAACAAAAAAACATTCCGCTCATTTTATTGATTGTGGGCACAATATCTTGAAGACTACCAAACATAAAATAAAAATTATTCAAATTTTTTTTTTATAGAAATTGAATTTGTTTAAGTTTACCAGGTCCCAAGGTATATAAAAAAAAAATTTAGTATTTCAAAATAACATTTTTTTTTCCAATATGAGAAATCGCCATTTTTTAAATTTATTTTGGCAAATATCACTGAAAATTTTCTAGAAAGATTGCCATTATAAACTACTTTATAGTGCATGTAACTCTTATTTAGGTGGTAATAAATATGGGTACGTCAAAAAGTTCCCGAGATAACTTTTCTTTTCTAACTTTTCTCAAGATATGACAACGTTGCATTATGTCAAAACCGTGCACAATGTGTTTTTTGAAATAGTTTGTCTCGAGAACTATTAGACGAACTGTCTATTATTCAAATTAGAGTTGGTTAAATGCACCATAAAGTAGTTCATGATGATTATCTTTGTAGTAACAGTTTCCTTGATACCTGCCAAAATAAACTAAAAAAATAGCGATTTCTCATTTTTTTTTTCAAAAGAAATATATCTTTTTAAAACATTAATTCGTAAAATATTAGACGTACAGATATCTATTGGGGCTCAAATAAGAGCTATTTAAATGCATTATGAAGTAGTTTATAATGATTATCTTCGTAGGAAGAACAGTTTCCATTATATTTGCCAAAAAAATTCACAAAATTGTGATATCTCGTTTTTTGGTGCAAAAAATTGTTTTTTTGAAATTCTATATCTTGGAAACTGGTAAACTTAAAGAGCTCTATTAGGGCTCAAATTTTAACTAACTTAATTTTATTTAAAAATTTATACACAATGTTATTCGCGTAGTTAATAGTATTCAAGATATTGATCAGAGAATGAAAAATTAGAGAAAATTTTAGATCTTACCTAAATAAAATGTCGTTTTTGAAGCTAGCGTCTTTGGAACGGCATACAATTATTTTACTTGGAATGTATTATATTTTCGCAATTCACATACAAACCTTTTCCTAAAATGAGAACCCTGTTTTCACCCTTCCCCCTCCTTACCCGCGTTACATCTTGAGAGCGGTTTATCATGCAGAAAAAATGAATAAGACCAATATTATCGTTAGTTTTATATTAATATCTAACGCAATACATGTATGGGAGGCATGAAAAACGATGTATTAAAAAAAAAAAAGATTTGTGTCCCTTTTTTACATTTGGCCTTTGATAACTTGAGACCCCGACACGTGATTTTATGTGACTAAAATCACTTAGCCAACATTTAGAAAGTCCTAATAAAGATTTATACAAATTTTCAGTTCAGTATCTGCCATTCCACTTTGTTCACCTTATTTTACTAGCCTACATACTCTCCAGGGGGAGGGAGGGTATGCTTGATCCAATTTATTCGAGACAGTGCTAAAGGAGATGGTATAATACTGCGGATAAATAATTTAATGCAATGATCAATCATTTATTGATCTTCTTTGTTGGACTTGTATCTTCCAGACGGCTCTCAGCAAGTGTGAATAAGCCAAGGATGTGTTTGTTAAACATTAGCTTTGCCAAAATAGCTTAGTTAAAGATCCGCTATGTTTGCATTACCTATATTCTCTTCTTTTTACTTCTTTTTCAACTTTGTGTTTGTTAAACAAAAAGAGTGGCATTTGGAACTCACGCCAGGCTATGCGTTTTAACTAAAGTGAAATTTCTGAAAAATATCTTTAAGAAATTGTAAAACGACATATGTATTTGTAAAATTTGAGCAATTTTTCGTAAGCTTGTGACAAATTTTCAGAACGTACCTTCATGAGATTGAAATTATAATTATACGATTTATTGGAAGAATTCAAGAGTTAAATCCTATCAGGCTCGTCTATAGTTGGGAAAGCGGAGCAGAAGTAGTGAGGCTCAGAGCGGTCGAAGAAGGCCCTGATTGAACTATATAAAGATATTATCTCAAGTACCATCTGTGTTAATGTCATCCCTTCTGAATGAAGTGTCTACATTAGTGAGATAGATGAGATTTATTTTGAAAATATATAATTATTATAAGATAGAAACTTTTCAAAGAGGTACTACTCAAATAGGCTTGCTACATGCACAGATTACTATAACATTTATCAAGGCAATTTGTTAGAAAATGGTATGCTCTCTTATATTATTATTACATTATTTAAAGTGGAATGGGGTACCGCAGTGAGTAAGGCACTGTCGTCCTATCGTCCGGTCCCAGGTTCGAGTCTGGCTATAGCAGATATTTTTTATTCTGTTATATCAGTCGTATCGACCCGGTGGGTTCGGAAGACCCTCCCTTAACTGGGGGAAAATCCTGGCGGCTGAGCGTTATCTCGGCTAAATCACCTCCTTGCACTGCCATTGGCCTTGAAACGGTACGGTCCTCACCAAGTACTGAATCCAAGACCCTTCATGAATAGTAGTGGTACAGGTTTTTTTTAAATTGTTTATATTATATAATTATATTATTTATTATCATCTTTTGTATTTTTTTTTTTAATTTTAGGTTTAATGTGATGAATGATAAAAAGCATGATAATTATAAAAACATGAGTGACGACAATTTTACTCCAAGTAAAAGATATTGCAGATAATAATGTATTGCGTTTCGGGAAAAAAAAATACCTTTGATATATACGTTCGAAACTATCATTCAAAAATAAAATCTCGAAGTCGTGTTGTTTACAAAATACCCAGGTAAGGAATGGCTTGCTGAGGATACCATGCATACCAGGTATCTGATGCAATCAGACGAAGCTATTAGGAATCATCTTCAGCTTTAATTGATTTCTTGATAAAACTCTGGTGATCACGGATCCTTAACTGGTCCCTTAAATGCTGTAGGCTAGTATTAAAATCGTTTATGTTCGGAATCCAGTGCTGCAATCTAGAAGCCTAACGATAAGACTCCACGGGTGACATAGGTCGCGGACAGTGCCATATTGCACAACCATCAGTCAGTAGATATTGCAGTAGATATAGAACAAAATAAATCACTTAACTAATTAAGAACCCCATAAATAAACGTTTATCTTTGATCACATCAAAAAAATATAGACAGTGATAAATCAATTTCGTTGCATTCATATTTGTCATTTGCGTACCGACACAAACTAGTTTTCTATACATCTGAAGATATTTAAAAAAACATCTTAAGGAAAATAAATAAAAATTAAGTCATTAATTAATTAATTTTAACTTATTCATCAAAATGTACGCCATTAATTTCTATCACTTGATATATCTGAGCCAAAAATTCGATGTCCACCTCCAATTTATTTGTCGAGGGTGACCCTCGTCGAACCCTGAGCATGACTTTCTAAGGCTCATGGAAATCTCTCTAGTCTTACTCCTCCACTTCATTAATTTCCCCTACGGTGTTTCAAGACAATCCCGCTATTTTGTAGATTTAACAAAATCACTCAGACCATTTTTCAAGCAGGCGTATAAATGAGTTTGAAATAGGTATATAATCCATATGAAATCGGAATTTAAATCACAACTATACAGCTATTTTTACAATATTGCATACTCTTGAGGTCTGTAAGTACATTTAGGGACTAATCTGGGAAAACGCTCAAACTTAGTGTACACTCTGGTACACTCTTATTGTATAGGCATATTTATACATGAGATCAGTTAGGAAATTCGGTTCCATTATTGGGTGGGTATTGCTCCCACTGAAAGTAGTTGTTTTTTGTTTTATCGAATCTTGTAAATATTGAATGTAAAAAAACCCAACAAAAAACATGTGAATCATGTTGAAAAAGTTTTTTGTTGTGATTATTATTTTTTTTTTATTTTTATTATAGATAAATAAAATATCTCCTGAGATAATCAGTACCACGACACCGCGCCTTTTGTGGAAATTGGTGGGTGGTCGGATAATTCACTGATCGTTTTCTTATCTACATTTATATTTTTTATATGTGTATTATTTTTATTATCAGAATTTTGAATTAATTATTGTTTTTTCCTCTTAATTGAGGCGGTAGCTAGGCGTTCGCGTTATACGCCTTATTTCCAGAGGATTTTTGGAAGCCATGATATCTATTTTGTTTCTTCTAAAAGTTTCAAAGTCTTGTTTTTATTTATAATTTATAAAGTTAATATAAATGTTTTAATGAGACGGGTTTAATCGCTCTTTATCCATAGAACTGTTCAATGAGATGCACCAGTGTGGATTTTCTATCTTATTTTTATGATTTTTTGAAGAAAAGTGTTGACCAACCGATCGTCTGTGTTGCCTAATTTTCAAAAAGTGACTATTTGTTTTCATTCAAAAAGGAGCTTGCACATATTTTATTACTACTTTGTATTCTATTTTGATGTTACTGGAGATTTTTTTTCTTTATAGATTTTTTTTCTTTATAGTTCTTCTTGATTTAAATGGTGGCTTGTTCGTTTTGTTGGAAAAATACAGAAATTTCAAATTTTATTATCATAAATATCCTTAATTATAATTTATAATATATAATCATATATCTTCATAATATATAATATATTTTCATGTTATAACTAAGGACTTTTTTTAAGTAAATGGTTGATGTAATATAAAAATATTTTTTTTTAGTTCTGAAGTTGAGGATCAATGCCTCGAAACGTTAACAACGTAAATAATAAAAGTTACCGACTGGAAGATTGATGGCCAAAAATTCCCTACTAGTGCACAGAATTTTCGTACTAAAATGATTTAAAAAATAAATTTTATTATACTTTTGTGAGAGAAGACATGAAGAGTTGCATACTGTTGAGTTTATTTCAATAAGTGTTTCTGAAACTCTTTAAAATTGTTATTGTTAAAAATATTATTATACGGTGGTAAGGGAAAGGTGTGTGATGCGCGCACCGCGCCAGATTTAAAAAAAATTAAATTAATAATTTTAATTTATTTTTGATAATGAATTTACCGCAAAAGTTGTAAAGTATTGGAACTCATCTTGAAATGAGTGTGACGCATTTCTTCTAATCATATTTCTTCTACGATATTCAATTTATCCAATCACCTTATCAACTAGACGCTGGATACTGATGTACTCTGAAGTAAAGTGGCCATATTTTTCTGACCATAATTCGAGACAATTTTGAATATCACCTCCCTCTTCTCTCGCCATACCTGTAAGGATTTAAAGAGATGTATAAAGGATGGTGATTTTAATGTAAAGAAGAAATGCGATTGTTGTTTCTCAAAAATAAGTCATATGGTTTATTTTTATGAATAATTTTTTGCCAAAACTGAAAAATAGAACAAATGCCCGTTCCGAATGACCCTCTAAAAAAATCAGCACACGACCAAAAAAATCAGGCCTGTACCGAAAAATTCGGAACGGATATTCATCATGTCGGTTTTCGTTATAACCGATAGCAAAAGGTCTTTTTGCAGTGCTAGCAACAATAACTAAATAGTTTCTTCCATTTTTGATTCACAACTAAGATTGGTTTACAAGTAGCTGCATCCAGAAATTATATTGCCAGTATTTTGATAGCTGGTCTGTACTTACCTTTAGGACGGATAGGGTTATAAGATATGAGGTATTCCTATTTAGATTTTTATTTTTAATTAAATTATTTTTTAAAGTGTTTTATGTTAACGTAATAATGAAGTTGATAATAATTTATTTTTCATTGCAAGAAAACTTTACCGGGCTATCGGCGTTTCAACGACCTTATTATCCTTTACCCGGAGAAGTCCGTAGCCCGTCATTACCCGGTACCCAATGAAATTTATTTCCCGGCGCAACACTAATTATTATTGTTAGCTTCTGACGCTAAGTGTTGAGACTCTCAACAGTAAATTACTGCACCATAGTATGTAAATAAAGCGCCAGTACTGATCAGTACTGAAAACCACAAAATCGCATCATCGCAGATCAGAAATGGTACATTCAACAGCCCAATAGAGAGAGGAGAACACTCGTAAAGAATTAAAGAAATGCACTGTTTACTTCTTTACTTTATGTACTTTGAATGTATGGAACTCGTTAGGAATGATCTCCCATCTTCAAGAGATTGGTATGCTTTAGATTGCAGAAATGAGATTTGTTACCTGCTGTAATGTGATTTTGAATCCTCATGATGCTTAAATTAGCGAAAAACTGACTTTAGTTATTTACTGCAATTTTTGAAAGTCAAGATTTTATTATGGAATCTTCCAATAATAAAATTAAATGTAATACATAAAAAAAAAATCTGAATATGAACATTTAGATGAAGCTTGCCCACACCTATAGAGAAGCAATTAAAAAGACAGTTTAATAACTATAACTTAATAAATGAGTAACAATCTTTCAGGGGGAGGAAGTTCAGGATTTAACAACAGTAATGCTGGCCTTGATCTTCGTTAGTCTGGTATACTCATTAATGACCTCTGCTCGTTTTTCTTCTTTTTTTTATCCTTTCCCTTTTCTTCATCCATTCATCACAGTATCCTTGCCTGTCCATTCCCCCAGCGCTTTGCGGATCCAGTTCTATTTTTAAAGATATGACTCATTGGATGTACAAAAACAGGATGCATTTTTTTCTTTCTGATTCATCTCAGGTATGGGCCTAATGACCGTTCTACTAGATAACGACTTTGAGATTTTAAATTGCGAATCTTCACCTCATTGTGCATGCTTATATTTGTATACACTTTTCATATTTGTCATTACTAGACTACCGTAGTATATAGGCTACCTTATACTTTTGTGTTATATATATATATATATATATATATATATATATATATATATATATATATATATATATATATATTTGCTCAATTCATCAATATATTCCTACTTGCGTGAATCCATTTTATTCAGATTTTTATTATTCGTTAACGAATTCTTTGGTATAACAGTTAGTGGCGTACGCAGAAAGGAGGGGGAAATCAGAGGGATATATTTCTCCCGAAATTTTTGAAAAAAATATGATTTTCATATATGTTTTGTATTTTGAGTAATGATTTTTATACAATTGTAATTCTTATCCTTAAAACTTATACCCTATATCATACACTTAATGATTACTTGCCTTGTTATTAAATTTCTCACCCGAAAAAGCATTTTGGGTATAAGTCTGATCACGACACCTATATTATATTTGTATTTTTTTAATCTTATAAATTTGGTTTTTATACATTACTAACAACCCTTTCAAAATATAGGAAATCATTGTTGGCAAACTTAAGACTTTTTTTTTGTCTCCATTTGTCAACAATAAATCTTGAAATAGTCGTGACCGAATTTGCTGGAACAGTACAATGGACTTCCTCGTGAAAAACGCTGATGCCAGTGTTTAAATATTCTCTTATTTTGTTTAAAATTTTAAGAACATCAAGTAGCTACTTTTGTATTTTAGTTATTTATTATTTCTTCTGTAGCATAGATGATGCTGCTTAAGAAATTCGCTCCGAGATTAGCGATTAGGAGAAGTCTTTTTTAAAATTAAAGCAAGAAATTAAAAATAAAATAAAACTGTAAAAATGAAATTAATATTGATCTTTTAAAATATTTCTTAAAACCTTTTTTAAAGAATCAATTAGTTTCACAAATTAATAAAATTATATTTTTCCGATGTACCAAATTTTTCATGAATACTTGATTATATAACTAAATTGGTTTATTTTTTAACTTTATTTTTTCTTTAAATTAATAATACCTAAGAAAAGCTGTAATACGAGCGCGTCAAAATTTTCGAGATTTCATCGTAGGTTTCAAGGCTCTCTGCGTCCAAACATATGATATTCAAAAGTTTAATTATTCGGAAAAGGCTATTAGTCCAGTAAAAAAATGAAGAAAAAAGGGGGTTACCTTGCAAAATATCACGTATTTCTGATTTTTTAAATGTTTTATATATCGAGTTTGTAGTTAAAAACCAACGTTTTCGACCTTTCCCTCTCTACGGGCGCACCCTATTGCGCAAAAAAGCTCAACATTTTTCGATTTTTTCTATTTTTCACTCATATCTTTCTAATCGTAGAGTTTTGAGCAATTGTAAAGCTTGTAGAGTATAAAATTTACTACAACCCCGACAATTAATCTTTTTTTCTGTGACCATTGGCACTACGTTCTGTCAATGCTGAGAAAAAATTCTCAAGTTTATCAATACTATCTACTCGTTTTTCGCTAAATTATTCGGGATGTCAGGATGAAAAAGAAGAGCAACTGAGAATCTTGTGGACTGCTGCTGCCACATAAGAAAAGATCGCCAGTCGCAGCTTTATGAAATAAGCTTTTAACCACCCAGCGACAATTCCTTAATGAGACTGCGCAAGTTTCAGGAAACCCTCAAAGTCACCATGGAATCACTGTTACTTGAAAAAAGAAGAGAGAAAGACTGAGTGAAAAACAAAGTTATATTAATATCACATGCTATTCGTCCTCGAGGTTCTATTTTCCACAGTCTTCACTTTTTCACAGAAAATTCAGATCTAGAAACTTTATATACTTGTATAAATTTTCTGAAGAACGTTTTTCTCAACAAAGTAGCTGTTAAAAGAAATGATGGAAGAACTAAAGTTTTTGACGTACATTTTTTTTTTTCAAACTTTTGCACAAATTTGGCGGACAGTAGCCCCAGAGGAAGTGGTCACGGAATGGAGATTTTCGGTATATTTTTTTCACACTAAGAGAGATAATTTTAACCTATGATGTGTCCGTCGCCGATTTTGATCAAATTTTTTTGGGTGATTCTGCATTGAAAAAAGATCGACCAATATTCTACCGCTTTATCCAACGGCTGAGAAAAAACAATGAAAAATGCTAATCATGCTTTATTTTATATCTCGAGTTTGAAAAATGTTATCGGCATGGTTTTTCCAGCTAAAGATTTCTTTTTTTAAAATACATTAAAGAAAAATATAAATTAAAAAACAATTGATTTTGGTCAAATAAATCAAAAAAGTGTTTAAATTATCAAGTAAATTTGGCTTATAGATTTTTTCAAACAACAAATAATGGCAGATTTGGATTCAACACATCAAAATACCTCAATTTTAAAAATATCATCGAAAACAAAAAACTTTTTTTTTCAGTTCCGAGGGTGCTCAAAATTTTGAAAGCCACAAAATTACGTTTGGGTTGAAGCTCTGTATCTCGTCTTCAAGTTACCCGATATCGACTTTTTGAGCACGTACAAAAGGGGAGAGCTTCTTCTTTCCCTACATATAAAAAACTGCATTATGTTAGAATGTCAGTGTTAAAAAAGGAGATTAACATACAAAACAAAATTGAAGTTTTTTGCGGATAACTTTATTATAAAACACGCAGAAAAACCACGGTTGAAGCAAATCACGTAGTTAAAGGACCTTTACCGACGCCCCAAATTTGGTTTAAATCGTTTGAAGGGTTCTTAATTTATGAGAAATTATTTGTATCTTAAACAAAATTTGAAGGGTTCCTCCTTGGCAAAATTTTCTGATCAAAAACTTTTATCTTTAGATTTTCCCCGAAAATTTAAAGTGCTAAAACCAAATCTGACGCCAGTTTTGAATGCAAAAATTCTGTTAATATACATTACTCCATAGAATACCGTTTTCATTACATATAAGTCAATATACCCTTCAGATCGCTCTAAAATTCAATTATTTCGTTTTGAAAAATTGGATAACTCGAAACTTTACTATTTCTGGATCACGACTAATGTTTTTATATTACTTATAACACTTTCAAAACGGCCTTCAATTTTGTTTTTGTATGGTAATCTCCTTTTTTAACACTGACCTTATAAGATAATGCAATAGTTTTATTTATATCGGGAAAGAAGAAACTCCTCTCTTTTGTAAGAGTTCAAGAAAGAGATAAAGAGCTTCAAACCAAAACGTAATTTTGTGGCTTTAAAAATTTTGAGCACCATCGGAACTGAAAAAAAAATCTTTTTTTGTTTTCGATGATACTTATAACATTAAGATTTTTTGATGTGCTGAATCCAAATCTGCCATCATTTTTGGTGTGAAAAAATCCATAAGCCAAGTTTACTTGATAATTTAGATACTTTTTTTTATTAATTTGACCAAAAATCAATTATTTTTTTATTTATATTTTTCCTTTAATGCACTTTAAAAACAAATGTTTAGCTAAAAAAACCACACCGATATCAATTTTCAAACTTGAAATATAAAATAAAGAATTTTCAACATGTTTTATTTTTTTTTCCCAAACTTCTAAGGTCCATTGGATTAAACGGTAGGATATGAGTCGACTTTATATATGTATATACGGCATGTATATAACATAATAATAGAAAAAAAGAATACATTGTAAAATATTACATAATATTATTAAATGAATACATTAACTTTTTTTGTTGCATTATAAATGTTTTGGTAAATTATTCAAGAATTATTTTAATAATCTTAAAAATCTTTTACTGGAATAAAAAATCGAGGATAGCAATCATTAATCAATAAATACTCCTATGCTTCTATAACGTTCTTCCAATGAACTTTTTTTTTTATTCTCCATTCATTAAAGCTCGGTTAAATTTTTTTTTTAGACTCGCCAGTGTAATTACAAACTACTGAAATCACGAGATTCGTCCACATAGATGAATTATAATTTCTTAATTAATCAATTATAATTGTATTGAATATAACATTTTACATCATGCTATGAAGTTTCTGTAGCGAACAAGGTGACGACACTGCGACTAGTTGATTTAACAAGGGTACGTTTCGAATCTTGATTTATCTTATGAGTCATGTATCTGAAGCAATACGACCTGTTTTAGGTCATGGCTCTTCTAGAATATTTTAATGGTGTTTCGGCTAGCAGCTTTGAGTTACATATCTTCACGTCAATGAGCCATAGCATTTTGGATTTATATATCAGTGTTTCTTAAAAAGATGGATGAAAATAGTTGATTATTTTTTTTGGAGGATGGGGTAACTTTGCGACATCTTTTGAAGTTTTCATAATTTTTGGTGCACAAGATAAATTATTTTTCAGATTCTGCTATTTTTTTAACAATAGCCATACGTCTAGGCTTTATATTTATCCCATGGGAAAATTTTAATTTGAAACACGTGAGGGTCCAACAATTTTTTTATTGTTATAAAGTTACAGAGTCGTTGTGACAGGTAATTTTGATTTAAAATACACATGAGTTCCCTTTATCACAAAGTTACCTCAAATTGCAAATCTAACACCTCTAGAAACATTTAACCGCGCTTCTTAAACCAAGAAACCCTCCAAAAAATTCATCTACAGGTAATATACTAATAGGTCAGGTAATACACTATGTATTCTATTTACATAAAATCTCTTTCTAGTTGATTTTGTGGGGATTTTGTAGTGCTGCCGTTTGTTATAGCCTACATGTCACAGGGTCCAGGTTCTAGAATGTTTATGGCCTCTCCAGCATCCCCAACTCTTCAATTGAAGATCGAAATCCTTATCAGATTCTTGACAAGGGATGGAAAATTGAGAGCTGCCGGCTTCATTTACTTTAACAACAGTTCTTTTATCAGAGGAACTTGTTTCACTTTTCCCAGGGTATGGATTGTGCAGAAGAAGTCGAGGTGAGATCGCGCGTGATATTGTCACCATCAATTGGTTGTCTCTCCACCTGGACTGTTTTTCGTTTTTGCATCCCTGTTCCCCTTTTTCTTGGTGGAGATGCTGCCATTGCTTTTACTATTGCTAAGCAAATCATGAGTTTGACGCTTGTCACAAACTTACCTTTCATTTTGGGCATTATTTACGTTTTTGTTCATTTCTCACTTGAAAAACAATATTCCAAAGCTCTTAATGCGGCATTATGATCTCAGATAGTTATAAGACTACAAAAAAAATATTTATATGGCAACACGATAATTGTGGTTGACACATCCATAACAAAGTTTACATAATGTTTTATAAGCTGTAGAAGTTATAAATTTAAATAAGGTTATCCACTTCACATTAAGACCACCACCATGAGAAGGTCACATTAGGTTCAGCTGCCATCGAGGCTCATATCCTACCTGCAAGTATCATTTTTGTTGCTAGATTTTTGCGGGTGGATATAGGAATAAAAGGTGAAGCCACAAAGTTACCCCTCTGTCACTAAGTAATCACATCTTACGGTTTATTAATACTTTATTCCTTAGATTACATCTATGTGAGCGTGAAAAGCTTTGCATTTCCATGATTACAAAAAGTTTCATTTTATGAAATTTTGAATTTTACGATATTCTTGATTGAAATAGAACGCGGCCAAACGAGTTTTTAAACCAAGAATTGCCATTTCTATTCGGCTGTTATATATCTTGTGGTTTTTATTTTTGATATTTTTACTCTTTTTATATTTCTTTGTATTTCCATCATATCTTGAATAATTATAATAATAATTACAATACTTTTTTTTTTTGCATTATCTATAGTAGTATCATTTCAATTTAAGGAGAATGATTATTTTTTTTATTCTCTATGAACTATTCACTGAACTATCTTGAAATATCTGATCATGGATTACTGATTTATTTTTTTATGTTTAAAAAATAAATATATGTTGTATCCTTTCCTCGCAAGTTTCTGTAGGTTTTCATAATCACAAACTCTTAAATTAATGTACGATGAGTTTGTATTTATTCAGATAAATATACCCATTCTGCTTCAAAATTTTCAATTCAAATTGTATATTTCGTTGCCTTTTTATATTAAAAACAATCATTTATAATATTCATGGTAGTTGACATGATAAGTACTGATAGATTAATGAAAAAAAAAATGTCATCTTACAAGATTAAAATTCAAGATGCTTCAAATTCTGAGCAGGAAACATATCCTTTCATTTTCATACTAAATAACCTGAAGTTTTATTCTCAAGCCTCATCCTGCTCAGTATCCTGGTCTAGACATAGTTTAAAGAACGATTTTTATTCCATTGGATGGCCACGAAAAATATTCTATTCTATTCTCACCGACTGGAATCGAATCAGTATCCCATTTTTATTTTGGCACACCGGAGTGGTGTTATAACATGCTCTACCACAGCAAGGTGCTTAGGTGAAAATAACAATGAATAAAGTGCGTTTTATAAGTCACTCTCGTATAATAGAAAAGATTGTGTAAAACTTGTCAATTCAATACCAAACATTTCAAAATTAATTTTAGATTTAACATTATAAGTATTTTAAAAAATATAGTTATTATATTTTTAAGGAAATATTAGCGTATTTTTCTAATCTTATCTAAGATATATATCTTGTTTCAGAAGTGGATCTAGGAAAACAAGAAGTATTACGAATCGAATCCGTTGATCCATGCTTGTTAAGAAATGGTTCCGAACACAATACAGGAAATTTTGAATTGATGCGAAGATTGGATGATCCGAATCTTGTTGTTAGACGGGGTCAACCTTTCACATTGAAAATCAAGACATCGAGGGCTTATGCTGAAAATGATGACGCTATATCATTTATTTTTACACTTGCAGGTATATAAACAACTATCAAAGCTTTCCAATTTTACGTTTCAGTAATTTTACTTATTAACCAAAGTAGCCATAACATTTTTTTTTAACATCTAGTCAAAATTAATTGTTGGTTTTCAATGTTCACAGATGCAGAGAAGCCAAACTACGGGCAAGGAACACTCATTGCCGTTCCTCTTCTATCTAAAGGCAAAAATAAAGATTCTTGGAAAGCTACCACTGATAATGTGCATGAAAATTTCCTAACAGTTCAGGTAAAGCGTTAGAATAGTACAAAACTTTCTCTCCTATCTATTTCAGTGAAATACTTGCCATTGCCTCTAGTATTATTAACTACCTGCATCAAAATAAAAACAAAACAAAAAAAAACACGAAGTGAACGCAATTAATAACACATTTCTTATTTGTAAGTACGCAGAGCCTAGACGTTGAATGTTTAGAGACGCGATTCCTGAAGAAATTGTAATAGAAATATTCCAAATGACTTATATACGAGCAACAACGAACTTTCATCACTTCTAACTTGAATCATTAAAACTTAGAAGTGTTTCGTAGGCCAAAGCCAAAACCTGTAAAATAACCACTAACCGAATGGTGTCGATAGTAAGCCAACGGCTGTGCAAGGAGGTAATTTGGTCGAGATCATGCTCAACCGCTTGGCTTTCCCCAAAATTAAGGGTACCCACTTTATAGAGGCTGGGTGAGTCCCAGGAGGGACTCTCGATCCCACAGGTTCGATCCACGGCTGAGAACAGAATAAAATTATCTGTCACAACCGGTTTCGAACCCGGAACGGGGAGCATGGCAAGCCTTACCACTGAGCTATTCCGCTCCCCAATTAGTAATAGCACATATATTAAATTCTCTTATAAGGGATGCCATTGGGCAATCATTGGGGATGATTATCCCAAAATTATTTAAGGCTACGATTAAATATTAATTACCTGTTGAGTCCTTTAATTTGGATACATTTCCAAGGGCCTGATTTGTGATTACTATTGTTTAATAATTAACCGATATAATATTCCTACTTATAAGATTAATAATATCATAATGTTAGTCAAATTTATTGATATCATGCTTAATCAGACATATTCAAATTGATAATGTGCTTGGATACTAGACAACAACCTTCTTCCTAACATTTGTCTTTATTTATCAAAATTAATGTAATAAACTGATACAGGAGTTTAATCATGAAGTGATTTAGATTAGACTAAGCCATTAAATGTTTTTACATAAGTATCTTATCTGGAAATTAATTGATGTAGACGGTCTGGAAGTTCTATGGTGGTTGTCAGCCTGATGACCCAGGAACTTCCCCATTGTTGCCTCAGAATCTTGAATCATGCTCCGGAAAAAAGTTATTTCTAAGTTTAGTCTATGCTTTATTTTATTTTGGTTTATTATTTTCAATAATGAACTTTTGTAATCGATCAAGAAAAGAGAAAAATTTAACCTATCCTCCTTCACCAAATTTGAGGTTTAACAAAAATCAACTACAGTATTTCAGGTAATATATTTCTAAACAAATATCATCATCTTAAAACATTAACTCATTTTATTGACTGAATTAAGGCCAAAACAATCAAATGGCAGAAACAAATATTTCTATGCTTAACCTAAAAATAAAGTTTCCTTAGAAATATGCCGCCCTCTAAATTCTGCCGCACGGGGCGTGTCCCCTTTGCACTCCTCTCCTAGATCTGATCCTGAGTACACTGATAAACTTTGTGGGTAAATTCAATTTGTGAATGCACATTTCAGTGTTAATTTTTCCTGTTGAAATCTATAGTTGATTTTTAGTAATTATGAATTTTGAAAGGCCAAGCATGCAAGTTTGTAACACCGTGAAATAGCTTATTTAAAACATGAGATAGGGCGCAATGAAAGATACCGTATAATTTGTTTTCCAAATTTTATTGTTATTTTCCTTATTCGATAATGCATTTGTTATACTTCCGGGTGAGCCCCGAAAGATATTTTTTATCCAGTGTTCAACGTATCTAGTCAATAATTCTGAAATAATTCGCCGGTAAAAACAGCTAATCTTGAAGATATTCCTTTTAGACGCAAATAAATGTGTTTCAATAAATCGTAAATTTTTCAAGAAATTGCGAAAAATTAATCTCCATATTTATTTATATGTTACTGGAAGATCATATCATTAGGCAATAGAAAAGGCTTAAGAGGAGCAACGGAACCACCCCTAACAACCCCATTGTGCGGCGTCCACAGACTCGTTGAGAGACCGAAAATCGCCGAGGCGAACCAGAAAAATTTGGTCGGGTTTCAAAATGGCGTCCAAAAAATTGTGTATAATGATTTGAAAACACTTTGTTTTTCCTTCCTCTATCCTTCATAGATTGCCGAGATATGACCGTATAAAACCTCTGATCGACCGTCATTTTGGAGTGACCTGTGATTTTGGTGCCAAATCTAAAAATAATGGCTCAACCAATAGAGGCCAATAAACAAAATTATTTTTTCTTTGATATAAATAAAATCTTTGATATAAATATAAACGATTTATAACATAATTTGCCATAAAATGCGCACTTTTTGAGTTGTGCGCAAATAAAATATTATTTTCATGATAGCTTTTTTCAGTGTATTTCCTCGGTGATGTAATAAATATATGAAAAGTAAAAGAACTTTTAGGAGAAGACATCAGCAAAGTTTCATCAAAATCGTTAGGACCGTTTACGAGAAAATTGTAAAAAAAGTAAAATCGATTTTATAATTGACACTTCCGGTTAATCCGATACGCTCTATCTTTGCTAATGCTTGCCCCATTTCGATTATTCCTTTTTTATTTTTTAGATAATATAATTACCTTTCATATGATTGTATACATAATTTTCCATAAAATGCATACTTTTCGAGCTATGCACAAATAAAATATTCTTTTCCTCATAACTTTTTTCCTGTTTTTCTCGGAGATGTAATTTATATTTGAATAGTTAGAAAGCTTTTAGTAGAAGACTTTATGCAAGGTTCATAAAAATTGTTAGAGCTGTTGTTGCGCTACAGAATACAAAACACATTTTTCGAATATTGTGCAGCCGACAAGACGCCCGATTTGATATATAGGGATCGGGGGACGAAACCCTCCATAATAAAAAAAATAAGTAATAAAATCGATCTTATAATAGTTAAATAAGAGAATATATAAAAATAAGAGATAATCGTAGCATATACAGACTATTATGTATTGAGGTTACTGGGATTGAAGAAAATCATTAAGATCAAAAAATAGTAATTAGAATATGGATAAATTAAATAATGATGCCTCCTGGTTCAGTCAATATTAACATAAATAAATTGCATTTTCAAACAAAGAAAGTGGGTCTCTACCTAGAAGGCGGGGGGTGCGAGGGTGCCGCTTAAGATAAGCGAAATTAAGAGCACCATAAAACTAGAGATAGGTCCGGTCGACAATGTGTGATAAACATGCCGACCAAGGTCACTACGAACAATAGAGAAAATAGTACAAACATTTCCAAAAAATCTTATAACGTCAACCAATGAGACGGCCCAAAAGGAGAGTGGGGACAAAATGCATCTTTTCAAGAATGAGAAGGAGAAAAGAGTATAAGATACAGAGAAATAAGAGAGTTCTGAGGAGAAAGTGGAGGAGTGATGATAATTCTGGGGGGAAAGTGGAAGAGTGAAGATAGTTCTTGGGAGAAAGTGGAAGAGTGAAGATAGTTCTTGAGAGAAGCCAGAAGACGGAGGTTCGCAGAGGGTACAGCTGAGCAGCCCATCGAGGCAGGGGAGAGAGACCTAGACCATCGAGCTCCGAGTGTCGAAGGCAACAATAAGATAAGTGCTACTCCTTTGATTCAATGTGTACATCAATGTCTAATATTCTGTAGCATCCGAATAATATTTTAAATAAGCAAGAGTTCTACCAGTATTCTCAAATACATATGTTACAGTCCATAGATTTTTACAATGAGGGTAATTTAGATTGTAAATTAGTAAACCACTACTTCTATTAATAACGTAACATAAATAAAGTAAGATCTGTAACAAAATCTACCATTCTATTTACCTTGCATGCCATCATCTAGTTAATTAAGTGAAATGGTGAACACGACACCCTTGGAAAGGTTTTCCAATAGTATTTATAAAATCCCAAACTAGTGACCATAGCAGGGGGGTCTGCGGTCTCTAGCCTTTTATGTTAATATATAGTTTGATTGATCGACTCCCTTCTGGAACCGATGCAAATAGAGAATAAATTAGATAAGTAAATTCAGTTAATGTGGTTTCTGGAACCCCCACCTGCCTTAGAAATGCAGATTGCCAGAAATATAGCAAGGCCAAAAATGTTTTTTTCCGACTCAGACGCTTGGACCAGTTGAAAACTGTATTTCGAAATTTTGACCCGATCGGAATAATTACTAACAGAGATCGTCAGGAATTGCTAAATAAAAATAATTAACTGTATCTAAGCTACTTATTATTTTTTCTAAATTGAGCATCTTCTTAAAACAGCCAAAAAAAAAAATTTAATATTTTGCTTTTAAAGTTAAGATATGTGTTAAATGTTTTTCATTTGTGTTCGAATATTCCGCATTAAGTAAACCGATCAAATTTTCTTTGCAACAATACAAAAATTAATATTTTTAATTCTTTTTTACTTTCCCTTACTTATATACGAAGTATATAGTAAGGGGAAGTATTGCGATCGTGAAAATTTTCGAATACGAGTTTTCGACGGAAATATACGTTTTAAGGTCTCCTGAGTCCAAATGACCAAGTCTCGCAAAATGGTCTGTGTGTATGTGTGTCTATGTGTATGTGTGTCTGTGTGTATGTGAACAGCCTAGCTCAAAAACGAAAAGTCGTACGATATTCAAATTATGTATTTGAGGTAGGTATATGGCTGTAATGTTACAGCAACTTTTTCGTCAAAATCGACTGACCGGAAGTGCCACTTTATATAATCGTTTTTAAACTTTTTTACATTTTTCTCTAAAACGGCTCTAACGATTTTGATGAGACTTGCCTAAATTGTTCTTCATAAAGGTCTTTAACTTTTCATTTATGTAGTAAATCATCGAAAAAATGCAGAGAAAATAATTATGATGAAAAGAATATTTTATTTGCGCTTAATTTAAAAAGCATGCAATTTATAGTAAATTGTGTACATAATTGTATGAAAGGTTATTTAATTATCTAAAAAAAAAAAAAAAAAAAAAAAAAAAAAAAAAAAAAAAAAAAAAAAAAAAAAAAAAAAAAAAAAAAAAAATCATCAAAATCGGACAAGTATTAGCAAAGATACAGTGTATTTTAAGAGGAACACAAGACCCTAGATGGACAACCAAGCGTATCCGAAAGGAGACGGATGCAACCGTACCTCCTCCCACCAATCCGCCAATCTGTTGTAAACAATACACTCTGTAATAAAGTAATTTAAGAATACAAAAGCGAAAATTAACTTAATAATTTCTACTTTCATATTATTTAATGAAAAGAAAATGTTTCCATGGAAACTAAACCAGTAACTTTTAAAATATTTTTGCAACTGGATAAAGTTGAAATATAGGTAGTGTACAGAATTGTTGTACTAAAATTGTTTAAAAAACTCTTTTATTGTACTTATGTGAGAGAAGTGAATGCTGCTGAGTTTATTAGAAGCAGTGTTTATGCGAACTCTTTAAAATTATATTAAAAAGATAATTATTATAGGACAGCAAGGGAAAGTTGTGTGATGTGCGCACCACACTAGATTTTTTTAAATGTTTTACAATTAATTTTTAATTGTTTTTGCTTTTTAAATTTTTTCATTAAATATATTCCCTTTATGAACCCTGTGGATCTCCTTATGATTTAGTTATTAAGATATCATTTATTAATAAATATAAATTTGTCTGATTTCTAAAAGTTTTAATTATTAAAGTTAATAATTATTTTTTTTTCCATATGAAATACTTGCTTGAATGCATGGTATTTTGGAATGAAATGTTTTATTTAGGTAATTGATCCAGTTTTAGGATAAATAGCAATTATTAATTTATAAAAATATTTTTTTAATTTTAGATATCTCCATCAGTTGACTGTATAGTGGGAAAGTATAGGATGGAAATAGATTCAAAACTCATGAAAACTGGCAAGGCAGTTAGCTTTAAATTTAAAGACCCTGTATATGTACTTTTTAACCCATGGTGCAAAGGTACTAAGACCATTTATCACTATCCTAATATTTTTAGAAACATTAAAAAAATATTACCTGGTACGCTTAGAGATTGAGTTCCATTAAAGATTCCAGATAAAAAATATGACATTTCAAAATATTAATTTAACTCATAACGCGACAGGTGGGTCTGTGTTACCCATGAACATATTTATTTTTCTTATATTGGCAGCACTGTATCTTTAAGGTCCCAATGCTGGTTTTGAAAATTCTTATTGGGTGTTCCTTAAATAATTTATTAAAAGATAGGCTGACCTATTTTTTTCTAGGATTAGAATGCTGCTTTTTGGAACATACTAAACCCACCTGTCAGGATGGGGTGTTTTGCTCTGTCTAATAGCCATTGTAGACCACACATTCTTTGGATGACTGTGATGACTATTTCAACTAATTAATATTTTTGATAATGGTTCAATTTCCTTATAGATGGCCGATAATGATAAAATAATACCTCACACAAATGAACCAGATTTCACGAATAAATTATTGAAATTACTAAATGAATTAATGAATTTTAAAGCCTTAATCCCTGACCACTTCAGTGACAAAATGAATAAGAAACAGTGCTACTATCTATGTTTATATAAAAAAGGATAAAAAAGGAAGAAAGCCATGAGTGTACATTGCAAAAAAAGATATGATCCTAGAATGCTCCAAAAAGTGTGAAAAGAAAGTCAAAGCTTAGTAAAGTATGAGAAAACAAGGAAGTTTTGTTTGAAGGATGTGGATAAAATATTTGTTTTGTTTTTTCCAAATTTATTCTTTTTTGTGTGTGCAAAACTTACAGAGCAAAACGTTTTTCAAATTGAATGAAACTTTAGTTAACCAAAGTATACATTGGGAATTTTGAACAAACCATAAATTTTTTAAATAAGACTTGATTAATGTTATAAATCATAAAAATACTGTTTAGTGCCATATTTTATCTAAAGTTTATAATATAATTATAAAATTTCATTTTGAATCTTTCTTTGTTTTTCTCTTGCGTAGTGGATTAAATGATGGAAAGTAAAAGTTAAACAAGTATTCTGTGAAGAATCAATTAGAAATAATTTCATTATTTCCCAACTGCTTTTCACTTTTTAAAAATTCATTTTATTTGTTTAGATGACGCAGTATTTATTGATGATGAAGCTAAAAGGAAGGAATACATTCTGACTGATACAGGCCTGATTTGGAGAGGTAGCCATAATGTTCTGCAGCCTTCTGTTTGGAAATATGCTCAGTTTGAAAAAGATATACTTGATTGTAGTCTTTATTTGGTCAATAAGGTGGGGAAAGTGCCATATGCCAGTACCAATAATCCAGTTTTTCTTGCAAGAGCTCTTTCAGCAGTGGTGAGTTTTAAAAAAGTTGTGTTTAAAACTCGACTATCTATTTGAATGCAACAAAATTGAATTAGAAATCCCTCATTATGTTTTTTAAGAACACCATATGCTAGTTGGAAAATGAAATTATTTCTTAATTGAATTACTGTTATTTCTATTAAATGTGTTCTGTTTCTTCTATAGGCATTTTTATCTCTTGCATAATCCTACTTTTTATGAATGTTCTTGCATAATACATGACATGGTCACATCTCTTAAATATTGAATTATCAACAGAAACAGTTCTTAACTTATTGTAAACTACTAATCCACCAATCTCTTTTTCATCTAGACATGTTTTATCAATGTGTATTTCACAACGTAAATTAGTAATATGCTCATATTGTTCAACAACTTTTTTCTTAATGCTTAAAATTATTACTAGATCATGTTCTCTGATTTTAACTATAAATTCTTTTTCCAATATTTTGCATATGGCTTGAAGAAGAAGAGCTCCTAGTATAGCTCTATAATGCTCATAATGCTTTTTCCTTAAAAGGCCAACTGCTATTCTTTTGAGTGCATCTTTTTTTATATCTTCTGTCCTGTCTTCAATAAAATGCAAAACATCAAAACTACGAGCGTGTTTGTATGAATTGATTTCTACAAATATTTCCAATAATTTCTTTTTTCGCTTCTTCTTATCCTCTTTATCAATGAGCATTTTGGGTTCAATTACGCTACTCTTTTTTTGTAGTGTGCACTCCAAATCTGTTTCGTTATAAATATCTTTGACTAAGTCATTTGCATTAGCTTCTATGCTCAGTATCATCTTTTTCAAACGTTCTTTTGCTTCCGGAACTGATAAACCCAATCTGTGAAGAGGATTATGGCATTGTGAGGTTTGGGGCATTTTAGTACAATTTTTGTACAATATTTCAGTAAATAAATATTTAATTTTGGCCAACAAAGCTGTTAATTGGGTGGGTTTAACTAAAATAATAATAAATAACCTTCTTGGTTAAGGTTAGAAAACATATGATTTTTAAAAATTATTTAATCATGATCTTAATTATTTTAATTTTATAGAAATATATTATAGTATAGAATTAGGGAAAACAACATATGTGTTTATTTTTTTTTATAATAAATAAAATATAAATAATGTTACAAAATTTAATGATTTTGTAAAAAAATAAAATTTTAATTTTAAAATTTAGTTTAAATTCATTGTACCTGAATTTTTTTATTTTATTAGAGAACAGCATTAATTTTATTATCTAAAACCTAGAGAATCTTATTAAAAAATTTATCAGCCAACTTGTTAAAAAGTTTTTATTTTTCTAATTTCAACAGAGAAAAGTTTTGTTTTTAAATATGTTTGTATATGTGCTTCTAAATATGAAATCACCAACAACTTTGTCTAAATTTCTCCATTTTGTAATGCATTTAATAAATAAACTTAATTTCTTCTTTTCATGATTGGTAATGTATAGGTGTAAATTTTACATTGATATAAAAATTGATGTCATCTTCAGAGAGATCTATTACTGTTTGTGTTATTTGTTAAACTAGAAGTATTTAAATATGATGGTAAAGCGTACAGGCTGGAGGTCATTCTCATTATTAGTCAGCAGATCCATCAAGCCTCGTCGGGAACTTTTAAAGTAATATTGATCACTCCCCACTTATGCCATCCATAAGGCACTATCCAATGTTCTAATGAGCTTATGGTTGTTAGTTTTACTATGTTAATTTCAATTTTGAAATTATTCAGTTTATGTATATATACTTCCTTCTTTACATATGTGAAACATAGCCAGTTACATAGGCTAAGAACATTTTAAAATAAAGTATCACATAAAACAATTTTTCCAAAGAAAAATGGGTCAACTGAAGAATTTCAAATGCTACTCAACATGTCATTGCATAACTTGTGCTTGATAAATATTGTTGATATTATAGTTAGTATAGCAATATATGAAATGTGTGTGTAAAATTGTTAGGTTTGATGAAGAATGAACAATTAGAAAAGTAAGTATGTTGACTAGACACGCAAATGCAAGAGGGGTAGGCTTAGGAGTAAATTGGAAGATAATATTAATTATTATTAAAATTTAGTTTTCAACTGGATACAGAAGAAGAAAATATGTTGGGTACACTGTTTATCAGTGTTAGCATCAAAGTTTCTGGTTCACCTTTTTATGATTAATTTCAGCATTAAAAAAACTTTCTTTGTAAATAATCTTTAATTTCATTATGATAAAACCTTTGCAACTGACAAGAATATTTAAAATTTACAACATCAAAGATAAATAATATTTATTCCTGTTTTTGAAATAAAGCTGTGCATAAACTTATTCAGTTACAAAAAATAAATAATTAAAATAATAATATATTGTAGGGTGGATTTTAATTATGACATGTTTATCATTATTCTTCATGATTTTGTCCTAATAGTATAAGTTTCCTTTATTATCCTTCCTGGAATTTTTATTTATTAACTAATTTGATATGTATTAACAACAGGTTAACTCACAAGATGACAATGGTGTTCTGGTTGGAAATTGGACATCAGAATTTGGTGGAGGTAAAAAACCTACTGATTGGGTAGGAAGTATGAAAATTCTTCAAAAATACTTTAAGACAAAAAAACCAGTTAAATATGCACAATGCTGGGTGTTTTCAGGTGTTCTTACTACAGGTAAGAGTTTTTACGTAATTTATATTTGTTTTCTGAACTCATTAATAATTTTATTGTGCATGCAATCAATCCATGCAATCAATACATAAATTATATATATATATATATATATATATATATATATATATATATATATATTATTTTGGTTTTACTTATTTTAATTTGAATATTTATTTTTTGATACTATTAATTTTTAATTGATTTCAAAAATATTTTAATATTAATTTGTTATCTGAGGGTCCATAATGTTCAAGCAATGTTCCGTGACATGCATTGAAATTCAATGAATGAAAGTCTATTTTGTAAAGTTTTATTGCAAATTATCTAATAGATTAAAATAAATAAAATTATACATTAATTAATTTTATATTAAATATTTCGTATTGATGTTGGATACTGTATTACATTTTCTGAGATTCTGTGGTTGTCTTGCCACCTCATTATAATGTAGCATGATCATAATCTTGATTTCTAATATGCTCTTGTTGTTTTACGGGTTCTGTACATTTGGGCAAGGTCATAACTCAGAGGTCTTGACTGGATAGAGGCAGGCAAGCAACAGACAACCCTCTGCCCTCTCTTCCTCAAAAGTCTACTACAAATATGTCGTATGCGCTATATACATTTGGGGCTATATTTTGAATTAGAATTAAACATCCATAAAAATATCTATCTATCTTATTTGGCATTACAACCAGCAAGTGAGTCGTAGCCTCCACCTACAGCAACTGCCAGGCATTCCTGTCCTGTGCTGCCACCATCTAATTTTTTATTCCAAGTTGTTTGCCATCTTTGTCCACACAGTGTCTCCATCGCAGCTTAGGTCTTCTGACATGCTCTCCATGCTGGATCTCAGGAGCTTGGATCTTTTGTGGAAAAGGCATGCCAGGGATTTAATAACTACTGAAATATTGTGACATTGAACCGGAACATGATGTATATATTCCAGTTAAGTAAACATATTAGTAATGTTGCTGCTGCTCTGTTTTCTTCTTGAGAAGGAGTGCTTGTTTCAAAAGATCTTGGAAAACATCGCTGAATTTTATCCACAGGTTTAAATGTATTTATTGTTTGTGTATAATTTTTGAGGTTATCTGTGAAAATACATATCTTTTCTTTGGAAGTAATATGTAATTTATTTAACATGGTATCAATTATTTTGAAATATAACTGGCATGTCTTTTCGACAAAAGACCAAGGAGCTTTTTCAGACCATATCATCTGTCATCCTGGCTATATGGTACGTGGTACTCCTTAAATATTTAGGTAACCTCAATATTTAGGGAAAATCAAAACTTATCTTTGAGAAATAAATAAATGGGAACAATAGAAAACATTTTATATATATATACAAAATGCATTTAGCTGGTTTAGGATAAATGAGTCTAAATTTCTACACATCATCTCTTTGTTGACTTTAAGTCGGCATATGATAGCATTCACCGAAAAGAGCTTTACAAAACATTATATGAGCTGAAAATTTCATCCAAACTCATACAACTTATCAGGCTGACAATGGAAAGTGATGAGTGCGTAGTCCAGGTACAAGGTCGGAGGCTATTGGAATTCTCATATAGGAATCAAGCAGAGTGATGCCCTGGCATGCCTATTTTTTTACATGGTGCGGAAGAAAGCAATAAGGGAATCTGAGATACAAACTACAGCCAGGTTCTGGAACAAAGCCATATAGATGATAGCATACGCAGACGACATAGATAATTTGGAGAGATCCAGAAAAGCAGTAGTTGAAGCCTTCCTTGCTCTAGAAACTGCTGCAAGACACATGGAATTCATTATCAATGAAGCTAAATCCTAGTGCATGGTTTCGGATCAAGTTCTGAGATTTACAGTCGCCAGTGTTGCTTTTGAATCTTACGGGTTTGAGCAGGTCTCAGACTTTGTCTACCTCGGATCTGTGGTAACTTGCAACAACAAAACCACAGTTGAGATCAGGAGGAGAATATTGGCTGCCAACCGCTTCTATATTTGTCTCAGAAAGCATCTTTCTAGCAAACTGGTGACCAGGCGAACAAAAGTTATCATTTATAAGACTCTTATCTGGCCTGTGCTTTGTTATTGCTCTAAGACCTTGACTAAATCCAGAGCTGAGGACCAACCCCTTCTTATATTTGAGCCGAATTTATGGTGGTGTGTTTGAAAACAATGAACAGAAGTAATCCGTAGCTGTACGATTTATATCATAAGCAGGATATCTTAGCCCGTTTCTTCAAGCTTAGAAGGCTTAAAAGGGCAGAACATCTTACCAGAAATTGGCTGACGATTTACCACCTAGGAAGATTCTGACCGAGCCCCTTTTCAGTCATCGCAAAGCTGGGAGACCTAAGCTGCAGTGGGAAGATTGTGTGGTCAATGAGATAAGAGAGTATTTGAACGTTCGGAACTAGATGGCAGTGGCACAGAATTGGGATGCATGGCGGTTGCTGTTGGAGGAAGCCAGGACTCTTCATTGGTTGTAGTACTACTAAAGAAGGAGTCTAAAATTAATAACTTGAGTGATTTTCAAATACAATTTAAAAAAGATTTTTGTGAAGATACATACAGAGAATATTGATTATTTTATTAAAGAATTTATTACTAGGGTAAAAAAAAAACACCCACTGAATATTTTTCTGATTCTACAACCAGAATAATAACCATAGGATTATTAGAAGAGATAATTTGTCACAGATGGTTTGTAGACATTTTGGACATAATGTTTATAGAATAGCTATAAGTAGAAAAGTGGATGACAGAGCAAACTTATTTGGGATGTTAAAATTAGTTAGTATGGGACAAATCCTACAAGATTTTAGAAATGATAGATTAGTATCAAGTAATAGTATCAAATTTCAGAATAGTTGCTGTAATAATGGAGCAAAATGGAGATTAACTTTTTGATCAGATAATGGATTGTAAACCAAGGAAAAAATGCATTTATTTTAACCACTGTTTTATTCATACTTATGCATTTTGTAATGTTTTTATTATTCTTTATTAAGTTAACAGAGCTCTGGGAATCCCATCACGCACTGTGACCACATACTCTTCTGCTCATGATACACAGAATAGTCTTACAGTTGATTACTTTGTGGATGATGATGGAAAAGTGATGGAAGAACTGCAGTCAGATTCTATCTGGTGGGTGAATATCTTCTTTCTCATCCTGAATTGAAAATTTTCTGTGAATATTTTTCATCCATCTCTATTATTAGCAAATGCGACTTTTGAATTTTAAAATATTGCAGGAATGACTTGTAAACTTTGACAGTGAACAGAAACTATATATATATATATATATAAGAATCCAGGTTATAAAAGTAAAAAATATTTCTCTTAATAAAGTTTAAAAAAATTAATGAATAGTGGTTACATAAAAAATAAATTAAAACCTTATGATACTGCCAGGAATTTCTTAAGAAAAATATTGATTGAATCAAATCAATACCTTATATCTCAAAATCAACAAAGACAAAAAAAACTGTTTCAATTTAAATTCTTTAAACAGAAAATTTTAAAATTGTCTTTGCTTAAATTAACATTGTATTATTATTATATAGATTTTACACTATTACATAATTTTTAATTAATTATATTTAACTTACATGGTTTTGAAAAACTTCAATATACAGGCTATTGATTTGTAATTGGACTTACAAGATATTGATTTGACCCATCACTATTGAAAAATCTTTAAAAAAAACACCTAAAACTTTTTATAAAACCTTTGAAGGAATAAATTAAAAACAACAAAAAAACTTTTATTACACCTTTTAGGTTTAGTCAGTCTTGATTCCCTCAAATATCCTACTGAGAATGTTCCTTTTTTGTTATATTGAATAGGGCTTCCCAAAACATCCTTTGCCTTAGTTTTTTTTTTTTTTTTTATTAGCTTTTCTAGGATTTCAATGTCTTTTGTAGCCTTGTATAGATCTCCACAATTAATGGTGGCATAGGCTGTCTTAAGGTCTATAAAGAGATCCTGGATTTCTCTGCCGTATTCTAAAACCTTCCTTTTCTGATGCCACATTGATATTGGCTTAGCTTTCTTTCCATGTCTAGTATTAACTTCTGGCATAGGATTTTTGACATGATTAAGCAAGTGCAAGGAACAAGAGGAGAGATATTTTTATTGCCATGATAGAGAAGTCTAGTACCTTTTTAAATATGCAGCAGATAACTGAAGTTCCCATAATGCTAGCATTGTTTCTGTCCAGATGGAGAGCAGGAGATCCTAGAAGACTTCAATGAACTCACTTCAACTAGAATAGCAATAAATAAAGAACTTTCTGCCCCTTCATTTTCTGTTGGATTGATCTTAGCATAGAAGGTGGAATTTCATAGATACTGACTATTGCCCAAGAAATTCTACCTATGATAATAATGCTATTTTTGAGAGAGAAATATTTTAAGTGTTCCTTTGGAACTCTATTACTTGTGTCAATCATTAAAATAATTGATTGATAATTGTGCTGAATCATTAATAATAACATTTCTTATCAGAATGCTCTTTTATTAAGCCCTAGTTCAACAAAACTGGTTGGTGCATGTTGTGGATCAGAGGATTTATTAACAAAAAACCACAAACATTTATTAGATACAAAGAAAACAAAAGATACAAAACAAAGATTAGATACTTCACCAATGGCGCACACAAAGCTACAGACTCTGGACCCACGCTATCCTTTTTAAAGCCAGGTACTTCTGTGCCAGTGTTGCCACCAACAGTGTTGTTTCGTTTATTATTATATTTACAACGTTACAAATAAATGAGAAATAATACATCAATTTCTTCTAACAATTTCCTTCCTAAATTATTTATTATTTCTCTTAAAAGTAATTCCGCTACTAAATATTCTTCCTCGCTTATTTAGTTTATCTTGTTTACTTCTATTTCAAGGTTTATTTTTTCTTTCTGGTGGTTTATTCTTTCTTTCTGGTTTATTTCTTCTATCTTGTTTACTTCTTGTTGCTGCTTTATTTTTTCTTCCTGGTTTATTTCATACATCTTGTTTACTACTTGTTGCTGCTTTATTTCTTCTTCCTCGCTTATTTCGTTTATCTTGTTTACTTCTATTTCAAGGTTTATTTCTTGTTGCTGCTTCATTTCTTCTTCCTGGCGTATTTCGTTTATCTGGTTTACTTTAATTCAAGGTTTATTTCTTCTATCTTGTTTATTACATCATTATGATTTACTTCTTTCTGGTTTACTTTTTCTTTGTGGTTTATTTCTTCTACCTTGTTTATTATATATTTCTGGTTAACTTCTATATTGTTTACTATGTATTGCTGCTTTATTTCTTCTTCCTGGCGTATTTCGTTTATCTGGTTTACTTCTACTTCAAGGTTTATTTCTTGTTGCTGATTTATTTCTTCTTCTGCAAACATTTTTATCTTGTTTTCTTCTACTTCATGGTTTACTTTATCTTTCCTATTCATTTCTATTCTATTCTATTCCATTCTATTCTATCTTTCATTCTATCTTGTTTACTTCTTGTTGCTGATTACCTTCTTCGTTTATCTTGTTTACTTCTACTTTCTGGTTAATTTCTGCTATTTTGCTAATTGGTTTACTTCTTCTTTTTGATTTGGTTCTTCTTCCTGGTTTATTTTGTTTACTTCTACTTCAGCTCCTTCCTGGGAAAGTACAACTTCCTGTTTCACAGCTGTTTCAACTAGTGATGAATCTTTTATTATGTCGACTCCTTCCTCAATCACAGATGAGTCCAGGGTTATATGAGATATGCAGGCCCTATCAAGATACCACACACTATCATCAACTCGTGCAGTTGCACATAGTGTAAATTCTTGCACCAAAGAAGCTTTATTCTTCCAGGGATGAGGTCTACGTGTATAGGCGGGTTTACTAGTACTGGGCTGTTTACTTTTACCCCTATTAAACCAGCAATCCCTTTTTAAATGGCCCGGTTTATTACAAATAAAGCACACTTTAGTGTTGGAATTGGGCCGGCTATGAAGGGTTCTAAATGCCTGGTCATTTCTGTTAGAGGCATTTCTCCTTTCAAATGACAAAAGCATCTGTCTCAATTCAGCAAATTTGATGCGCCTGTTTACTAAGATGGGGTTAACGACTGGGTCATAATAGGGTGGCAAGCCTTCAATTATGTACCCTATTAATTCCCTATCAGTTAATGTTTTCCCAAGTTGAGCTATCTCTTGGACCAAACATTGGAATCTGTTGAGATACTCATCAACAGATTCTGAATTATGCTTTTTGATATTATTTAGATCAAACATTAGGTCTATGACCTTTTCTTCAGGGATGCCCTCAAACCTCTCCTTTAATTTGTCTCAAACTATTTTTGCTCTTTTCTCCCCTTTAATTGATGGTAAAATATCATTACTCACCGTTAGGATAATAGTAGTCATCGCTTCCTTATTTCTTTGTTCCCAGTGCTTCAAGGCTGCTTCTTCCACTAGCGGAACTCCCTTTTCCACTACATCTTCATAAATACCTTTCGCCTCGAGGTATGCTTCGATTTTCATCGACCATATTGCGTAGTTCTCTGCTTTCAGCTTCTCAATACCATAATTTGCTATGTCCATTGTGTTTTATAAGTTTTAGGGCAATTAGTCCGTAAAACAAAGACCTATATATCTCTTCACGACGGTTAGTCCAAAAAAAACTATACAGCACACGATCTGTTAAAATACATGTTTATCACACTTAACTTGATGCTTTTATGTACTCTAAACCACGCTCTGCTACCAAATTGTTGTGGATCAGAGGTATTATCAATAAAAAAACACAAACAAGTTAGACTAGATACTTCACCAATGGCAGACACAGAGCTACAGACTCTGGACCCACGCTATCCTTTTTAAAGCCAGGTACTTCTATGCCAGTGTTGCCACCAACAGTGTTGTTTTGTTAATTATTATATTTACAATGTTACAAACAATGAGAAATAATAGATCAATTTCTCCTAACAGTGCATCCATTATTTGGGATTGCATGAAACTTCGCTCCTTAGAATGAATTAAATTATGAACTGTGGTCTTCATCCTATTAATATTTTCTTGTTTTTGTCCCAAATTATTATTTCAGTATTCAAAAAGCTAATAGGAACAAATTTAATTTTATCATACTATAAAATTGTGTTCATTTAATTTATAGGTAACTTTGATATTTGTTGTAGAAAAACTTTGATAACAACAATCACAACCTGTGTTTATTGCAATATTGATTTTTTCATTATTAGAATGCTTTCTATGTATTTGAGCCCTAGAATTTTGCGGATAAGATGAAAAGGACCTGAAATATAGTTGCTTGGGTAGATGAGCTGTTACTAAACTGTGACAACTCTCCATGTAGCAATATTTGATGTTATTTTGCTATGTCATATGAAGACTAGTTGGCTTCATTGAATGAAAGTCCCTTACAGTTTATCCAAGTTTCTATAATACTAAGTTTTAGCCATCATAACAGTAAATACATCATGAAAAATGGAATGATGGTATATTTTTACTATGAAATAGTTTTTCTCTTGTGGTTTTTAATAAAGAAACAATTACTGTCTATGCAGGAATTATCATGTTTGGACTGAGGTATGGATGAAGAGAGATGACCTGGGAAGAGAATACAAAGGTTGGCAAGTTATCGATTCAACACCTCAAGAACTGAGTGAAGGTGTGTTTTGCTGTGGTCCAGCTTCAGTTGCTGCTGTTAAAAGAGGGGATGTTCTACGACCATATGATGCTGCTTTCGTGTATGCAGAAGTTAATGCTGATAAAGTTTATTGGAGATATGCTGGCCCAACCCAGCCCCTTAAACTTCTTCGCAAGGAAACCAATGGGTAAGTGATTCAACTTTTTAAAACATTGCAAATATACTATACCTCAGAAAGAATCAAATTTTAATCATTCTTACTTTTAAAGCTTCCAATATCAGAGAATCAATAATTTTGTCCTCTCTTTCAATATTATTTACCTACTAGTCTTCTTAGGTGACCGACCAGTTGATTAGAAAATATAAATAAATGAAGGCTGAAAATATATCACTACTCATTATTTTATTTGTATGCTACATTTCGGCCTTTAAGCCATCCTCAGACATATCTGAAAAGGCCCTTATTTAGTTTATGTGTATATATATATATATATATATATATATATATATATATATATATATATATATATATGTATATATATATATATACATACATACTACTGTGATCAAAAAGTAAGGTGAATTTGTTTATAAAATGTAAATTCTTTATTTATTCTTCCAAATCAATTTCATCCCCTTCAAAGTAATCCCCGTCCGATAAAACGCACTTTTGTCAACGCTTTTTCCAGTCCTCAAAACAGTCGGAATAGTCTTTTTTTGGTATAGCCTTCAAGACCTTCTTCGATTCGGTTTTTATCTCCTCAATCGTGTCAAAACAGCGTCCCCGCATTGGCCTTTTGAGTTTGCTGAATAGCCAGAAGTCGCATGGAGCCAAATCAGGCGAATACAGTAGTTGCGGAACGATATGAATTGAGTTTTGGGCAAAAAAGTTGCGAAGAACCAATGCAGTGTGAACCGGTGCTTTATCGTGATGAAGGAACCAAGAGTTGTTCGCCCATAATTCCGGCCGTTTCAGACGAACAGCTTCACGCAAATGACGCATAATGCTCAAATAATATTCTTTGTTGACAGTTTGGTCCGGCGGAAGGAAAAAAAAAAAATTACTTGCCTTCCTAATGCCCGGGAGTTCGATAATGCACCGGTTCATACTGCATTGGTTCTTCGCGATTTTTTTGCCAAAAACTCGATTCATATCGTTCCGCAACCACCGTATTCGCCTGATTCGCGACTTCTGGCTATTCAGCAAACTCAAAAGGCCAATGCGGGGACGCCGTTTTGATAAAAACCGATTGAGGAGATAAAAGCCGAATCGAAGAAGGTCTCTTGAAGGCTATACCGAAAAAAGACTATTCCGACTGTTTCGAGGATTGGAAAAAGCGTTGGCAAAAGTGCGTTTTATCGGACAGGGATTACTTTGAAGGGGATGAAATTGATTTGGAAGAATAAATAAAGAATTTACATTTTATAAACAAATTCACCTTACTTTTTGATCACAGTAGTAAATATATATATATATATATATATATATATATATATATATATATATATATATATATATATATTTATATTTATAACAAAATATCTGCTTCAAACATATAAGTTCAAATGCATAACAATGTTATTATATTAAAGTCTAATCCAGTCCACGTCCAATTAATATAGGTGTAATATAATGTAGTCACTAAAAAAATAATAAATAAAATAAAAATAAATATCAAGGTTAGAATTAAACTTCTAATTTAATATATAAAAATTTATTATATTATTATTATTAGAATTAGGGAGCCACCTCTGTCATAATAGTTCGTAGGTACAAGTGATATTCCAAAGCAGAAGATAATATAATGTTATAATTAAATATGACAATTAAGATAATCTATTACATGTATTAATTAACTTAAAATAACACCAAAAATACTATTAATTAAATTATATATCTACAATAAACATAGTTATTTTAATAAATTATAATTTCAATTTAGTTATTATGTTAGAATACAGTTTGATCAGATTTAAGACCATTAGTGTCAGATTTAAAGTTAAAGACTCTATTTAAATTTTTTGTTACATATATTAATTCAAGTATTTTTTGTTTATAATTATTATTTTCAGTTGAATTATCCTAATACTATTAAAATTATTTGTTTTCCAAACTATTTGTGGATAGACCAGTCATTTTGTTATACTTTTTACTTATTTGTTTGAAGTAAGCATATTGTTATATATATATATATATATATATATATATATATATATATATATATATATATATATATATATATATATATATATATATACTGATACTGATTGCTATGTTTTAAATAAACTAAATAAGGGTCTTTTCAGATATTCCTGAGGATGGCCTAAAGGATGAAACGTATCATACAAATAACTGACCCAGTGGTGAAAAATATTTTTGTCTTCTTTTATTTATAGGTGAAATGGGATTTATCATTTCACCTTAAATCAACAAATATAAATAATTTGTTAACACTGTTTTATTACAATAGATTTTTAGAAATATAAAATCCAAAAATTAACCACAGCTCACTACAATGTTTTTATGAATGTTTGTTTAAGCTTACTAGCTATCACTTTCAAAATGAAATGTAATCTCTATCTAGCAGCCCTTAATTAACAGAAATGAATTATTGCCTAATATAAAATTTAATGATAAATATATAAACCATAATATTAATTAAAAAAAAATAACATCATTATATTTGGTATACTTTTGGTATCATCAGACACTTTTTTAAATAATTAGAGTCATATTTATAAGTACTGACGACAGCTTTACTCATGCCAAGTTTCTTACAATTATTATTACTCTTGATAATTTTTCTCTACAGCTTTTCAATTTCTTGCTTATTTGAAATATTTTTTGTTATGCTTGTGAAACAGGATATGCATGCGTGTTAGACTATTTATTTTGTTCCTGATGTTTTTAACCTGTCTGTTAATAAACTCTTTAACTTAGTTTTAAAAAATCAAAGTTAAACATTCTGGAGCTATTCAAAAATAACTACACTCATATATAAATATTTTCAGAATTAAAACAAAATGTTTATTCAGTAAACCACCAGAAACACATACCAATCCTTTTAAAGAATCAACTCCATAGACATTGACTATCTGATATTTATTAGAGCAACAGCCATGGATGTCACTATTTCTTATTTCTATCTTTCACATCACATAAAAACTAGTTCTTTTTTATGATATCACAGCTGTGGGTACCTCTAATTGACTTTAAAGGTATAAATAAATTAAACAAAAAAATAAAATGAAAATCAAATAGTTTGATAGTATTTCAAATTTAATGTAATCAAAACAAGTTTATAAGGATAGATGTTTTATTTTATATTATTTTCAATTTACTTACTGTTTTTTGATAATTTATTGCTATTTAATTCTTTACTGTTATTTTGCAGAATAGGATTGAACATTAGCACTAAAGCAGTTGGAGGTTGGACTAGAGAAGATATCACTGAAAATTACAAATATCCTGAAAGTGGGAATTTTGTTTTTTTTTAACATTTTATGTAATATTGCCATTTAATAAAAAAATTGAATTATTTAATTAATGTAACTTAAAATTACAGAAACTGATGATGAGAGGGCCTCTATGTTGAAGGCATTGAAGCAAAGTGAAAGCCTTTTCAGTCGGTATTACTTAAATGAAGAATTTAACGATGTCAACTTTGATTTTAAACTACTAGATGATATAGTGATTGGTTCGCCTTTCAGGTAATTATCAGTTTTAAGTTACTACATTCATTAGGAAATTGTTTTTTATTTATTAGAATGTATTACAATTTGGTTGTCAACAACTTGAAAACAATTATCGTTTATTTTAGTGTAACTCTGGAAATGAAAAATCGAAACAAAACTAAAGAATATTCTATATCCGCAATTTTAAGAGTAGACACTGTACTTTATACAGGAAAAGTCGATGGATCTGTCAAAAGAGACAAATTTGATGTTATCCTAAAACCAGCATCAGGTATGATAACTTTATCATTATGAACTTTAAGTTTGAATTTTCTCTTATGATTAGTTTCTATTTATTTTATGTTTCCAACTTACGTTAATGATTTTCTCATGATACATTTGTCCTTACAACTTCCTCCTCTACTGCAAGAAATGGAAGAATGACATATAATTGCCAATCGGCAGCTTTTTTCCTAGTCTAGTCCCAAGCCAGATTTTGATCATTCATTGGAACTTTGATACTGTCTTCCTAAGTTGTTTTCTTCTATATATCTTCTGCTATTGATTCCAATGGCTATTTAATGGTACTACAATTAGACTTCCTACATTTTATAAAATTCTAATCCAGCATTATGACTCATGGAGGTTTTCCCTATATAAAACTTCTTGAGTCTAATTATTCCAGATTAAGTTTATAGCTTTTATTTAATTAACTTAATAATTGAATTGCAAATTTCGAAAAGGGCTCATCTCGGTTTTTATTCAAAATAGACTTCATCTGGTTTGTTTTTTTACTCATACAGACTGATATTTTATAAGTGAGAATGGCTGATATCTGATTGTTATAAGTCCAATGGTTTAGCAGAAATTGAGGTGTTTGTATGCCCTAAAAAAATTTTAGTTTTCAGAGATGAGTCTTTTTCTAAATTCATAATTCAATTAATATCTATACATTATATGAATTTAGTTGCAAACATTATTAATTTAAAGCAGTATAATATTAATTTAAGCAAAATTTTAAATATTGATGCTTATAAATATTGATCATTAAAATAATGATTTTTTTATATGACTTTATTTCATTTTTCACCATTTTTTTAATTTACTATTCTTCTGGTTTGCAATAACTTTTTCTTGTATTTTTTTTTTCCGATCAAAATACATATAATATATAAAATGTGTTTGAATTACTATTAAAATAAGACCTTCTGTAACATTGTTTTTCTTTGTTTAGTTGAAGTGGTTAAAATGACTGTTTATTATGATGAATACTTCAAGAAGCTTGTAGATCAGTGCGCATTCAATATAGCATGTCTTGCCACTGTCAAAGATACTAACTATGAGTACTTTGCTCAAGATGACTTCAGAGTTCGGAAGCCAGATATTAAAATAAAGGTAATTTTAGGTATTAAATGAAAAACAAATAAAATAAAAAAATGACAATTCTGAATATTAAATTGCATGTAAACAATGAGTTTGTAAACAATAAAATTCTTTGTTTAATTTATAGCTTGATGGAGATGCAATTCAAGAGAAGCCTACACATGTTACTATAACCTTAAAAAATCCTTTACCTATCCCAATAAAAAAAGGGGAATTTCATATAGAAGGTCCAGGATTAGAAAAACAATTGAAAATAAAAGTTCAAAGGTAAGGTTTAATTGTAAACAAATTAAATTTTTTTGTTTACTTCCCTTATCACATAGGTAAGGAAGGTATTGTAATAGGGTGAAATTTTCGATGTGCAGTTTTCAACAGATCTATACGTTCCATAACCCCCTGAAGAAGACAAAATTTTATTTGCATAAAATGAAAGGTCCCGTGATAGGCCCTGCAAAAGCCGAGTAACCCAGCCCATGATGATGGTAACCAATTCCTGCGGAGGACTGGGTTGGTGAACAAACTAGAGAAAAAAGGCGCCAGGAACCATCTGAGCCAGAAAAGCCTCTGCCAGGACTGTGATCCTGAGCTGACGGAATCCTTCATACTGGGCCAATCACCCATAAGGACGTAAAATGTATTCAGAGAAACATTGCCAGCCTCGGATTTGGACAGAATAAACGATAATGACATGGCAACGATTAAGGACATACGTTTAGCAACCTGGAACATCAGGTCTCTTATAGAAAAGGAAGTAGAAATAGTAGAGAAATTGGAAAAATCTAAAGTAGATATCCTTGGTATAAGTGAAGTTAAGAGAAAAGGTAGTGGAGAGACTATACTGGACAAAAATTATATCCTAATATGCTCAGGAGTACCAAAAGGAAAAAGAGCAAAAGATGGAGTTGGTATTATCTTGAAAGAGAGCATTTACTCAAACGTTGAAAAATGGATCTCTGTTTCTTCTCGAATTCTTACTGTTGATATGCAATTATCGGTAGGAGGGGTTGCTCTAATACAGGTAAACGTACCTACAAAGGATGCGGATATATTTTACAAAGAGCAAATTAATGCCGAACGGGAAAGAGAAACAAGTAGAAGTCATGACATAGGAAGAGAAGTAAAAATAATGGGAGACCTAAATGCTAGAATTGGAAGAGATAATAGAGGATCATATGGTACCACAGGACTTTATGGAGGGGAAGCAACTAAAAATAGAAATGAACAGAGACTAATAGAATTCTGTATAGACTCTAATCTGTTAATAGGCAATATGTTTTTCCCCATAAAGATGTGCATAAAATTACATTCTCTACGCAGGAAAAGAACACAAACATCACCATTGACTATTTAATTTACAGTAAGAATATAAGATACTATTTTACTGATATTAAAGTAATTACAGGTGCAGAGCTCAGTACAGACCACTTACTTTTCGTTGCAGATACCCGGATTGTTAAGCCAATCATGAGCAGACCGAAAACATGAAAGGATTGATACAGCAATGCTGCGGGATCCCGAGAAGAGAACCTTGGATGGAAACTTATTAGACCATCAGCTCTTATCGATAGATCTTGAAAAGAATATAGATTAAATGTGGTCAGATATTAGATACTGTATACTGGAGACTGCTACAAAGCAGAGTCTAAGAGGAATTCCTGGGAACTATTTGGAAGGGAACTAGACCAGAATTATAGAGAAAGCATTAAAAAGTTCTGGAGAAAAGTTAAAGGCCTTAGAGAAAAAAGAGATAAAAACATACGAAATGTGAGAAATGAAAATGGAGACCTAGTAACCGATACCGCTGGCAGAATGGAAAGATTGGAAAGGCACTATGGTGCCAAATCCATGACCATATCTTCGCTTTAAGAATGATAATTGAGAAAGCCTGGGATCGAAATAGAAGCTTATATGTTACCTTGCTTTTCTGGATATTAAAGCTGCGTTTGATTCAGTACCAAGAGAAGAAATATGGAAAGCCTTGATATCAAAGAACGTGCCGAATAGTTTGTTACTCGCAATATAATCAGCATACCAGGCACCAAAAGGCAATGTGAGAATTAATGGTCTGGAGTCAAAGAGTTTCCTCAGAGAAAGGAGTAAAGCAGAGAGACAGCCTCTGTCTTCTATTATTCAACATCCTTATGGATGAAATAATAAAAATATGTAAGAGAAGAACATCAAGAGCAGTGATTGGTCACTGGAACGAATGAGAACGAAATGAGAACTATACAGGCACGAGCAAATGACGATGACATAGTCCTCATTGCTGACTCTACACATAACCTCCAATAAGCCCTAGTAGAGTGGGAAGCAAAATTCAGAAGGAAGGACATGAATATTAATGCAAGAAAAAGCAAAATTCTGTAAGTAGGACGAGAGCCCGAACAAATCCATGCAACGTGTAATGACAAGGAGCTTGAAGTTGTGAATGAGTTCTCCTGCCTTAGAACTGTGATTAGCGGGAATGGAAAAGTACAGCCAGAAATATCCCCTAGGATAGGAAAAGCTAATAATATATATTATTCCATTAGCAACACAATTGTGGGAAAGAGAGAGGTCAATAAAGATGTCAAGTTCCATATTTTCAAGGCCGTATATATGCCTGTTCTGCTATATGGAGCGGAGAGCTGGGTCCTGAGATGAAATACTTGCGCAGAGTGGCTTCCAAAACACGCAGAGATAGGATCAGGAATGAAGCCACAAGGGAAGAATTAAATATTCCTGCAATAAAGGAGACCCTGGAGAAGAGACAGTTGGAATGGTATGGGCATGTGTATAGAATGAGGCCTGATCGAGATCCACACAAATTTATGGAGACGAGACCATTAGGCACGAGACCTAGAGGAAGACCTAGGCTCAGCTATAATAGCTATATTTCCAAGTTGGGTCAAGCGAGAGGAAAAACATTACAGGAGATGAAGACTCTTGTGAGAGATAGAGATAGATGGAGATCCTGGGTTGGATTAACTCAATGCTGAAAGGCACTAAGAGGAAGTTAAAGGAGAAGAGAAGAAGACATCGAAATCGGACCAGTATTAGTAGAGATTTAGCTTTGCACAGATGTTTTACAAATTATTCTGTAGATGTTCCAATGGAAACCTGTTCATCTTTGTTTAGTTTTTGAAAATTATATATTTCTCGAAATATTCCTGATACTTATTTGAAAGGTAATTTAACTGTAAGTAAAGCTTAATATGAACAAACAAAATCTTAATTGGTCTAATATTAAAGAAAATTTAGCGAACTATTTTTATAGGACTTTTACCCTAAGTGTTAGAAAAGTCATGTGAGTGGACTCACCAGATATTTTATTTTTTACATTACCCTAAGTTGACAAATATTTTATTAAAAATATTATTTTGAATCCTAGTCCATGATTTTAACTATTCATCAAAAGTGAAGAACCTGCTATATTTGGCACTCAGGAAAATCAAATTTAAACATAAATAATCTTGAATATTCCACACCTCTACAATCATGCATTTATGAGAGTGTTAAACTTGGTCATATCATACACTCAACTCTTCCTATTCCATTTTACTTCAATGTGAAATCACAATTGTTGGTTTTTATAAACTTTTTTTTTTGTTCCCATATATTTTAACATTTTAGGGCATCATACTGTGTGTTTTTTAATTTTATTGGATATAATTATTATTTCTACCTTGATGATAGGATTCCCTTCCTCAATTCCTTAACAGCAATTTATTAACAATTGCCAATAAGGTAAAAAAGATACTACAGGTGTTTAAACTGTCTAAGATATCTAATATATATATATAATATATATGTAATATATAATATATAATGTCTATAGGCTATGTTACCTAGTCTAGATAGAAAACTAAGCAAAAGGTGATATCAATAAGCTCGCATAAATATTTATATTCTAAAATCCCGAGTGTCCTAAAGTAACCCCATCAGTCCTAAAGTTATCCCAGTTTACAATGTATATATAAATGATGTATTGCAATAAATAATTCTTTTATTCTGAAAATTTTAATAAATAAAAATTTATAATAATCATCCTAATCCTATGTTTCTAATTAATTTTTTTCTTGCAGTGTTATTGGATCAAAAGAAGATGCAAGGGCTGATTTCAAAATCATTCCTCCTACTTCAGGAAAAGGTGTAATTGTTGCTAAATTCAGTTCAAAAGAGTTAGATGATGTAGATGGTTTTATTAATTTTCAAATTCATGAAAAAACCCCCGCCAATAATGGGGTGACTAACAATACTATTGAGTAATTTCTATTATAAAAGTTAATTTTTCTTTTTTGATTTTTTTTTCATGATGTATGATGGGTGGATTTATTTTTAAATATTTAGCCAATATGTGTTGGTTTTCTGGACAAAATAACAGTTTACTAAAGTGCCTCGAATTTTCGATAATTCTTCAAGACTGTTAAATAGCTTTAACATTTGTATGTTGCAAAAAGAGAAAATATATTTAAAATCCAATAGCTTACTTCTATTGATATATTTTAGAATTAATTGTATTAAAACTAAGTTGAGCTTAACCTTGAACTAGCCATTTAACTAATAGGTATTTTTTTTAGAAGATTGTGTGCTCTTTGTAAACATTAAGTGCTCTTAGTGTTACATTGATGCCTTGTGGTTTTTATTTTTGTTATATGAATCACATTTCTCTAATTATTTTAATGTTCTTAAATTTTAAATAAGTTAAATTATGGTATGCAAATAGTCTTTTACGAAAATGTTTATATACTGTTCTTTTATGTTTATTTAAGGTATTTTGATTTGATGTAAAAGCTTAGAATTACTGTGTGACATTATATTTATATACATTCTTCATTTATTATGCTATAAGTTTGGCCAAAATAATTATATTCTTCACATTTACATTTATTGTGACATTATGTATGTTTTAATATTTCTAAAAGATGTAACCATTATTAGTCTGCTACATGATGTACATAAAATTTTATATTGTATTTACAATTAGTTTTAGTTGATGAAAGTTTTAATTTTTTTTTTTGTTATATTTAAGAAAAGTAGCTACATTATTTAATAATGCTATGATTTCTATTAATGTTTACATTTAATTTTTCTTTATGCCCATTTTTAAGTTGTGCATTTGTGATATAAGTTTTCTTTTATTGATGCAAGATTTTTATTTCAGCATTTAAAAAAGATTTATACTTTTATTACATTACATGCCCAGGTTAATACTCTTTCAAACTCCACTTCTTTAAAAACTTCTTTATTCTTTCTAGATTTATAATTATTTATGTTTTGTTAATAGTTTTGTATAATAATACTTTCTAATGAATTATTATTATGTCAAAGAAACAGCATTTACTATTTTATTATAGATTTTCATTTGGTTTAACCCTCCAAAGAGAAGTTAACATTTTATTGAGATAACAACAACAAAAAATTATAAATATAATTACTACAAATGATTAACAACAAATTTTTTTTATTTATTTGTACAACACCCACTTTTGGCATATTTCATACAAACCCAATTATTTTTCATGGAACCCCGCTTCGATGGAATTTAAGAAATGTTTGACATTATTTAAAGTAGTTAAATTTAAAAATATACCAATTACTTTTAGATTTTGCCATTCAGAAATATTCAGAGAAAATATAAAAATTAGAATAGCCACAACAAGGTTTTAATGAACAAAAAGGTTCTAAATGATTAATTTTATGAGTTATCTCAGAAAAAGTCTGTTAAATATGATTATTTATGCATATTTACTTGTAATTTTATTTATTGGAATTTTTGTTGCATTTACAATTGAACATTTTTGCTATATGGAAGTGTGGGTATGATCATATGGTCACCACATATCATGTTGACGGCCATATTAATTCCTTTGTGATAATTCTTTTCTAATGAAACTCCTACTAGAGTAAGATATTGTACAACTAGATGGAGTATAATTTTATAATCTCATCTATTAGAAATATTATTACCAAAATTATAACGCTCTCCATCGATATCAGAGTTGAATGGTGAATTATGGTTTTATTTTTTCTTGACATTATATCGCCGTTTCGGTTGAACAAATCACAACTGAAAAATATGAAATCTTATAGAAGACACAAAAAACAATTTTATGTATGACAGTATAGACCCTTTGTGGCACAGCGGCTCCAGCGTAGCGATGCAGTAAGTTTTCTACATAAACTTTACAATAATTAAATTTATATTACCTTTTTCATTCACACTGAACTATTAATTCCATTTTGACCCAATTGTGCAGTTGTGTCATTGTTCTACTGGGGCAGCGATAATCTGATATTGGATATCTTCATAAAAGCTTTGGAAGGCTATTTTGTTAACAAATGTATTTTACTTTGTTGGAGGGTGTGGTCAAGAAAGAAAACACACAGTAGGTGTAATACTTCTTTTAAAGTATGCCGATGTTTCGGTCTAAGTTGTTGCCCTTCATCAGGGTGACTAGTCAAGAGGTTTGAAAACAAGTTACTTGTCCCTGACAAAGGTCTACAACTATACCGAAATATTGGCACACAATAAAAGTAGTATTATACTTATGATGTGCTTTCTTTCTAGACTGCACCATCACTCCCTCTCCCTCTCTCTCTCCCTCCCTCCCCCCCAACTAACTTCTTGATTACAGTCAACAATATATCCACCGTTCTTTATATATTTTAATTTTTAGTTTATTGGTTAAATTTTCTTTTTATTTATTTCACATGGAAATTTTTTTGCTTCAAGTTGCCTTAAAATAGAATACTAAAGCAACTTAAATTAGTATGCTGATTGATGTAGATAAATGTAAAAATATTTTATGACCATGTAATTACAATATATTAATAAATGAAATAAAATCTTTCAAAACTGCCCGTTCTTATTTACCTTTCAGTATGGAAGTAGAATTATTCTCAGTCCCCAGTTCTTTACAACTTATTATAGCCCATTGGATTTCCTTTTCTTGTACACATTTTATTTTCTACATCTTTTTTAAAATTATTTTTGGGAATTAAAGCAATGCTTAAAACAATGCCACAGCTATTGCTTCTTTGGAAGTTGATGAATGATGAATTTTATCTGCAAATGAGTATATAATATGTGACAAGATCATAATAAAAAAAATCTAGGCACTGCCATATAAATTATATACCATATTATATTATTCTTGAAGGGGGTTACATTTTTTTTTAATTACATGTAATAATTCACAATATAAAATATAAACTATAAAAAAATCAATAGGGATACTAGTAAAGTATAGGGGTAAGTATAAAGTAAAGTTCATTCATAGATACATTAATGTTTATTAATTATTAAAATTTAATAATGTTTAATTGTTTATTATATAATTAAAAACAATAACAATTTATAACATAATGGTGGATGGAAAGAAATTTAGGGTAATAAATAATTAAATGAATAAACATTTTTTTTTTTAAATAAATAAAATTAGCAATAGTTAGTAATTCAAGAGCATGTATTTGGTTAAGTTTTTTCTTACTTTAAATACTCATTTTGGGGCTGTGATATATCTATGTGATATTATCTCAGCATTCTCATGTCAGAAGCAGTCTGCGGGTTTGAATACGGCCTAGGCAGGTTGACTTTTATTTGATGGCGTACGCATGGCGTAAATTTAGACTTTCTCACACTAGAATAAATTGGTACCTGCAGGATAACGCATCCTATCTTCTCTGGTTGGAGTACATAAGGACTTTTAACCCAAATAAGTATTCATTTTTAATCGATGAACCACGGATATGGAATATTCTTTAATTGAAAAAAAAAATTACTTTAGAAGTTTTGTCTAACTTTCCACTCACTCTTAAGGAATCCAGTAATAGTACACCATCAACATTATTTACAAATTATTCAATAATTATAATCCATATGAGTCATTAGGGGTGCCTTTCATTTGAGACTAAATGCACTATTGGATTCTAGGGGTTGGCTTTTGGGCTGGAGCCCCCCAAAACAAAATATTAAATTATTTTTCCATTGATCCACTTTTGTTTCTATGAATGTTCTTAGCCAAATAATTAAACAATTATAATATGTTCTCTTTTTAAATCATATCGCATAACGAAAATAGCTTTGCTAATGTCGGACTATAATAACATTCATATCTCTTACTGTAACATTCAATTTAATAATTTGCGATAATTCTGTATCAATATCCACCTTAAAGGTAAACGTCATTTTAATTAAACTGTGTTCTGTAACGGCTGCATTGTTTAATTTTTTTTCACAATTCCTTGCTTAAAATCATAACAATTTTTAATAGTACACAGAATAACGAAATAAAATTGGGAGAGTGGCCTCTAACTGAATGATAGGTTAAAAACCACATACTAAATGTAAGCATAAGCCAAGAAAAAATTTAAAAATTTTCTCTCTTAAAACATTATTTGAGGAGTTTTCTATTAATAGTTAACTTTTGAAAAATCATCACAAAAATTATTAGGGGCATCTCATTGAAATAAGGCATATTTTTATTGTAAATGTTGATTTGTAACACCTATTTGACAGGGAAAAATTTAAGATTTAAAATAAATTGAATAATTTGTTTGGTATAGAATGTTAATCAGTATTGAAAATCTTTCTTTTTGAGAAGTCGATACATTAACTTTTGATATAAAACTCCTCATTTGTTCCTGTAATTTGCGTTGTTATATATAAAAAAAAAAAATTCAAATGATTTAAATTCACAGATGTAAAAAACGCAGAAGCGACTTTTCAAAAATTTTCCGTGGGAGGAGCTTCTTGTTGCTCTATGAGGTATATCCTGAGCAAATCCTGGATCCTTATTGCCATTATATATAAATTCAAGATCGATATTTCTAAAAAGAATTATTTGTTTAGTTTTTCATCGGCTTTGTTTTTTCTGGTGATGTTCCAATTTAGGATCGTCGGCGACATAAAAATCTATGCAAAAAAATGGATTTAAATTTAATTGAGGTTGGGTAGATTCATAGATGCATTGAAATTATTTATCACTTTTCTAATTACTTCTACAAGCAGCCAAACAGCTTCTTGAATTATTAAGCTTGCCTCCCCCCAGCATAAATTAGAAGAAGGGTATGCTTCAAGGCGACCATCTATTTCTAATAAGCAATTAAAAGGAAATTAACTAAAGGAACTTATCATTAATTATTTTTGCCACAAATTATATTAAAAGCCGTGAAACGACCGATTTGCTACAGAACTATAAGAAGTTAATGACTATTTGCTAATATACACTCACACAAACGAGTCTTGTGAGATCCAGAAATTCTCAACGACTCCGTATCAAGCATTAATACAGACTGATTTTAATCGTTCCCCTTTGTTAAGACACACTTAATTTCTGCTCTCAAATCACTAAATACTCACAACAGTATGGTATAGCGCGTTCATCACAATTTTCATACTAAAGAATTTTGGAGCTAAACAAGTTAATCATTGAAAAGTCACGGTGATTATAGGTTAAAATTTAGTTTCCATGTAAAATAATTGTAAAATATTTGTCATCTTCTTTAAGATAGGTTCCAGAACCAAATTGAACGCAAATAACTTACTTTAAGTCCCACCAGTCTCCATCCTTTTCCTGCTCCTAAATTTTCTGAAATTTTGTTTCTAACTTTCATGTTGCAGATATTCCTCTGGATAAGCTTTAAAGACTTCTTGCTAATACACAAAAAATGAATACAAGCGTTTTTTTCCTAAGGTTTCCTTAAAATGAAAAACTTTATGATGTACAACATGAAGTTGAATACAGAGAAGACAAAGGCAATTTTAATAGGTTCCCATCACCTCCTTAAAACTGTTCCTCGTATCCCAAACTTGTTCCTAAATAATAATCCCATTAAATTCTATCCAACCATAAAAAACCTTGGAATCACCTTTGACCAAACTCTTTCCTGGAAAAATCATGTTGCTGATATTTTCCGTCGTACCTTTTACACTTTAAAGCGACTAAATTACCTCCGTCATCTATTTCCACTTGAAACCCGTAGACTCCTAGTTACTTCCTTAATATTCCCCCACTTTGATTACTGTTGTGCGGTGTATGGGGCGTCTCTGGGGACCTCGAGGCAAAAATAAAACGTTTGATAAATTGCTTTGTACGATTCATCTTCGGGATCCCGAGGGACGCCTCTGTCTCCCGATATTACGAAGATTTGAAGTGGCTTTATCCTTCCTACCGTCGTAAGTATATCCTTGCATCTTTCTTCTACCAAGTTATCCAATCCCGCCGTCCATCCTATATTTTCGGCCTCCTTCAATTCAAATCCTCTGTTCATTCTCGTCATACCCGTTCTCGGCCTTCAGATTTATATACAGCGGCCCACCGATCCGCAGCTTTCGACAGATCTTTTCTTGTCCGATCCTTATCCTTATGGAATTCCATTCCTCCTTCCATTCGTCGCTCCCTTACTCTCATCACCTTCAAATCCCGCTTGTTCAATCACTTATTTTCTACCCAGTTCCAAAAAACATTGCAAATAGATTTCCTCTTATTTCAATCAACATTTGTAAATATGTTCCTTCGTTTATAATTTTGTCATATCTTATTGACATACGAATTTCGTGTGGTTTTTGTTTTAAGACGTAATCAATTAGAGTATTAATACCTATTTCATATGCTAGAAGTTATTGCATTATGACTTATAATTTTCATTTGTATTTATTTATTGACTTTTCTTTATTTTTATTTTTAATTATCTGTTAACGCATATGTTCCTATATCAATTACTCTAAGGCTCTGAAGCCCACCTATCATTGCCTGTAATTGTTATTCTAAAGGGACTTGTCACAAAATAAATAAAGAGTTTATTATTATTATTATTATTATTACAACCCTATTCACCATTTTTTTTTAGATTTAATCTCATAATCAAGAGATATAAAGTATAGAAAATCAGCAGTTTCTGCTTGATCAGCGGGGGCCGTCTCTGGAACCCGTAAACTTCTAGGGGCACACCCAGCCTCGATAAAGAGGTTACCCGATTCTTCGAAGGATTGAGCGAGATCAGATAAGCTTCTTACCTAACTTTTTTGTGGTGGAGAAACAACACTTCCTTATCAAGCTCCAAAGTCAAGATCCTTCATGGGTCCTTTTAAGAAATCTGCGGCATTTCATCATTTCACTAAAAGGTTGCAGGTATACTGAGCCCTAATTACTTTTCAACTCTTCAATATTTTCAACGATGATCTCTAGTCAATTTATACTTCTCCTACAGTCCCCATATCAATAAGTCTTTTCGGCTCTTCATCCAACACTTTTTCCTCGCGATAATGTTAGTAACTGATCATTTCTTCTAAATTTCATTATTCGAAAAAGATAATTGAATTGATTTTCACTTATATTATGGGTTCTTCATTTCAAGGGAAGACACAAAAGTAATCAGAAACAGGTGCAGAGGAGAGAGAGAGCGAAGGGGGCGACCGCCGAGCGTCCCGCGCCATAGAAAAATTAAATAAATTACTAATTAATTACGGATGAACTCATAGTTTTATGGAGCCCCGGATTCCCTTTCCTCTTCTGGGATATTCCATACCTCCCAACCCCCAGACGATCCCCTGTCTTAACCAAGGGGATCCCACATAGTCTAGATTCATTACTGAAAGTAATTTGTTGCTTTCTTTACCATTTTATAATTAAATTATTTTTTGTTTGTAGATTCCTACGTTATTGCAGTGCCCAAAAATAATAATTTTAATTTTTATATCTTTTTCCTAGCTCCAATAGTAGCAGCCATTTTGTTTTACAAGACACGCTTCTCGCGTTTGCTGTGGTTTACGATAACTTATGTTATTCAGAACTGGAATAACCTAGATTGATGAAACAAAACCCATTTTATTCATAAAATAACGCCCTAAATATCATTTGTAATAAATGTTTAATGACATTTTGATCCAAAATAGTAACATCTAAATTGAAGGCATATTAACCCAAGAAGGAATCTAATCTCAGGCTTAATAATTTGGGGCTGTGTAGCTACTTATATGTATTGTATTTAAAACATGTATCAACTCCCTTTAATTAGTTTCCGTTTGAATTAAATATTTTTCAAAAATTGAAAATTTCAATAAATCAATATTTCGGTCCCAAAAACTTGACTTTTAAATCATTTTCAAACATGAAATTTATACAGCAGTATAACACATATTTTAGGGGTTTTCTATAAAAATTGCAGATTTTTAAAGTTTGTTCTGACAATTACAAAAGGATTTCAAATTTTGATTTTTTTTTTTTTCCGTATGTGTTTATAGATAAATTCTCTTGACCTAAAATCTTTTATCCCAATAAATACATTTCATTTAAGAACGTTTATCATAAAACAAGAATTTTCAAATCATGTAAATTTTAACAGGAGTTGAACGATAATATAACTATAGTAATGATTGGTATATTCAGTTGACATCCGCATGATGATATAGAAGGATCAATCTAACTAGAGATTGATAAATTATTTGTCACTTCTGTAATTTTGTTTTTATTGAAAACTAGTTTCGAATGTTATACATTTATCTTCAGTTCTAAAAACACACAAAAGTTCAAAAATAAGCAATTCAAAATACAGTTAGGTATTATTATACATATTAAATTAAATGTAATATAAATTAGTATTATAAAACATTTATGAATTTAATTACGACAAGAAATCAAACACATGTTGGTACCCAACAAGGTTTAAGTAGATTATATTAAAACAGTAAAGTTTGTACTGGTTATTATCGCACTGAACCAGCAATGAAAGAAAGGTGGGGTGCTAGTTGGTAAATGTTTTAAGAGTCGGGGTTTTTCCAGTAATTCCGGTGAGTAATTGTTTTTTCTGTTATAGATGGGAATAAATTTAAGATTGGACTATTGGAGATATTTATTTGGTCATTTAAGCAAAAATCTGGATTGGATTTGAAGCATTTCTTTATTTCAAGTACTTTATATGAGTGCCAACATCTATTTGATTACTTGTCTTAATAAAATTCATAATTCATAAATGTTTTATAATTCTAATATATATATTAAATTTAATTTAATTTGAATAACAATATCAAACTGTATTTTGAATCGCTTATTTTTGAATGTTTTTGTTTTTAGAACTGAAGATGAATGCATAACATTCGAAACTAGTTTTCAATAAAAGCTAAATTATAGAAGTTGCAAATAATTTATCAATACCTAATTAGATTGGTATATTGTTGCGAAATAAACAAAATAAAACTTTGAGATATTCATCATAAGAAAAATGCGTAATATGTGACCGAAGAAATTATTTATTACTTCTGAGAGGTGTTCTGTGACTGCCTCAGTGGGATAGCGAGAAGATAAAAAAGGTTAAAAAAAATCAAAACAAAAACGAACTAGCGGTGGAGGGGGCCAATTAAATCATTAAAGGCAGTTCACATTGTTTCATTTAAAATAGAAGTTAAAGATGGTTATTAGGGACCTCTTCGGCTCCCGCTCAATGAATAACCGATGAAAAGCTATATTAGCCTCTCGTCGGCTGGCGAGATTAGAGGCCTCGGCGCTGAGCCTTGTACAACACCTTCGCCACGCAACACCCATCTTCTCTCCTGTCCCCTCCCTCTCAGCATATCACTCCGTTTTAAGGCATTTGTCTTATTAGGGTATTATGGCTAATGGGGAGGAATAAAATATCGGCCTATGCATTATAAATTAATTTAGCATTTATAAATGATTTTAAATGAATGGAATAATTTAATCTTTGAAAGATAATGTCTGATAGGGATATACCAATTGTCATCAAATACTATTTAGGCAGTATCGATTCAATACTAGTACTGTTTATTATTAGAGGGAAGTAAATACAAACAATTTACAGAGGGACAATTTAACATTTAAAATGTAATGTGACATTTTAAGAAAGATAGGGGTTTTGGCTTGGAAGAATATCTTAAATACTCCTTCCTGTATAGCACCTTGTTTTAATTTTTCTTAACCTTAAAATGTGGTAGTTTTCAGAAGTTGAAAATTGAGTATCTATAAAATATCTATAAATTTCTTTCTAAAATAGGAATTAGTATTAATCTTAACCTATAAAAATATATTTGTATATCTTTAACCCTTCTTCTTGATCTACTTCAAGAAATTGCGAGAGCAGATCTCTCATTCATGTTTTTTCAAGCTCCGTTTAAAACCGTTTATTATACTTTATATGACACCCATTTTCACTCTAAAATTCTAAATTCTTAAGGAAGTCAATATATCGGCGCTTCAGAGCAGAAGTAGTTTAAAATTAAATTTTATAGGAGAGGTTTTTTTTAATTTTTTTTTTGTTTTATCGTTTCATGATATGAATGTATATACCAAATTTTTTACTTTCTTGCTTAGCCCTAAACATGGTGAAACATTTTTGTGATTTTTCAAAAATATTTAAAACAATATTCACTACATTTTTTTTTTATGTATATCCAACTAAATAAGAGTAATGATAATGGCAGCAATATGAAATTTGACTGGTATATTGCATTTTTCTTGTTTTTTAATTGTAATTTTATAACACCTTTGTCCTTTCCGACCTGAAGATGAGTAATTCTCGCTAGACAGACATTGTTATTATCCAGAAAATCGCTTGTAAAATGAGTATGTTGTAGGAGGACTTAGAAAGTCCTGTTTATAATTAATGCATAGTTTAATATTCCCTCAATAATTACGTATTAGTCCTAGCTGATAGATATGTCATGGCATTGATGGGCTTCACGGCAAACTAATAATTAGTGCTATCCTCATCTGAGTATTATTTAAATATGGTTAGAAAGTTAGTAACAACTTGTTTTCTTATAATAAAACGGAATTTTATAATTAATTTGTCCTCAGAATATTCAATCTCTGATCATCTTCCATCATGCCGTCATTTGAACATTAAATGGGATCGGAGATAGAGTAACCCTGTCTGTAAAATTCACCAACTTGCGTTTCACCGCATACTTTGGGTTATGAAAATATGATTATATGATTAAAGTATGATTAAAATTAGAGCACCACTTCATTATTCCAACACTAATTGCGTTTCATTAATAATGAAGGTCACTTTCTTTTTACGTATAGTGTTTAATTAATAATCAAACATTACAAGCAATGAAAAAGTAAGGAATTAAATCTTCAAATTTCGATTAAAATTAAATTTACGATTTCAACAGTATTTATTGTTGTCTCCCCTGGTCTTGAAACTGGACACTCCTTGAAACTGGGTAACTTGAGGGATCAACCAGAAGGGAATAGTCGACTCTATTTCAAACGGAGACTATAATTACCTGCTGCAAATAACCCTTGAATTCTTCCGAATCACTAACAAAGAAATAAACACGAAGAGATTTAGTTAGTTTTATTAAATGGATTTTTGCTTAAAAATTATAGCGGTGAGCTAATTTTGAGAAGGTGTAAACTTTGCTCTTTTTGCCGTAATTTTAATTTAAATGTGTTTTAATTGTAAACATCTGATTTGCCTATTCACACGACTTTTGTGATAGTCCAAAATAAAAACTGTTCGCTGTATCTTCGCTAATTTTTATCCGATTAAGATTTTTATTTTTTATACTTAGCTTTGTAGAGATTATCTTTCAAATGAGCACCTAGATTGTTCCGTTAGATCTATACTTATCAAGTTTAAAGAAAAAAAACTAAATAAAGGTGAACCGGTTTCCAAAGGAACACGTAATGAATACTTTATTAACCCCGTGCATGGAATTCAATTCGCTATATCTTTGCTAATATAGGTCCGATTTAAATGCTTCTAAGTCTGAGGTATGGATTGGTGGAGTCCTATCAAACGAGTTTGAAATGACAAGCGGACTCAGAAAAGGTGACCTACTGTAGCCCATAGCATTCAATCTGGCCCTCGAAAAAGCGATATTAGAACTAACCCTGGAGGAAATATAACAGGCTTAGCCAATATATGGAGTAAACTAAAACAGTTTGAAGCGGCGCTCAGTGGGCTGTCCAACACAATCTTGCGGGACAAAAGCCAAAAATTATATGAAAGATATTTGCTACAAAATGTAATTCTAAAGTGAGACTAGGATTCAGGGATATTAGAAATAACAGCTTCAGCCGAGTGTAATGCCACCAAACCAAGACCAAAAATAAAGATACGATGCCTAATTCCTTTAGGTCGTCTCAATTGGTAGTATATCATTGTGATTGCCAGTGTCTTCTTCTTTTTCATCCTCTTGTGCCATTCCTAGCGTTGAGGAGCCTCAATAAATTGCAGCCATTCCTTCCGGTCCCAAATAGCTGCTTCATCTGCTGGAGGGTTTTGCCTCTTTTCCCTTCAATCCTCTGGATATTCTCCTGGTAGGAAATTCTAGGACGTCCTCGCGGTCTTTTCTCAGAGGGTCGAGCTTCTAGAATTTTCTTTGGTTCTCGTTCATCCTCCGTGTGGCACACGTGGCCAAACCACTTAAGCTATCGAGATTCAAGTGCGGTATTTAGTTCTGTCACCTCAAACTGTTCTCTTATTCGTACATTCCCTTCTGAAGGGACGCAATCCCTTCTTTTCTTCCCAACCGCTCTCCTCAGAAACTGTTGCAGTAATGCGGCTGGCTTGCTTATCAAGCATTACCCAACTTTCGCTTCCATATGTAGGGGTCGGGAGATTAACAGATTTATATATGTGCCTTTTTTTCTCTATACCTACTTCTCGGTGATCGATTAAACTATTGCAGATCTGGTAATAAACTTGATTGGCTTTAGAAATTCTGTGAGATATATCTGGGTCAATCTTACCAGAGGAACTTATTACGGTCCCTAAATAAGAAACTCTTGCACTACTTCTAATACCTCCCCATTGCAGATAAGATGAACGTCTTCTTGATCTTCTCGGGACAGAACTAGGACCTTGCTCTAAGAGATGTTAATGACCATTCCTTTACGGAGTACCTCTTCTTGCCATTCTATTAGGGCTTCTTGCATCTTTTCTTGGGAATCAGCAATTAGGACAATGTCATCTGTATACAAAAGGCTTTGTGCAAGAATTGTTCTTAAGTTCCATTTTTCGGAAAGCTTACATATTTTATAGATCTCGTCCATAAAAATAATCAACAGGAGGGGGCTTAGACTATCTCCCTGCCTCACACCTTTTTCTACGAGGAATGCCTCAGATTCTCTTCCGTTGATCCACACAACTCCCTTTGCATCCTGGTATGCTGACTTAATGGCTGAAATTAGATCGCCTGGAATATCTTTGGCCGCCAATGCTTCCCATGTTTCTTTTCTGGGCACTGAGTCGAATGCTGCGTTTAAATCTAAAAATGCCAAGAATATGTGCTTGTCTCTGTTCCATACCTTTTCTGCTTCTTAGAACAAAAATGTGGTCCTGCGTTTGCTTTCCAGAACGAAAACCTGCCTGTTCATATTCTATTTTATTTTCGACTATTGTCCTCAGTCGCTTTACTAGTATGCTAGTGTAAAGTTTGTAGAAAGTTGTTAGAGCATTTTGACAAGCTCTTGACCCCCATACTTTATCAGCTCCGGAGCAATGCCATCCCTTCCAGCTGCTTTTCCTACTTTTATTTTTTGAATAGCGTCCATCATCTCCTCTTCATCAATGCACTCTTTACATTTTTGATTATACTGATCTTCTGTATTGTTGGCGTCCCTTGAAAACTGCCCTTCCTAAAATTACTTCCATCTCTCTAGGATACGCGCTTCTTCTGTGATAATTATACCCCTTGCATCCTTGATATTCCTCACTGGCTTGCTTCGTTTTCCTTTGAGTGCCTTTTTAAAATATTCCACAGTTGTTCTATATCCTCTTCGAGTACCAAGGTTCTCAGTCTGTCTTTTAACTTTTCGGTGTACTGAGGCCTTCTATCTAATGTTTTTACATTTATAGATAAACAATTCTTCTTCTGCTTCATTTGCTATGGGAAAATTTTTGTGTCGGGAGTAGATGATTGCCGATTTTAGCACCTCTAATAACTTTGATGTCCGTGAAGCACTGCATGACGCCCCTGTCATAAATGATGTAGTCAATAATAATATTTCTATCTTGGCTCGAGAACGTAATCTTGTGTATTCTCTTGTGGCGGTAGAAGGAATTTCCCACCAGCAAGTCATTGTCAACACAAAACTCAATGAGTCGTTGTCCATTTCAATTTCTTGTTCTCTCTCCACCGTGTACTTCTAGGACTTCATACCCAACTCTTTATCACAACCAGTTCTTGCGTTAAAGTCCCCACTCAATATTGCAGATCTTCCTTTGTTATTGCCAGTGTCAACAGCTAAAACTCAAATCAAACATCAAACCTGTCTTTACCTTATCTGAATTTGTCTTCAATGTCTTTTGACAGGCCTTCAAAAAGTTTCAATGAATGAGGTCTCAAATCAAAACTAAGAAAAGCCGAACCTTCACTGAGACAGTGGTCAGCAAGGGAACTCTGTTATGCAGCTGAATAAAAATTAAAGCAGTTAGGGAAGATGGATGCTGCTTTAATGATGAAGAGAATTTTAACATCACCGATAAGAGCCGACAGAAAATTATTACAAAAATATCTAGGACATAACAAAAGAAGATATTTTTCATATTTTGTTAATATCTTCTGATCCAGTCGTATGCCAGAAAATTACCCCTAAAATAAATTAGCTGTACTAAAGAAGCATCGGAACTTATTCATATATCGAAAATACATGATCGTCCAAGATGATAACGAATGTGACTTGGACATATTCAGTGATGTATCACTATAATTTGTGTGTACATGTTTAGCTTTGGTAAGGTGATTTATTACAAAGATTAATCGTTTATATTTAAATAACACTTTTGTTTAGGAAAAAGTAATTATGTTTTGCATTTTTCTGATTCTTTTAATTTATCGGATAAGATATCTGAAATCGTTTAATGGTGTACAAAAACAATTCCGAATTAAATGATCTTTTTACAACAATGTAAAAATAATTTTGACTTAGAAAACATAATTAATTCATTTATATTGACTTTTGTCCTGCTAGATTGCTTAGACAGCCCACGGTGCGGGGGCAGCGAGGTAAGGGCTTAAGAATAAACGAAAATAACACCAAATATATGAGGAAGTCAAGAATTGGAGCAGGTAGAGAAGAGAAAGTTCAAATAAATGGGCACAGATTCAGGCGCTGCAAGATCTAGGATCTCTAGTAACAGAGGAAAATGTATAATTGCAAAGATCAAAGCCTGATTAGCGGTTTGTAGCAGATGAATTTTTGCGCTTAATAAGGCGCTTAAATTTCAAGAAATGCTACTTCTGCTAAAACCATCATTTACAAGACTATAATAAGTCCGGTGGTAAACTTTTATTTACAGCTCGAAAAATATGCATTTGATGGCAAATTTTGTATTTGATTATTTGAAAGGTAATTGAATTTTCTAAAAAAATAAAAACAAAAATCATCTAAATCGGATCATTATTAGCAAGGTAAGATACAAGGTAAGGGCATTCTAGCCATGTTTTTACTTACTACCGCTATTGGGTAAGGAAAGTACTGTAATAGGAGAAAAACTCAGTTTTGTTACGTCTAATCGAAATCAAATTAAAATTTCTCGACCTATAAAAACCAACATTTACAAAACCCTATAAGACCGGTGGTAGCGAGTGCTGGGCTATGACCAGGAAGGGTGAGGTGATCCTGAAGGTCTGGGAAAAAAAATGTCCTCAGATAGATCTTCCGCCCTGTAAACGAGCATGGAAATTGGAAAATTAGAAATAATAACAAGCTGGAACCTAATATTGTGAACATCATTGAAGAAGGAAGATTGCGGTGATTAGGACACGTGCAAAGGATTCACAATCCTTTAGCTACTGTTAAATTTAGGATGAATGTGATGGAAACACTCCAGTAAATTATGGATCAAAAGCTTTAAATATATCCTGTTATTTTCCATGAATTTCATTAGTGTTTGTCACATATCTGTTTTTAAAATTAGATTACTCCCTGGAGACGCTTTTAGTATAAATAATAAACTTATTTTTATGCAGTAATTGCTATAACATAAATTAAAAGCTCAAGTTTTGCAGCATTTTTCAAATATAATTTTATACACGCAAGATTCAATTTTTAAAAACTATCTAAACGGGACCTAAAAAATACTTCTTCATTTCATAGATTCATACTATCCTTATATATACAGGTGCTACTATCCATAGGTGGGTGAACAGATAGGAACATTGGAAGTCCAAAAGTGTAAGCGAAAATTTATTGAACTCCACTGTAAATTAAATTACCGCTTCCGAAGGGAAAGTTGAGGTAATTGAAAGTATTACAACTAGTTTCTTATGGATCATATCTAAGCTTAAAATCATTCCAAGTTGGACCTAATAACTAAATTGTATTAACTACTAAAGAGTAAATTAACGCTGCAAAGAGTTTTCATCGATACTTGATTTAAAAGTATTCCCTAAAGTATTTATTTATTAATAACAATGGAGGGGGATTGGAGTTTTGTTCATTCGAAATTATTATTATACCTACTTTGGAAAAGATTATAATAAATAGTTAATAATTATTTAGTAGTAACCACCCTTATGCAATATTATTTCCTGGTGCTGTAAGGCTTGCTATTTGATAGCGTGGAGGTTGATCCCTGGTGATTCAGGTAGAGTTTTACTGCCGAGGATAAAAGAACCAAGTTGTAATGAAAGATGCTGACTCAGACATCAGGCTTCGATCTAATCGCTTGTAAATCCGATCTAGACTTTACTTGGTCCGAAAATACGGTTTGTTCTCTGCAATTCTCCACTTCTCTTCGGTAAACCACTGGATTCGTTAAATCTTCCGCTCCTTATCCATAACCCAAAAGAGATATAAACGGAGACGGAAGTTATAATTGTAAAAATAAAGTAAGGTACCCTTAGAAATAACTTTCAGAAACACTCCTTTTCCTGAAAAATCACTTCTTTTTTTTTTAGTATATACAAAGTAGAAGAACAGTTGAGATATTTGATATAAAAAAATATGAAGATCTGAGAAAACTGAAAAGGTTAACCGTGAAGATCCTAGATTCACAAGAAAACCACGTGTGACAAAAACTTTATGGTTCCCACAGTTGGGATCTACAATCCTAATCAGAAGTCTACAAAACCCAAACGCTATTAAAAAACAACCAAATTTAACGAGTAAGAAATCGTTTATTCATCAATATGGTCCTAGAATCTTAGCAGTTTAAGAGGTGGTTTCATGCCATTTGTTATCATATCTATTCCCTTTTCTCTTGGTCAAGGATTCACCTCTTCCAAACTTCTACTGCCCTATCTTACTAAAGATTACATTTTTATCAACTGATTTTCATTTTTATTTTATACTACAATGCACCACCTACATATCTAATTTTAGTTTTGGTACACGTTTTTTTCAATTTCTTCTTTAAACAACTCACCTTCCCCTGACTATCCAAATATGCCACGTTTTTAAGATCAATTTAAGTTGTTAAAATATTAGAATGCAGCTTGTGACTTTTATTCATGCACTAAATTGCTGGAAAAAGTACGCTATAACTAATATATATATATATATATATATATATATATATATATATATATATATATTATATATATATATATATATATATAACTTATATAATATATAATATTATCATATTCATCATATTCATTTTTAGCATCATATTCATTTTTAGCATCATTTGCAATGACGATATAACAGCATACAACGCTATTGTTGTAACCGTAATATATTGGAATTAGTACAGAAAATACACATTCAAATAAGCAGTATATACAGTAATGTACGAAAACCAGCAATTAACACAACTAAGAAACGTACACACGACGTATTGACACAACGTCTAATTGGAAGGTTACTCGTACTAATCCAATCAGAACTAGTGATTATTGCTATTAATTGTCTATTTAACTATGGAGAGGTCTCCTCCTTCCTACCCGCACTTCTTAAACTAGGTATGGCTGCTACTTCACTCCTCTCCATTGAGTCAGTCGCGGAATATCACCGATAAGCGGAGAAACCTTCCTCGACTGGTGCAGGCCTCGGCGGGAATTTATTATAAGGCTAGATCATTGTCATTCCCAATAATAGATGTTGCAAGTTGAGTCATAAATAGTGAGGTAATTCAGGAGCTTAGAAAAGATAAGCAGGTTTCAGACGATCAAATGAGATAGTCTTCAGACCAGAGGGTAATTGTATATAGAATGATTTCTACTGACGCATGAGGACGAGATGAGTTACAATACATGTCGATGTCAGAGCTGGTTGGCTACATGTTCTCGTGGGAAGAATGACTGCATATTCGAAGATCCTTCTAAACAAAAATCTGGCCAGAGCTAGTAGGATGGTCTGCCGGTCGCAGAGTATTCATCTGGTATATCTGGTGCATTGGTATATTTATATATATAAATATATATATATATATATATATATATATATATATATATTTATATATATATATATATATATATTTATATATATATATATATATATATATATATATATATATATATATAATATAATAATATATAATATATAATATATATATATATATTATATATATAATATATAATATAATAATATATAATATATAATATATATATATATATATATATATATATATATATATATATATATATATATATATATATATGTATGGTATATTTTATATTTGCTACATACACAGCATCCAAGTTTTTGTAGAAACCCGTCTATATCTTCTTTTCGTTTATAAGACTCCAAGATCTCTCGTGGAAGTCCAAGAGTCATCTCGGCAGAGCTACAAATGTTTTCGTCACCAATTCGCGTTCTTAACGCAATAACAGTGGAGAGAAGTTCGGTCCAGTTCGTAGACTCGCTGGGGTGTTCCTTAAGTGCCGTTTCAGGATTCGATGCCACTTTTTAAAATAGCTATTTGCCTGCGGATGATAGGCGGCTGTTCGGTAACGTTGAGCTGCTAAAATATGCGTCAGCCGCCTGAAGAGTTCGGTCTCAAATAGCTTCCCCAGATCCCTTGTTATTCGGGATGATACACCAAAACTGCTGACTCAAACTCGGAAGAATGCCTTGTAGACCACTTCTGCAGAAATATCTTGTACAGGTTCTGCCTCCGGCCACCAAGTGTAATCTGTCTACCATCGTGAAACAATAGCGTTTTCCTTTCGAAATGGGAATGGGCCAATTATATCTATGTATATATAATCAAATCTGCCAGCGTGAGGAAAGTTTCCTGAAAGCGCAAGAGTGTGAACTTCAGGCCGTTGGCAGGCCACGCATGCTCTAGCCCAACAGGCTATTTAAACGTTCACATTTGGCCAGAATAATCGTTGCGATATCAGGCGTCTTGATCTATGGATTCCTGGATGGCTCACATTAAGCATTTTGGAAAATCGCTTGCCTCAGGTTTATTGGTACGTGGGGACGGAGTTTAAATGTAGAAGTTTCGCAGAGAAGCTTTCTTTTAAACGTTGTTCTCTGTCATTTGAGGTGAAGAATTGGGTTCTTCAGGAGTTCTGTGATACTTGCGTCGGTTTCTTGTTCCATCGATATCTTCTCCATGTCGTCTGGAACATTTATCTCTTCCATTCATGCAAGCGTGTCTGCTACCATCTTCTCAGCTCCTGATACAAACTGAATGTTGGTTGCAAATTGGCTAATGAAATTAGCGAATCTAATGCTCATTGGAGCTAATATTCCTGTTTCCTGTCCTTGGGGTGAACATGTTTAATAGAGGTTAGTTATTGACGAACATCACCAAATTACGGCCTTCTATAAGCGAACGAAAGTGTTGGATGGCTCGGTGTACTGCAAATAGTTCGCAGTCGTAAGTTGAGTAATGCTGCTCCGTGGGGTTTCCACTCTATACCTTCTCGTTGCTGAAGAACAGCTACAAAGACTATTGGAAGCATCGCAGACAATGGAGTGGTATCCATTTTCTGTCGGATGAGCTAGCACTACTGCCTACTGATATCATGCTGGAATTTTTGAAATGTCTCATCAGCCTTCGAAGTCATTCCAAGAGTGTTGCGTCGTTCTTCTTCGCTTCTCCCATCAGTTCGTGGAGGACCTTCTGATGTTAATCGACTTTTGGCAGACAACTTGGATAGAAGTTTATCATGCCGAGGAATCTTCTAAACTGATCTTTATTTGCCTATCAAAGGAACTAGATTGTTCTACTTTGGAAGAAAGAGATCTACTTGCGAATCGACGACGAATCTCAGGAACTCGATCTCAATCTTGCAAAGGGTACATTTGTTAGGGTTGATCTGAAAATTTGTCAGTCCGTGTTCAGCTAGTCACTTGAAGACTTCCTCCAAGTGCTCTTTTTTGGAAGACGACGCTACCATGATATTGTCTAGGTAGACGAATGTTAAGGTCTCCTAAGAACGAATGTTTGCGGGGAAGGAAGAGGAGCCAAGCCCAGGGTTGGATCTAGAGGGAAGTGGAGGGAGCAAATGGGGCAGTTGTCCCGAGCGGCATTTCGAGTGATTTTTTTTTTTAAATATTTTGTTTATGTACAATTTTAATTAGGTACTGCCATGTAGGTATTGGTTAGGTATTGTCAGGTATTGTATTAATTTTAATTAATACAAAAGAAAAACTTACAGACTTATCTGATACAAACTTTGTATTTGTAACCTTACAATTGTATCCCTTCAATTTAAATAATAATAATTGTCTTGGATCTAAATATATGTAAGACAAGTTTAATCAAAAAGCGATACAATTCAATACTCTCCTTTTGAAATGGAAGGCACGAGAACACTGAGACAATTGTTAGACTATGTTTTATAGTCTAATATAACAGTTTTATAGTGTATTTATAGTGTGGACGTCTAAGAAGGCATCCAGTTATTCTCTACCACCCGATTTATTTTTTATTATTATGAGGTGACTGACAGGGAAACAATTGTTATTTATTGAAGATGTTCCTATTGCATTTGAAGAGCTGGTCCAAATAAATAGTGTTCGTAGTTATGATTTAGGTAACTGCAACCATAAAAAAGACTCTTCGCAAAAATGTAACTCATCCACCAACGCCTCTTTCTCTTCTTTTCAACCCATAACTAGAACTGCGCAAGCAGCGATCCCAAATTCAGCAAAATATAGAAACTTATGACTTTTATTTATTTGTTTGCAAATCCGGTATTAGATTCAAGTTCCGCCACATTAAAAACACGATAAAACCAATTGCAATCGTTAAAATATATTGATATTTTATCCTCGAACGTTCTAATTTTGTTTATATGACAAAAGTGGTTTCCTAATTGATAAATGGAAGTCGACTTAAATGTCAAAGCAGCCGAATTGGAAGATGCGAATGTAGAAAACTTTAACAAGTAAGAATTTCTTTTTGATATTGAACGTTACATACACCATGCGCAGGCAATAAAGAGAAAAACTAGGAAAATAAGCGTAGCTGTAACGATAGTGTTAGAAGACCATGTGTTAGAAAGAATATATCCTGAGGATTGGATGAAATAGAGGTAAAACCGTCCATCTATGTAGGAACCGGGAGGACTGGTATTGAATTGAGTCTCATAGTCCGGGAGCTGTGAACAAAAACCGTGTGTGATTTTAAGAAAATTTTTGATCGTGTATGCCGAAAGTACTCTAACCATAGACTGGAAATATGAGCGCCTGCTACCCTAGATCGGTTGCTATCAAATTTTATAGGTCAACGAATACTTCACGTTTGTCACTTTTTCAGATTTTCATTAGTGACTCGCTTTCATTGCATTTTGAGTGCAAACTTGAAAATAACCAATTTGAAATTTCCTACAAGTTTTATCTGTAATATTTTTTAAAATTCAGAATAGCTACTGTGATACGGGACCGTAAACATCTTGTAAATATCAAGAAAACGCAAAACATATTCAGTGGTATAGCGCAATAATATTCAGTGGTTTCGCTTTAATAATTAATTAATAATTATTTTTTAGTGCTATCTAGTGCAAAATACATTATAACCAATCTTGTAGAGGATTAAATTTCCTTTAAGATGCATACAAAATATTTATAATTACTCTCAACAAACGCTAAGAAATATTGAAATAACAATTTTAGGAAAAGTGGACTTTTTTTCTAGATGAACCTCAGTAACTCGTTTCCAGTGAATTTTAGGTAAAACTTTGTCGTAACCAATTTAAGCAACGCTAATAACTATTATTTAGTGCAGCATGCATAATAACTAATCTTGGAGAGCATTAAATGTTTCAATTCCCGTAAGAATTGAGATGGTCTTTCACCCTCATTAGTTGTTTTCTTTTCCAGCAATCGCTTGGTGCACAAATTATCTGACCCTGTGTAAGCTTGTATTAATCTTTCCTCAAGGGCCTCATATCATCTTCAGGAGGTTATTAAACAATTTCTGAAATTTGTTCGAGAATTTCGAATTCTAAATTAATAACGACCAGTTGAAATTTTGTACGATCGGGACCAATCTTTCTGTTTTCAAATACGGCTTCTGCCTGTCAAAACCAAAGTTCTGATTCCCCTCGCCAAAAAGGTGGAATCCGAAGAACCGGACCAAACGCAGCAGCCTGGTTAGCATCCTCTTCATGGGATGAAGAATTCTCCTCTGATTTCGTCATTTTGTTATGCCGAGATCACAATTTTAGCGTTATCATCAATTGCGTAATGATAATATACAACGTTATTGTTATAACCGTAATATATTGTAATCAATACATAAAACATTCAAATATGCAGTATATACAGTAATGTTCCAAAAAGAGCAATAGATGCAACGGGTGGCTACTCGTCCTACCCAATCAGCACTATCGATAAGTGTTATTAATTGAATCAGTTATTTCAGAAACGACATATGTGACATTTTCACGACTCACCTTTTCATGCAAAAAAAAAAACAACTAATTATTATTAAAATTCTAAAAGATAAAAATATACAAAAAGATATATGCTGTATACAAATAATCTGTAGATTATTTACAGTTGCGTTCGCAGAGAGAGAGATCAGAGGGGAGTAGGGGAGCTCCCCCGATATTTTTGAAATAATATGATTTTTATATAGGTTTTGTATTTTGAGTCATAATTTGTTATCCAATTTTCATTCTTATCCTTAAAACTTACGTCCTATTTAACGATTATAGATAATAATTAGCTGCCTTATCATTAAATCCCTTCCCCGAAAAAAAATTCTGCGTACGTGCCTGATTTTTTATACCAGCTTTCGCCAATATAAATATCATTAGATGTACAGATAAAATGTTCAGACAACTCTCAATCTAAAACCGGTATAATGAAAGATGTGTTGTTTCTGAAATAACCGATTCAATTGTCTATGTAACTATAGTGCTATAGTGCACTATTGTAACTCCTTCTTAAACTATGTCTTACAAACATGTTTTTACTACAGACTAAATGCTAGCAAGTAAATCAGATGTTTATTTCAAATTGATTCTGATTTGTTATAGATAATTTTTTTCACTTTGCTATCTGTACTGTAAATTATTAGTCCTTTTTTCGGACAATAAGATGCAGCAAGGCCATGCTTTAATTAGATTTTTTTCACGATGCATAATTTATAGTATTAACTTTTCTTTCATATTTTGAAAAATGTATTTTATTTACAACTAAGAGGATTTTGAAAAATTCAGGTGTTTTTAAATTGATAATTTCTTCATACGATAAAATTGTATTTATATGTGTTGCCGTAATAATACTAATAATAATAGTTGTAAAAATTATATTTTTATTTGTTCCATTTTCTAGTTTTGGATCGTAGTTGTGACAATCTGCAATGGCGGATCAATCGCAAAACGACTGGTGCATCACAAATGTAAGTATTAAATCAAAATATTATTCTTATTAAAATAATTGAAAGATTATTCGCCAAGTTAGATGGGAGTGGAGAAATGAGATTAGCCCGCGACAGAGGAAGTAACTCTTCTCCCTACTCACATTTAATTTGCATGGTATGAATTGTCATGACTATAAATCACATGCTAGTTATTATTATGCCGTAAATAGGTCATTTTGCTGAAATAATTGGGATAAAAAAAAGAATTAATAAAGAAATGGGAATTCTTAAATTCATTTTTGAAAAGCATTTCATAAGTTTCATGAGGAACATGTTCTAAAAACACATGTTTTATTTATATTTTGTAACATGGTTTTATTACTTTTACAACACATTTTCAAAATCGGATAAGTCGATCTCTTTGGACCTTGAATCCAAGCTTACTCCTCCTACATTGACTATTATTGCATCGATTTATTTATCGATATTATAGTCGAATTCCCAGTTTTTGTCTTCAATACCTTTTACGTGTTTACTCACATTTTTCCATTGTTAGAATACAAAAACCAAGTTTTTACAACAAAAAAGTCAGTAAGCCGTCAAAACAATACAAAATCAATATTCCGAAAGAGAAATTTAATATAAAAACCAAATAATCACTATACAGAGACAGTGAAAAAATACAGTATAAGCTCGTAAACAACAATAAGTAATTAACCTAACAATAATTAGGTGAACCTACCATTTAAAGGTACTGCTTTTTTAATGGTTTGGAGAGGGATGTTAGTTCCAACTTAGTGCCGCGTTTGTTCAACCTCAGTATGCCATTTAACTGTGGGCAAGCTATTGCATCATTTTATAGAAAAACGAAACAAAACATAAAACAATTAGGTTAGCTACACATGAAAGGAAGATCATTGTCACCCTTACCATTGTTTTATTTTGAATCCTGTTATTAGTTGTGAGTTATTTTTAATGGGGTAGTTTAATATAAACATTGTACATATGAGTTTAAAAAGTATCTTGTCCATTAGCGCCAGAAATTTGCTACAACTCTGAAAAGATTACAGAAAGCAGAAGGAGTTATGAGTCTTCTTGTAGTTAATCCAAAAGGTGAGCTGATGAAAAATAAAGACAATTTTAATTTTTTTTCTTCTTTTAAATAGTATTTGTAGCTTAATAAATAAATATATAACACCAAAGATAACGAATATCTGATAGTCCAGGCGCGACAGCGTAAATATATTCATTTTTTTTAAATTAATTCCCACGGGACTTTCTAAACTTGGTAATTAGGAGAAAAATAGTGGAAACAAATTGTATATGTTTTAGATAAACTCGGTATTTAGGAACATGGTGAAACAAATTCATAAAGGTGGTGAAAAGTATTTCTATTCACAATTGATATTCCGATTATATTATATTATAGAAATAATAGAAGGATATTATGAAGAGACGAGCATAATTCGGAAAACGTCTTCGTTGACTCTTTGCTTTACTACCTTGCAAGGTGTTATAAAGCCTTAACCTCCTGTACTCTTAATGCTTCGCTTCTTGAGAGGTTAAGGCTTAACAACAGGCAACTATATTGATTACACCTACTATATTTTAGAAATGTTGGAATGTCTGTAAAATAACAATTGCGAGATAATTTTGACCATATTAAACATATCAGTTATTAAAAAATAAAAAATGTTTAAATTACATTAAATTTTTAATTGGTAGTATGTGGTTTTAATTTTTTTTTCTCGGTGGTAAGGGTTTAAAATACCATGATACAATTTGATCGATCAAATGCGATCAATCAGTTTTATTTCTGCGATCGATCAGTCTGAAGATCTAAAGCCCTATTTTTAAACATTGCATATGCTTTTAGGTCATTAATTTAGGCAAAAGCTTAAAATATGCTTCAAGTTATCTTATTTGTCATTTATAATGTTTGTACACACCATAAATAAAATAAAAAATAGTATATTGTTAACTTAATTTTTTTTTCTTCAAATAATAATTATTTGTAAATCTTTTAAACGTAATAAATACATGAGAAAGGCAATCATATAAGTAAGAAGCTCTATAGAGAAGGATATAATTCATTTCTTTCTCTTTGGATGGTCCTGTACCTAATAAACTGTTTTATTTAAAATTAAGTGAAGAAAGAATTTAGAAAAAAAAATTATTGCAAAGGCCCAGAGACACGCTGTATATATTTTTTTCGCTCTCACTAATAAAAGAATCGTCATAAATAAAAAAAATATAATTCTCCATTTATCGGCTTTTAATCAAGAGTTATAGAATTTTGGCCACTAAATCGACAGTTTTTCCCACTGTACGACAGTAGAGGTGAAATAGGGGAGGGGAAGTGACGAAGAGCGGGGGAAAGCTCTCCTGACGGTCGGGTATCGAGCACTGCGGAGTATAATAGAGAGAGCGTTTCTTCGCCCATCGTCACTTCCCCTCCGCTACCTCACCTCTAGTGGCAGTGACGAGAAACAGCCCTATGTTCAAACGTATTTTTTAGGTATTTAATTGAACCTCACATATATTTCATGAAAATAGGGTTGTAGAGAAACTCTTCGGGAACAAATAACGCTTTTAAAAATGGCTCTAGGACCATTTTGGTCTTTGCTCAAATCTTTTTCCGAGATCACCTGTTTTTACATTTTCAATTTCAGGAAAAAATTATTATTTATTTCCATAAATTTTTTATTATAGATAGGCACTAACAAAAGCCACAATTTGAAATCCAAAACAAATTCCTGCGATAAATACAAGCCCTGTAATAAAATGGCCATATTTCGCGGTTTTAAATTTGCTTTGCTAAAAGCATTTTTACACGCTACTGCGTACTAATTTTCATAATTCTTAAACCAATTTTTTTCAAATCTTAAACGCGAAAAACAATTTTAGGCACTTTTATGAATTTTTTTCACTGTACCGATTTTATCTAAAACATATACAATTTGTTTGCATTACTTTTCTCCTAATTATTATGTTGAAAATTACTGTGACAATTTATTAAAAAAAATAAACTGTCTCGTCTGAACAATGATTATGAATTTAATCTGTTGTGTGCACAACATATGTATAAATATATATATATATATATATATATATATATATATATATATATATATATATATATATATATATATATATGTATATATTAGTGAATTACAAAATAAATGAGTCTGACTTCAAAATAGTTATTATGAGCTAAATCTACTTATAAATACTAGATAAATAGGATGTAAATAGGCAATTAAATGATATAAGTTAAGTTGGTTGTAGGTTTGGTATGGTTCACAACGATGGAAAATGCACTAACAGCCCTCCGCTACTGCAGGACATGGAAACCATTCTGCATGCGGGCCATGTCCCTTTGCCGCAATATAGATACCACCGATGACGTTGTAAGTCTTATGGTTGCTACGAAGAAACATGAACTGCTAATGGTCCCAGGTATGACTTGAGGTTGATCCGTTGGGATTTTAATTGATCATACCTGTGGTGTGATTGATCTGAACTGATTAGTTTTAAAACCTAAACATTTGCAATTATTGTACATCGGAGTTTTACTTTAAATTACAGAAATGACGGAGACAGTTCCAAGCTTTTTCAGTTATTTTACATCATTCGATATATTTACTACTCCGGCATTTTGAAAGAATACAAAAAGGCATTATTATAGTTTACAGTTTAATAATTTTTCATTGCCTCGACACTTGCGTTTCATTTTCATGAACAAAATTATCTTCCATTTATCAAAAATCTTTATACCCAGATTTTCATTCAGGAACTTTTATAGGATTTTTTTAGGAATTCCTATCATTTTTTTCTAAAATTCCAGGAACTTTTTTAGGAATTTTATTTTTAAAAAAGTACTACGCATCAAGAGAGGCATCCAGGTCGAATCAGAAAGAGAGGAAGACCAAGGTTACGCTGGCGGGAAGCTGTGGAAGCAGATCTGAGGGTGCTAGGAGTTGTGAGATGCTCGAGGATGGAATTGAGAAGGATTGCCGAGAAGAACAGGGTTATTCATAGACGGCAGTGCCATAGAATATTAAAAAAAACTGTGCTTATATCCAGGATATATATTTTACGTATATCCAATGAAAAGTTCCAAATTTTATTTATGCATATTTTTTACTATGCAAATAAGAAAAAAAAGAGATATTGCACAGTTACTCCTGCCAGTAATACTTCCGGTATGACCGAAACCCTGCCAATGTTAGAACCAAAAAAAAAAAAAAAAAATTATATAAAACTGCTATGGATAATGGACATTTTTTGTCTCAACACAAGAAAAAACTCACATGTATTCATTTTTATGTGCTACCTACACGTTTTAATAATAATTGAAGGTACCTGAACATATTGGTCAAGCACTTTTTTTTCGTATCGATTACTCCTGCTATATCATATTACGGGCAAAATTGGTATAAAATTGGATAGGTATTGTAGTGTAGATGTGCAAAAAACAAAAATCATTGAAATCGGACCATTATTAAAACATGTTTTCTATGAATGGTAGCGTCCAAACAGCACTAATGATTTTGATAAAACTTGCATTAAGTCTTCTACTTAAAACCCTTTAACTATCCATACATATAGTACACCCCTAAAAAACGCAGGAAAAAATGTAGTACCGTAAAGTCATATTTGCGCGTAACTCGAAAAGTATGAATTTAAGGGTCATTTGAAAAGCAATTTGACTCCCTAGAAAACGAAAAATCGTCGAAATCGGACCATTTTTAGCAAAGATTTAGCGCATTGAACTTTGTAGCAATGTTTTTACTTTCTCTCTTCGGGAAAGTGTTGCAATCGGGACAAATTTTCGATGTGCAGTGGATCTGTGCGTTTCAGCGCCCATTGACAAGGGAAATGCACGGTATGTCCTTTGCCGATTTTGATCAACTTTTTTTTGGTGAGTCTACCTTGGAGTAAGTAAGGACGTTAATCCCAAATAAATAAAAAAGTTGGCCGTTACGGATTATTAAATTAAATAAACAAAACAAAATAATATTTTTTGTTCATTTTAATTTTAAAAATATACCACAAAACTGAAATAATATTGTTTTTCTGGTCGAATTACGACCACTGGGCAATCCCAATTTTGCAATAGACAGTCGAATCCAGTAATTATGATAAGAAGAACAGTTACATGCAAAACAAAGAGAACTAACATTTTTTAATCGGGGCACAGAAAAGAAATTTTATTTATGCATTTTCAATCAGTTCACAGCAAATGAATCTTTTACATCTATTCACCAATCAGTAAGCTTATCACTCCGTAATCACCTGAACATAACTGAGTTTATGACTAACCTCTTTGCATCTATGTGCCTCATATTTGCATGTAATGCTAGTAATTTGATTATAGTACAATTTTTTTAATTTTTAATTTTATAAGGTTTAATTAATATTTTTCAGATGAAGAATTCATTCTTATCGCACTTCAGAAATATGGCTCCGGTGAAAAACTATATCCAGAATTCGCCGAAGGTGTGATAGATGCACAGGTGAAAATATGAATTCGGCTTGGAATTGAAAAATTATTTTGATTAAAAATTTATTTATTTTTTCACTTTTTTATATTTATCTTAATTACCTCTACAACTAATGCGAATAATTAAAGTTTATAATATTTTCAAAGACCTTTGACTGATAGAGGGGAGGGGAATAATTAAATTTTTGTACCACTGGCTGTTAAACATGATTTTTATTTTCTATTCTTTTGAAACGTTCTGGAGATAGCTTTCATGTTGCTAATATGAGAACTGCTATCTTAATTTCTAAAAAATAATGTTGCTCCATCAACTATATATAAAGTAATCTCGATGAACCAGGTGACCTGAGGCATCAAGAGAACGTTCCACTACATTTGTTAGAAACGCAGTATAGCTGTAGGACTCGCATGTCTTGATGGTGTGATACTGGGAGGATCGGTATGCGGCGAACGGTCTAGTGAAGGCTCAACGGCGATAAACAACTCAGAGGAGTGCGATAAAATCCGCGGATATTTGTGTAAATCGAGGTCGAGGAGATGACGTTTCATTTGGTCCGCTCCGTGTCAGGCGTACATAACGCGCGGTAATAGGTCCGACGGTAGGCGGCAGATTAGGGATGGCTACCTCAGCTCCCGCCTATTAGAAATGGTTTGTTTATTTTCATTTATGAGATTTATACGATATTGGCATTGCAAGTGTGGGAAAGATGTTTTCCGAAGTTATGAGAGAAGATTCAATCAAGAAAAAAAAGATAAAGAGCCCTCAAATGTCCAAACTACTAACAACTTATAGGATACTGAATCCTTTGCTAAATATATAATAACCCAATATTCGCCACATTTTATAGTTACGTTCACTTAAAACTAGTGAGGGTTCGCTTAAAGCAACTGTGTAACTACAGCAACTCCATTTCCACTTGATAATATCAATTATATTTGAATGTTATATTGATGTGATGAGTTATTTTTTCTTGAATTCTTTCTATATACTTGCAATGTATAATGTATAATCCTTCGGCTAAATGATTGTAGTCATAACTACATTTTATGAAGAAGGTATAAAAATATTTGTATGAAAATGTGCGCTTCAATGTTCCACTAGCGAGGAGTTTAAGATGCAATTCGCATTCGCACAGAGGAACCTACACGCGTGGTTGCGGGGAGAAAGAGCGCAGTCAATCTTATAGTGCCGTGCCGACCCTTGCACGTTGGTAGAAGATAAAACATATATATATATATATATATATATATATATATATATATATATATTTAAATAGCGTGTGTTGTGCTTAAAAACCGTGTACCATATTCTTGTATGTGATAAAATGCAAACTTATATTGTTATCCTACTTCCAGCTATACTATTATTATTTTTTTCGGTTTTTATTTAACAGAAAACTTTAACCATGGCCTTCATCTCCATAGTTTCGCGCATATTAAAACAAGAAGAATGGATTTCGTTTCTAAATAAATTGATCAAGTGTCAACTATAACTGTGTATGTTAAAATAAGTAAAAATTTTTGATTTTCTTCTTTTAGGATTTTAATAAGTTTCTGACTGATTTATTTTTATATACTTTTGTTTTCTTTTATACAATTTTAAAACGAATGCTAAATATTTTATACAGCAACACTCCACTAATGTTATCTACGAACCGTCACTGCATGTAACATACTACTCTAATACAATAGCTATAGGCAGACGACACAGTTATCTTCAGCAGACAGGCAGACCTCACTCAGGATCCTCTGACTCTACAACATTAATTTCCACTGCAGAACAAAAATGGAAAATAAAATCAACAGACAAAATTCGTAGCGCATCATAGTTATTTATACATTATTCAGCAGATAGGCTTGTTCTGCCTATTCATATATTCACTATTCACGTTCAACAGAATAACGACTTGGGGTCGGTCACATATAAGCATTAAGTATTTTATGAAACCAAATCTTTTATTAGCCGTCTTACCCATTTTCTGGCATGTGTGTTGCAACCGTGTTTTGTAATTATTTGTGTAAGTCCATTAATTTGGTTCTGGAACGTCTGTGTCCAAGTATGAACTTGTGCATTAAGTATGTGCCTATTATATACTTTTGGAATATTATATATATTATTACAGCAAGTACTGTAGTACTGTATATATATATTTAAAAAAAAAAAAACCTGCATCACTACAGCCTAAGAAGGGTCTTGGGTTCAGTAATTGATAAGGACCGTACTGTTTCTAATCCAACGGTTGTGCAAAGAGGTGATTTCGCCGATATCATGCTCAACCGCCAGATTTTTCCCTCGATTAAGGTTACCCACTTTATAGAGGCTATAGAGGCTGGATGTTCCCCAGGAGCGTCTCCCGATCTCACAGGGCCGATCCACGGATGATAACCGAATAAATAATTATCTGCCACAGCCGGTCTCGAACCGGGGACCGGGAGCATGGTAACACAGTGCCTTACCACTGAGCCATTTCGCCTTCCGTATATATATATATTTTATTTCAACAATATATATATATAATTACAACACGTGTAATTATATATATATATATATATATATATATATATATATATATATATATATGTATATATATTATATGCTTACACATATAATATATGGTATAAGCTTATATTCGGATATAAACATTGCATAACAAACTTCACGGACTTTGCAACAAACATGTATAGAAAACGGTTACGACACACATGCCAGAAGACGGCTAAAAAAAAGTTGGTTAATGTATCTCGTTAAACAAACTTTTCAGCTTTATATTTGGAGGAGGTGCTATTGGGTATTGACCACCACCATGTCTGGCATGCCAATTACCTCCATATCCAGATCTAAGCTGCTGATTTTCGCAAATTGAACGACAGTTGCGAATTTATTATGAATAAAAAAAAATAATACATGGAACAAAATATTATATTGTTACTTAAATTTAATCCTAACAGAAATCAACAATTAAAGTAAAAACGATTGAATCAATAAAACTTGTAAAATTAATAGGGTGTAGACATAGCAATAAACACCACAAAACAAGCCTTAAGGCAAGGAGTTGTCTGAGATGGCAGGAGAATTGGCGACGGTGGCGGCACCGCATGGGACAGTATTACACGTCATCGTGGAGTGATGTATCGACTTCTAGTTCTACCTGAGTCTCTGCCAACATCGATAATATTGTCGGCGAGATGAAAGGATCGATACATCACAGAGCCTCGCTATTAGCTCCGCCAGAGGGAAAAAACACTGAGCACTTGACCGCCCTTCTGGTTCAGTTTCACCGCAGCCGGTCATTTCTGCCGTTAGCGTAATCCAAATCAGTAGCGTCACATCGATTATTTACAACACCACAAAATGAAATTAAAATAATATTTTATTGTCAATGATTTTTAAATAAATAAAGGATAAATGATAGTGAGATTAAATTGTATTCTATTAAATATCATAAATCCTCACATATTGATTTTAATTTAATTTTCGAGGATTTTTGATTTTGTGATCATTAGGTCATATTGATGATGCTCATTATGGATATGTCGTTGAAATTAAGTTCACGATGAAAAGTATAGATTTTATTTTACCTTTTCACATTTCTTTGATTTTTTTGTAAAAATTGAATATTAATGTGCTGTCTCATTGATGTTCTCGCATTTGCCTATCGATTTATATTTTTAATTTTCTACTTGTCTTGCGCGCACCGCACCTGTATATCTAACGGGCTATTACAAATATACGGGGAGAATAATATGGGGTATTAAAACAAAAGGTATTCTCCCTTTGTAATAACTATATCACTTGTTTCATTAGACACAAAGAAAAAGAAAACAATTAGGAGCAACTACCATCAGCAAATAACACAGTTGCCACAGAATTTTAAAGGCCCTCTCCCCCTCTAACCTCTGTATGATCTAAATTATTCATAGATTTGCTGTAAAAATATGTAATTCAAAATTGCAAGAATAATCAAAATAATTTATATTTGTAAAGATTTAATTCTGTACTTCGTATTATTCTCCTCGTTCGCTGGAATGAATGGATGACCAAGGGGATGCGGTTATATATTGGATCGGGTCTTTCCTAGTTGGCATATTATTATAATCGGTCAAACGGCAGAGCTGTCAGTAATGCCGTTACCGTAATTACGGAAATATTGAAGCGTTAGAGGACCCTTGAGAAATGCAGAGCGGATAAGAATTAACAGAAAATAATACTTGAGTATAGACTATTAGCTACTCACCTGCCACCTGATTGATGGTACTCGGAGGTGGGGCTGACACTTGCTCACAGCCTCAAGCTCACTCACCAACCGCCTCTCCTTACATATTCATACTCGAGCAGGTGAGCATAATACTGACTCCACGGTAATCTATCATAATTCAATAATAACATACCCGACCTTCTTGATGATAAGAGCTTATAAGGAAGTGTGAATTAACGATCACTTGCATACTAACTACGCAGCCTTATTTGAAAAATAAATTTTTCACCTTTTGTTAGTTTCCATTGTTGTAAATAGATAAATACGAATAAACGTGTTTTCACGTAAACAAGCAATGTTGTAATACTCATACAATGTCATAGTGGAGGGTTCGTTAAACGGACTGGACATCCGTTATTAACTAATCCCAGATTAAACTCAACATTTTCTATGAGTTGGTTTATCTTAAAAAAAAAATAAGTGAAAATTATATCAGAAAAGTTGCCTCAAAAGCCGATAGCAAAATAAATACTGTATTCCCGAAATATTTAATTTTCTTTCTCTTCCTCTTCGAGCTGTTGCCGATCTGAGTGAGACTCAATCCAATACCAGTCCTCTCGCATTTATAACATTATCCCTACGCAGATGCTTTGTTTACCGTAATGGACGGTTTTACCTCTATTTCATCCAATTCCTCAGGATTGTATCTTTCTAAGAGATTCTTTGAAGACCGTATTTTAACATTATAGTTCCAGCTCGTATATAGCTCTGGCCATACCATTCTCAGCCATATTGGAAACATGCCCGAACCATTTCATCCTGTGCTCCTCAATGATGCCTGTTGCTGGTCGTATACCCAGATTAGCTCATAAAGGCACGTTCCTTACCCGATCCCTTCTTGTCTTCCCCTCAACTTTTCTGAGATATCTCATTTCCATAGTCTGAAGTTGACTTTTGTGTTTGCTGGTGAGGATCCAAGATTCGCTTGATTGCGAAAAAAAAAGAGACGTTAAGATTGGGAAAAAGGTTATTTTAAAGACTTCTTTCTATACTTCGTAACCTCTCTCTTTCCAATAAAGCCTCGTTTAAGGGGGTTGAAGCATCTTCCTGCACATTTTATACGTTCTTGGATCTCTCCATTTATCCATCCGTACTCATTTAAATGGGCGCCGAGATATTTAAATTCTGTGACTTGTTCCAGGGGAACATTATTTAAGCGGACTATTCTGTCTCGTTCTGCTCTTCTTCCTATTCTCATAATTTTTATTTTATCAACATTTATTTCCATGTTGATTTTCCTTAATTCCTCCTGGAGAACCCTGAGGTTAAACTGGAGGTTGCTAAATTTATTACCGAATATAACGAGATCATGGACAAAAGCCGATTTTTTATTATATAAAGAATATTTTTTCTTAAAACAATCTGAATATTTTTGTTTTTGTTCTTGCCATATTTATTTCCTTATATGAACAATCATTTCATCTATATTTTCTATTTTACAGAAATATTTTTGATGTTTAACATCAGTCAGGAGTCCTGTGATGGCTCAATTTTTTAGGACATTAACGGCCTTGAGATGTTAGAATTTATTTTCCACTGGTCTTAGTTTTAGGCTCGAACTCCGTGGAGCTGTTCAACTTGTTTTGAAGGTTTCACAACTTAACTAATTTCTGGTAGCTTCCAATTCCAAGCGTGTCCTAGTGCATGAGATTGGGAAAACAAAAAGTCATGTCATCCGTGAGTTAAAAACTACAAGGAAAGTAAACTTCAGGATCCATATGCCTACTATCATATGCAAAAAATTCTTGTAAATGGGACTAATAGTTACGGAAATAGTTGATACTAAACCCTCCTTTATTTATTTACTTTTTATTATTATTTTTTATTTCTTGTAATTTATTCCAATACGCTTTAGGTTCCGATTTGTATTTATTTTTTTAAATCAGTGAAACAAAATCTTTTCGATCAATGGTAAAACATTTATTTAGGGGTATTTCGCATTTTCATGCAAAATCGACCTTTATCACGGATATCTTTTCTTGCCACCTTTTTTCGAAGTGAAGCTTCTAGACCTAAAAATATGCATATAATGTTTGTAGATACTTTAATTATGCTTCGAGTAAGTTTTGTGCTACATAACTATTGTCAAGAATAACAAAATTACGGAATTTTTAAAAATTACCGCCGCTAATTCAGCCCCAATTTTGATCACGTTCTCCTACGCAGATTTATCGGGATTTTTTTTAAAGTAGTTTTAATATGAATGACAATGTTTTCGAAATAGACACAGGTGTAGATGATCATTTGGACCATTTTTTTCTGTTGATAACGTAAACAACGTAATCGTTGTAAAAAACAACTTTTTTCTTTACATATTCTTGAATCAGCGTCTTTCCTAAATATTTTATTTGAAATAAAGTAACTATTGCAATAGGATATAGATGACGGATAATGGATTAGATACTTTAGTATAGATTAAGTTGACTAAATCCAAAAAAAAAAATATCTGATGTGGGCAACACATGACTTCCTTTTACGCCTATTAAATTATAAATCCGTGGCTCAAAAAGTGATACTGAATTTGGTTACTAGTTTCCGAAGATTGACACACGGCGTCCCGACATCCATCTATTGACACACAAACACAAACACACACACAAAACACACACTCTTGTTACTGGAGGTCTCATTCCGTTATTATATGTCGTTTTCCTTCAGTAGGTAACTAGTTTCCAAGATATTTCTTCATGTTCCGTGACAACAATAAAACTGTCAATATCACTGGATAAAGCATTGGAAATCGACAGTTTCGACATTTTAAGCGGAAAAACTCACTTAACTGATATTTTATTCTCATGCTGCAGACTTGTTGATCTTACAAATGGGGAGGAAAATCAGTATTTTATTCCACTCAATTTTAACACAAAACAAGTAATAAAAATGTTTAATTGGATTGGAAACCAAATTTGTTACCAAGTTTGTAACCTTTATTACCGAAACACATGATTTCTCTTTTGATTTAAATATAATTTTTGATGTAAGCTTATTATGAGCTTCAAGTAAAGTACCCTTTTCGGCTCACGAATCTTAACCAAAATCTAGTAAATACATTTAAATCGATATTAAAGTCCTATTTTCCAAATTAGAGATGTTTTACATTATATTTTAATATAATTTTTGATGAAAATCTAATATGACCTTCAAGTAAAGTACCGCTTCCGGTCTTCCAATTTAGACCAAAATCTAGTATGTTATTTAAATCAATATATAAATTATAAATACTAAATTTGAGAAGTTTCTCATCGTATTTTAATATAATTTTTGATGGAAATCAATTATGACCTTCAAGTAAAGTACCACTTCCGGTGATTCGGTGATACGAACATACGTACCTACAGACGCCACGACGATCACTAATCAAAATGGATTCAGGGATGGTCAAAATGAATATTTCCGTCGAAATCTGAAAACCGAAACTTTTCGCGATTACAATACTTCCTTTACTTCGTACAAGAAAGTAAATATCACTCTCATTTTTCAGTAATACTTAAATCATTTGTAATTGACCACTATTTTTTCTAGTATGTGGTAAGTTTAGAAATAATAAATATAATATAAAATGTATTGTAAACTTAAATTAACTACAACAGAAAAGAATAATTTTTGATACAGATCTTGCTTTTACTTACATATTTTACCATTGCCAAATTAACGAAAAAAGTGGTTTTCATACACGTGATTTTTAAACAGTTTGCAGATTCCGTTTGGTAAAGGGGCTTCTCTTCCGTCTTAAGCCGAGGGCCCCAACTACCAGTCCGGGCCTTCGCCGCATTATAAATACGATTTTATTTTGATTTTAAGTCATAATATTTTCTATACTTATATAAAATAACTATAACATTTTCATCTATTTGCTATGAATTTTATAAAGTAAATTAATAATAGGGATAACATGGCCAATATCCTGGTTCACGGCTTGCATTAGGAGATGCCGCAGGTAGCTCGCCGTTAATTAACAGGTTCCATTAATAGAGCCATTTCCCCAGCTGCCGCCTCTCCCGCCAGGAACGTTTTACCCAGTCGTCAGTGGTTCGGGCTCCTCTAATGATTTTCTTCCAACCCATAAGCATCTTTGAAATTGATTGAATTTTTACTTTCACTTACCTATATATGAAATATACAGTATTTCGAATAAATATGAGTAAGGAAAATTATCGCGATCGTGAAACATTTCGAATCCGAGTTTTCAACGGAAATACAAGTTATAATGTTCTCTGAGTCCAAATAATCAAGTATCGCAAAATGATCTGTGTATTTGACAAATCTAGCTCAAAAATTGAAACTTGTGCGAAACTGAAATTACGTAGGTATTTAATGTAGGTATGCCTGGGATTTTACGGCTACTTTTTCACCAAAACAACCATCCGGAAGTGCCACTTTACATCATTGATTTTACACATTTTTACAATTTTCTCAAAAAATCCTTAAACGATTTTGAGCTAACTCATTATATAATTGCATAATTAAATGATCTTTGATACCAGCTAGGTCTAACAGAGCTTAATTGCCGAAATTTTAAAATGGATCCCTCTAAAGTAATTTTAATTTTGTTTATTTAAAATAATCAACCATATCTCACTATTTATAGTAATAAAAAATGGATAAATATAAAGTATGAAAGAATTTGATAATTTAATAAAGGAGAAATATTATCCTAGATTGAAAACAAATTTCCGGAAATAAGAGTAGTGATATAGATGTACAGGCTGGAAAGCTAAAGGTTTTATAAAAATTAATATGTAACATATAAAATCGTAGAAGTTAATGGGAAATGACCAAAAAAAATTTTAAACAAAAAGAAATATTAATAAAAAAATATATAAAATAAAATAAATAAATAACATAATAGATGATTAAAAAATAATTTCATTAATAAAGAGAAAAAATGGAGAAAGTTCTATAATGCTATAATTTAGACTATATGCGATGTGATTTCAAAAACTTAAATACCAAGGTTTCATTTTCATAAAGAGCGCTAGAAAAATTTGGGATCAGTCTTGTTCTATTTATTGTTGGAATATATTGAGTGCATTCCTTAAAAATATGTCTAACCGTAAGAACGGAGTTACTATATTGGCATGATGGAGATGCCATATTTCTGATAAGGTATGATTGCGTGAGTCCCGTGTGGCCTATTCTTAAGCGAGTCAGGTCGACTTCCTCTCTGCGGCTGCTGCGGTAGGATGGTTTTAACACTTTTTTGATAACTTTTAATTTACTAGGGAGGAGGGGGAGAGAGGCTTGCGTCCCACATGGCTTGCTATCTCTCTGATATTTCAGGTCTTCTGAATTCCGATGGGGTGAGAACGGTAGTGCATCGGCCAGGGAGCGAGAGTGCCTCGAGAGGCACGTGCTCGCAGATCAAGCAGGCCTCTGCGAGCTCGTTGCCTACAATGCCCATGTGACTGGGAATCCATGTGGAATATAAGCACCCTCTTCTTAGAATATTGACAGAAAAGATTGGATTCTTATGACGACAGGGTGTTCCGGGTACATACATTTTAAACCCTTTAGTGAGCTTGATGAATCCGGCATTATGACGATCGTCTTCTGAGCCATTGATATGCAGAAGTCTAGGGCTGATGCCATGGCGTGGAGCTCGTTTGCAACCTTTTCATCCGTTTGTTTCATTTTAATTAAGCTTATTTCTTCAAAAAACAATAAAACAAACATTGAACAGTACCTACCTAGTCTATTTCTTACTTTAAGTTGATTTACACTATTTTAAGTGCTTTTCTATTTTAATATGATTATTTTTTAAAATTACAGTTAAAAAATAAAATGAATGCATATCTTTATACTTATTAAAATTTTCATAATATGAAATATATAAATATATTATATTAATTTGTGTTTTTATTTTATTGTCATTATTTTTTAATTTTTATTTTATTCAGAAAATGTTTTTAATGTGGTAAAATATGTAAGTCTATATGTTTCTATAAATTGAAGTTTTTGTTTTTGAAATTTTGTCACAAATACCTACTTCAATTTATCTAGTCCAAGCTAATCATATAAAAGATGGTTTGCGACGCAATCAAGAAAGAAACATATAACATATAATAAGACGAATTATACTGTTTTGATCTGTTCCTAACGTTGAATCCTAAGTTGCAGGCCTTCGTCAGGGCTAAGAAAAACAAAATACAAAATCATAAAATGAAGATATAAGAATTACCCAAAAAATAATCACAGTAGGATTACACGGAAGAAAATAAAGCACTAAAGTTATATAAAAATATGATTACCTATTTATATGGTTACCTATTAATAAGGAAATAAAAAAATGAAATATAAAAAAATACAATGGAATATAGAAAAAATATGCATAAAAATATAAAGCTATTCAAGTTAAAAGAAATAAAATATACATTACTATTATTAATTGCCAGTGTTACTAAGAAGTTCTTGTCAATTGAATTTAATGATTATGAAATCGAAGGTTCAAAGAACGATCTTGAATACTAATTTTTGTACTCTTTCGGCATCAAACTAATTATTTCTTTCTTTATTTTATTTTTTTATAGAAATTACAATCAAGCTTATAATGAGATTATTAGCAGTTTAATTCTAACATCCTTTTTAAAATATCTGATGTGGACAACACATGACTTCCTCATACGCCTATTCAATTTTAAAACGGTGGCTCAAAAAGTGATCCTGAATTTGGTTAATATTTTCCGAACATTGCACTAAAAATGACACTGGGCGTCGCGATATCCATCTATTGGCAAACACACACGCACTGCCAGAGGGGGCCAAGACGGTCGGCTTTGCCGACGACATCGCAGTGGTGATCGAGGCAAAATACAAAGATGAAGTGGCCTTGATGGGCAACCAGAACATTTCATTGATCCGAAATTGGCTGACAACGTTGGTGTCTCAGCTGGCAGACAGGAATAAAGAGGCCCTTCTTATCAGTAGTCGCAAAAGGAAGGAAGAAATAACCTTGAGAGTGGGTAAACAAGAAATTAAGTCCCAGTCTTCTCTGAGGTATCTTGGGGTTATAATCAATGAGAGGTTGCGGTTCAAGGAGCATATCCAACAAGCATGCGATAAAGCGGCTTGTGTGAGCACAGCGTTGGCCCGACTGATGCCCAACATAGGCGGACCCAGAAGTAGTCGCAGACTACTGATAGCAAGTGTGGTCCCATCTATTCTGCTCTACGCAGCCGCGATATGGAGTGGGGCATTGGACACATTGGCCTACAGGTGACCAATAGTATATGTTTGCCGCCGGAGTGTTCTCAGAGTGATCAGCGCGTTCCGCACAGTTTCCTACGGAGCGTGTATGTGTGGTGGCCAGGATGCCATCGATAGAGCTGATCGCAGAAGAGAGGCAACGCTCATATAAGAGAGTTCACCGCATCCCCAGGACCAAGGAAAGATGACAGGTGGCCAAGAGATGGCAACGTAGCTGGGATACGACATTGAAAGGGTGTACCCATAGGCTGATACCTCAAATCCAACCTTGGCTGGATAGAAAACCTGAGGGAGTAGATTACTACCTAACACAGATGCTCACAGGACATGGCTGCTTCAGAGCCTGCCAAGTGCGGTTCAAGCTGGACAATACCGCTGAATATCCAAGGTGCCCAACAATAGATGAGACTGTAGAACATGTATTCTTTAGCTGCCCCCGCTTTCAAGAAGAGAGGAGAGAATTTCTAGGAATCTGTGGCTCAGGAGCCATAGTAGACAGCATCGTCAGCCTGATGCTGCTTTCACAGGAGTGTTGGATGGCAGGCCAGCGCTTAGCGGCAGAGGTTATCAAGAAGCTGAGGAAGGAGGAGAAGGAGAAGCACGCCTTAATAGCCTAAATCAATGAGGCGGCCCATAGCCAATCACCCTCCATGAAGTAATGCCTAACTGTGATCCCGTGGAGTGGAGTGGAGTGGGTAGGAAGGAGATGTAGGGAGGTGGTTTTAGTGGGTAGAAATCCCACACCCGAATAGGTACGGGCCTATCTGTGTCTTTTAAAGATTTCCACATATCTTCTTAAAAAAAAAAGCATTGGAAATCGACCGTTTCGACATTTTAAGCGAAAAACACACACAACTTATATCTTATTCTTCTGCTGCAGACTTGTTCAACTCAAAAATGGGGAGGAAAACAAGTATTTTACACTAAATTTTAAAAAAGTAATAAAAATGTTTAATTAGAGTGCAAAAAAAATCGCGTTTATAAACTTTATGATCGAACCATATGATCTCTGTATTTAATTTTAATATAATTTTTTTACATAAGTTTATTACGATAAATGCATTTTATATTGATATAAAAGTCCTATTTTCCAAATTTGAGTTGTTTTACGTTATATTTTAATATAATTTTGATGAAAGTCTAATATGACCTTCAAGTAAAGTACCACTCCCGGTTTCCCAATTTAGACCAAAATCTACTATGTTGTTTAAGCAAATACGTAAGCTATAAATACTATATTTAAGAAGTTTTGCATCAATTATGACCTTCAAGTAAAGTACCAATTCCGATGATCGTGCAATGACCAAAAAGGGAGGTTCATAACTAGATGTTACAGCAACTTTAAATACAGAATTTCAACTTTCTACGGCTAACCGTTTTTGAGTTATACGAGATACGCATGTACGAACGTACGCACATACGTCACGACGAAACTGAAGCACAGTCAAAATGAATTTAGGGATGGTCAAAATAGATATTTCAGTTGAAATCTAAAAAACGATCATTTTCGCGATTACAACACTTCCTTTACTCCGTACAACGAAGTAAGAAACAAACAAATATACATAATATTGTATTAATTTTCTCACAACTTGGCCTCAAAGTGTAACTATTTGTTCTATAATTATCACTTTTTGGCTATCACTTTAAACAAGTTCATGAGGCTTTCGCCGTTGTAATCTTCTTTCTAATTTATTTAATAATTATTTTTTATTTATTGTCAATTTATATTTTTAAGATGATGATCCACCAAAATCCACTATGAAGCAATAGATAGGTAATTATATTATAACAGGTTATTATTATAACTTAGATGTTGATAAACTCAAATCATTATCAGTTTCATCTGTTTTTTTTTGTTTATAGAGGTTTAACGATTTTAAGTCATGATACTATGATTATAACATTTTCATATAATGTAATGTAAAATAATATCATAAAACAATATCTTTCACTTACTGAAAAATATATTTATTTCAAGATACGCCTGAATAAAATAAAAATAAAAATGACATCCCGTGTAAATAAAATTTACATTAATTTATATTTTCATTTTATTTTTAATATTTTTTAATACAGATGGCTTTTTTCAAATTTGATTACCCGCCAAGCACATCTAATATTTCCATAATGGAAGCAGGTGCATCCACGGATATAAAGAACAGTTAATCATATTTGTCTTAATAATCTACAGCAGCTGAAAATGAAAAGTTCGCTGACAAATAGAAATGACGCAGAATAAATAATTTGAAGTTAAATCGTCACAGTATCATCTATTTAGTGAGTGACATTCAGCCACACTCAAGGAAATCTAATAAACATAACGCTGCTTCAACAAAATTATAATTTACTTTTTATTTTTATTTATCTTTTAAAACTTGATCACTAATCGAGCTCATGTTCCCCTAACGGAAACAGGTGAGCCCACAGTCATAAAGAACTTTTAATCCTAGCGTGCCTTTATTAATTAATTTATTAAATTAAAAACGAATTGATAAATTGCTATAAATACACATCATCTGTCTTATATTTTTGGATTATGTTCTTTACTCAACAGCTTATGATAAAAACTAAGAATAACGATAAATACGATTAAAATTAGTTAATTATGAATGCGATGCATATTATATTTAGATAAATATGAATATAAAATTAGTTAATTATAATGCATAGTTATTAAATTCAATTGCTAGTCAATTTTTGACTTGATGTGTTTTTGCCGGCAGATGGTTCAAATCGTTTGAAGTCCAAAAAAAAATGCTGATTTCCAGGAAAATACTTATTTAAGGGTTTTAAAAAACGGTAAGAATGAATCTGACTTACTTTTTCTACTTGAAATATTTTTTTGTTGGCCTGCTTTACTGGAAGCGCCTTTTGATTTTTGTACATTTAACTCATTTAATACAATCGTTAATATTTTTTTCTTATACTACAAAAAAAGGACAATCGATTGGTATATAAGATCTTTGAAATTCATGCAGGAGTAATGGCAAATAACAATATAAAAATTGTGGAAACTACATAAAATATTGGCACATTGGCAAAAACCCTTGGAAACGCGTCTAATATTTTTTGATCTAGTATCGCCAAAAAAAGTTTCATTGAAATCAATGATATCACATCCGTATCCTTCCCTTACTTGATATAAAAAAAAAATAACCAAAATATAAAATTGAAATAAAAAATATCTGATGTGGACAACACATAACTTCCTTGTACGCCTATTAAACTATAAATCGGTGGCTCAAAAAGTGATCCTGACTTTGGTTACTAGTTTCCGAAGATCGCAGTATCTCAAAAACAACACTCGGCGTCGCGACATCCATCTGACACGTATACTTTGACACACACACACACAAATAGAGAGGAAAACCAATATTTTACACTAAATTTTAACACTTAAAACAAGAAATAAAAATGTTTAATTGGATTGGAAACCAAATTGCGTTTGTAACCTTTATTACCGAAACATAAGATTTATGTATTTAATTTAATTTAAATATAATTTTTGATGTAAGTTTACTATGACCTTCAAGTAAAGTACCGTTTTCGGCTCACCAATTTTAACCAAAATATAGTAAATACATTCACATCAATATAAAAGACCTATTTACCAAATTTGAGATATTTTACATTATATTTTAATATAATTTTTGATGGAAGTCTAATATGACTTTCAAGTAAAATACCGCTTCCAATTTTCCAATTTAGACCAAAATCTAGTATGTTATTTAAATTAATATATAAGTTGTAAATACCAAATTTGAGATGTTTTGCATTATATTTAAATATAATTTTTGATGAAAATCCGTAATGACCTAAAAGTGAAGTACCACTTCCGGTAATCATACAATGACCAAAAAAGGAGGTTCACAACTAGATTATACAGTAATCTTAGATATAAAATTTTAACTTTCTACGGCTAACTGTTTTTGAGTTATGCAGTTATTTCAAAATGGATTCAGGGATGATCAAAATGGATATTTCCGTTGAAATCTGAAAACCGAAAATTTTCGCGATTACAATACTTCCTTTACTTCGTACAAGGAATTATGAAATATTAAATAATCATTTTTTTAAAAACCATATTTAATAATCCTATTTAATACAATGAATAAACTACTACTACCAACATTCTACCAGAATATTTTCATATTGCATAGAATATCTATTCGATTCTTAGCCGAATTATTGTGGTTTATAATTTTCTGTTCCCCACAGACTGTTATTTACTGTTCCCCAGTTTGGGCCAGATTGCCTTCCAATTTTTAGCCTCAATTTCAAAGACTTTTCTGCGTCAAAAACGATTATAATTTAGAATTTTATCAAAATGACGAACAGAGCCTACAAGAGATTCAATTTACTTTTTGAAACACAAACCTGGAAGATAATTGATTAGGATTCCCAAGATTTTTTCAATGGGATTCGGATCCAAATGAAGAAAATCATACACTAGTCCCTTAAAAAAAACTGAATTCTTTCGTAAACAATATAACATAAAAAAATGAGAGGTGAAACGAAAAACAATTTTAAAGTCGCAAAAAATTTCACTACTGATGGTATTAGTGGAAACTAGCAACCAAATTCAGGATCTCTTTTTGAGCCACCGATTTATAGTTTTATAGGCGTACAAGGAAGTCATGCGGTGTCCACATCAGATATTTTAGTATGGTACCTGCACTTCTATAAATGTATTTCGACGAATTCAAATCAATATCTCTTATCTCAAAATGTTAGCTTAACATTGCAGAAAATATTATATAAATCTTTACACAATTATATCACTTTTGTAATTATATTTTACTTTCGTGGTATTGAAACTCAAAAACGTGAATATACGAACAACTGAATTGTTGACTGACTGGACTTGTAATTACTTATTTGAATCCATCGAAAAATTGAATAGCCTTTTTTTCCAAGTCGCCTTTTGTTTATTCAGTTTTAATTTTTCAAATTAATTTGGTGATAACCGTAATTTCCACTCCCTTCTTCTAATGCAATGTATTTATTGGTTGCCTCTCAATTAATGTGGGCACACTAACATCCTAGCCATCATTGGACTCGGAACGTCGACTGTTAACTGCGGTGGCCATAGAGGTTTTAGTCCAAAACGGGACAGTCGAATTACCGTATGAGGAGGGGAAGGAGTATCATAAAGCAAATCATCCTGCTTTAGATCAATTTATGAAGTCTGGACTTGATGTAATTTGGAACTAATCAATCAAAAAAAAAAAAAGATTAAGAAAAAATTGCTGAAAATCAGGAACGTAAAATTTAAAAAAAGTTCATATTATTCATACATCAAATAGCACACTGTTATGAACTGAATAACAAATGCTAAACAAAGTAAGCGTTTAATTATTCTATTTAAGGTCCTGGACACTAAAAGATTGTCTTTGATAAATTTATGGAGTTGTTACAACTTATTTGAAATAAGAGAAAAATTTATAACTTTGAAGATTTTTTTTTATTGAGAAAAACGGAACATTTTTGGAAACCAACAGGACATCCTGAAAAGCCCTAAATAACGAGAATGTCCATTCAAAACGAAGCAGATGGGCATCTCACTGTCAACAAACTGATTGTTTTGTTTTATTTTAAATGTCCATTACTAATCCACAAATAAACATAATGAATCATCAACATACATGAGCTTTTACGCCACTTATTGCTTACTATCACAAAAATAGTATGAATGATATTAATTAAAATTTGTTAAAGGCTTTGCGACTTTTTCTATAGGTTTGTAGTTATGGGCGTGTGGCAGCTTACTTTTTAATTAGTTTTTGAATAACTATTAAGAAAAAAATTATAGCTATTGGATTTTTTTTTTATAGATACCTGCAGAAAGGAAATATGGATAAAATATTCCCGTGATCACTTGTAATAGATCCATCGAGGAAGGAGTGTATCCTTCCGCCAAGGAGGGCTTATAATACACAAACGGTGAGTGGGGTAAATTGTCCCCACGCTGGGATATAAATAAAAAGGTGGGGGCGGCCGCAGGTGGCTCTCCTTCCTTAACTGGCTTAATGGCGGCTTAGAAAAATACTATAAAGTCTAAGGCCCGATACATGGCTGGCCCCGTCTTTTATAATGCCATCAATACGTGCCCACTTTTATAAAGAGGGGAGTATTTCATTTTTTAAAAGGTCTCGGGGGTGATGTATGTAATAAAACTAAAGCCACCCCAGCCAGGACTGGATAACGGGCTAATAAAGTATTCCTCCTGTGTCCAGGGGATGTTTCCGGCTACAGCTGCATTTTATCTCTTCTCTCTTGCCATCATCTCGCTACATTTGTGGTTGAGTGTGCCACTGCTGCTGGCTTCTAATGTCTCCAAGTGACCTTAGGCCTTACAGTCAGTAGGAGCAAGGTGGTGTGAAGTACAAGTAAGTTTGTCTGCAAATAGAAAGAACAGGAGCAAATGGCATTTAAATAGATATGATAACAGATTGAATAAAGAAATATACATTAATTATTCGTGAAATCGAAATTCCTACTAACTGAATGCGTACTAGCATTTTGACTTTCTCTACTCAGAAGCAGCCAGTTGCTAAGGATGACAGCTCCCCAATGCAAGCGTTTTTCCTGTACCCCTCTTTTCCCCTAGAAAAGTGACTTGAAGAAAAATGACCAACTTTACGCTTACATCATGTGTACTACATTACCTCGCAACATTTTTGAAACTCCATCGGGTCAATCCATTTCAAATCAACCAATTTTATTTTAAAAGGTTGCAGACAAATTCTATTTATTTTTTTCCCATGTTTGTACTATATTCAGAGAGTTGAAAACAGATATTTATTAATTTTTTAGAAGTTCTGTTTTGTTTTAGATTTGAGTTTTTTAGTTAGAATATTTTAAATATTGCTGAAATTGAAAGAAGCGCTATTAGGATTAAGTAAAAATAATTAAAACAAGATTTACTGCAAGAGCTTACCTATGTGCGGTATGTGATAAGTTGATAATAAAGTACAAGTACAACAGTACAAGTACAATTGGTAAAATTACGGCTGGAAATGTTTGTTTTTAGAAGTTACAGGTTACTTATCGTCATTAGATAATAATAATTGTATTCAATTACTTTTGTACTTGAATGTATTGTACTCAATTACTTTTGTACGCAATAAAGGAAGTATTGTAATTGTAAAATTTTCAGTTTTCAGTTTTCAACGGAAATATCCATTTTGACCATCCCTGAAACCATTTTGACTAGTTTCGTCGTGACGTCCGTACGTACGTTCGTACGTATCTCGCATAACTCAAAAACGGTTACCTATAGAAATTTAAAATTTCGTATTTAGAATTATCATATAATCTAGTTGTGAACCTCCTTTTTTGGTTACTGTATGATTACCGGAAGTGGTAATTTACTTGAAGTTCATTACTGATTTTCATCAAAAATTATATTAAAATATTATACAAAACTTTTCACATTTGGTATTTAAGACTCACATATTAATATAAACAACATAACAAGTTTTGGTAAACATTGGCAAACCGGAAGTTGTAGTTTACTTGAAGGTCATATCAGACTTTCATCAAAAAGTGTATTAAAATGTAATGTAAAACATCTCAAATTTGGTAAATTAGACTCTTATATCAATATAAGTAATTTAATAGATTGTGGCTGAAATTGAAGATCCGAAAGAGGTACTTTACTTGAAGGTCATAAGAAACTCACATCAAAAGGTATATTGAAATTTATTACAGAGAGCATATGTTTCGGTGATAAAGGTTATAAACGCAATTTTTTTTTCCACTCTAATTAGATAATTTTATTACTTGTTTTAAGTGTTAAAATTGATTGTAAAATACTGGTTTTCCACCCCATTTGTGAGATGAACAAGTCTGCAGAAGAAGAATAAGATATAAGTTAAGTTTTTCCGCTCAAAATGTCGAAACTGTCAATTTCCAGTGCTTCATTTAGTGATATTGACAGTTCTAATGTTGTCACTCAACATGAAAAATCTTTTCGAAACGAGTTAACTCGTTTCGAAAAGCCAAGTGTCGTTTTTGAGATACAGTTATCATGGGAAACTAGTAACCAAATTCAGGATCACTTTTTAAGCCACCGTTTTATAATTTAATAGGCGTACAAGGAAGTCATGTGTTGCCCACATCAGATATTTTTATTGGCTATTTTTAATACAACAATTTTAAACGTTATCGCATTTTAAAATTTAGTGTGTTGGTGATAGGCGTAGTAACTCGTAGGCTAACTAGTAGGTGTTTATAAAGTAAAGTATAAGAAGTTACATAGCTGATATATATTGTTAAAACGTTGTTGTAATGTTGAAACACTATGACATTTAAAATAGTTACATCAAAAAATAGTAAGTTAAAAAAAAAAATGACTGAAAATTTATTATCTAATAAAGCTAAGTAACTTGTAACCTCTGAACAATAACCTTTCCGCGTACTTGCACTTTATTATGAAATAAAATAAAAACGCAATAAAGTAAAGGCCCAGAAATAAACAAAATAACCAATAATAGTGATGGGCCATAAGCCAAAACACTCTTGACATAGTGTATTATATTGTCTGCTGGGTCGAATTATTTTAAAAAAGTGTGTACAGCAGCAATGCTGAGCTCCAGCTTATCACTTATAACACATTACTAAGCTCTTGCAGTAAATCTTGTCTTCATTAGTTTTAGATAAACTTAAAAGCACTTCTTACAATTTTACCAATATTTAAACATTTCTAATTAAACAACTAATAAGGTATGAGTTACGAAATCTTAACCACTTATTACAACAAAATAAAATAATGTTATTTTTAATGTTAGATTTTTCAATTGTGTCCCTTCTGATATATTTCAGATTGAAAATAGAATTTTTTTTTAGAAAAATCGCAATATTTGAAGACTCATTAAAAAGAAAGGATGTAACTCTCATACCTGAAACTTTTTAGAGAAGTAGTACACTATAAGCAATATACCCTAAACAAAATTTAAGGTGAGTTTTTGTTTTATCTTTATATTTACTATATATAAACATTTTCAATTTTAAAAGGGAAGATTTTTATTTTTAAAATCTTAAAATTTACCAATTTTTTTGTTCTTTATTTACAATTAAGTAAGATACCAGACATAAAATATTGTTAATTTTGTATCCTTTTTTGTGTGCTAAACTTTAAAAAAATTAATGAATGCCAGTTTTGAACTCTGAATAATTCTCCTTCTAAAAAAATAGTCTTTTAACAACTTCCTGAAGATTGTAGGAAGGCAGTTTAATTTATTCAGATTTGCGTATTTTGTTCTGCTTCATAAATTTTCGTTACTAGTGTACCTTCCTTTTCTTTTAAATTTTCTTTTTATTGTAGTTTTCTGATCATTATTTTCTGATGATTGTTTTCTGACTATCATTTCATATTTTGTTTTGAATTAGTTTAATAATGTTGATTCAATTTACAATATAACTAATATGTAATACAAAAATGTAACATAGGTAGTCTGCCTAATTATAAAATATTGATTAATAAATTATTCTTCTTTGGGGTTATCTTAGAAGGAAAAATATCTATATATATATATATATATATATATATATATATATATATATATATATATATATATATATATATAACTCTCATAACTATTAGTTTGTCTTTAAGGTGTGGATGATATATGTAGTTAACATATATGGGTTGTTCTTCAAATTTGGTGCTAATTGGTTATCAAACTTTTTCGGAAATCAAAGTCAACTGTTATGATTTTTTAAAATTTTTATTGCTGTCAGAAAATGCCTCTTGACAATTTTCTGAAGCAGGCGCACACTTGATATAGTAGTTTTAATAATATCGATATTTTTTATTCGAATTACTAAAAAGTTTTATTCTAGGCAGTGACATAAATGATTAGAGAGTGGCTGACTGCCATGAATATGGTTTGAAATTCATCGACCGTATCTTTTAGAAATGCAAAAGCCAGTGTAAATTTTGATTTCTTGCTCAAATAAGAATCTTAGGGTAGGGAATCTTTGGTAGTTTGGAAGCAAAAATAAATTGTTCTTGATTTTAATAGATTATCTATTAATCGGTCACTCCCTCATGTAGGAGTTTTTAATAAGACTAGGGAGTGACCGATTAGGGATTGACGTATCAAAAATTTTTCATTTATGCTCGCCAGAGAAGCTTGGAAAAAAAAACAAAGATAAATATATATGTAGAGAGGTTATGAAGTAGTACGAAACTATGTAATATACAAAACATAAGCCTTACCGGTATTGATTTTGTTGGGCAATAGGGAATGACCGTCAATAAAAATACTCAAACACTTCACATTCATTTTCGCATTCTGGAAGCAACTGAAGAGGTGAGAAATTGGAATAAAGGAGCCAACATGTTTTCTACTTCCTACCTGTATTGCCTCATCACCTCAGCCTGAAATTTCCGTTTGTGAGGATGTATTGGCGGGCATTTCAGAAACGGACTAGGGAGTGACCCAAAACTGTGAGACAGGGGCAAAAAATGGTATGGTGATTGGTTTGTTCTATCTAAAATTCAAATATTTTATACCAATACTCAAAAGAAAGCCGACATAAATGGGAGGTATATTTTTAGTTTTACTGCGAAAGAAAAGTTTTTAAAAATACTTATTGAAATTTTTTTTCACAAAAATGTTTTGTCAAGTTTAGAGCTGGGCTAGAAATTCAAAAATTTGGTGTATACATTCAGATCATGAAACGGTAAAATAAAAAGTTGAAAACCCCTCTCCTGTAAAATTTTAATTTTGGGCATTACATTTTTGGGCTTTTTATTGTTGGACTTCTTCTATGAAGTGACGATAGGCATTTTGCACATTTGCGATGCCAATTTCACTTATCTCATGAGTACAAAAAAACCATCGACTTGTAATACCTAACTAATTATCAAGATATGCAAAATAAAACAATCAATACGGTTTAAAGCTCTAATCTTGCTATTAATGCTAGATTATCATTTTAATCTAAATTAAGCTGTAAAACGTGCTCGCATATTAAGTACCTATCGAATGTATATTTTTTTTTCTAATGAATTAATTCAAGCGTCTGAACTTTTCAACTAATTAATTAATCAATTAAATTCATACCTTTGATCACCCGTTGAATCATTTTAACGATTTATTTTAACGTCAGATGGTCAGCTGATACGATAAGATTAAGAACAGAAAAAAAACAACGAATAAACGACAAAAAAGAAGCCGATTCATAAAAAGAGCCGAATTGTCCCGATTATCCAAATTGTCGTACAGAAGGTGTTAGGAGACGACTGGGCAGGTGCTGGGCAGGTGTGGATTCTGATGTCTATCTTGGCCATCAGGTATCTCCTGTCTGTATCCTCTTATTGCCTGTATCGACAACTAATTGTTATTGCGAGTCGTTGAATATTTAGCCTTCCAAATTTTTTTCTCACCGTTTGCTTTGAGGGGATTGGATTCAATCAGCCTCGTGGTATTCCATTCCTTATTCGCAACCATGAATAAAGATCGGAACTGTTCTTTGGGGTCTGGCTGAGTTAATGAGTATTCTACTTCTTCAGGTATCTTTCTTCACCTCTCAGCCTGCTTTCTTGAACGATTTCTTATTCCAACAAGGATCCTAAAATAATAACTATACTATTAATTAAATGCTATGGATCTTCCCACTCCTTTTCTCTTTAAAAATGAACAAGCGTTCCTAATCCATTTAACAATGTTCATATTCCATAAGCTTGGATGAGTCCATTATAATGCGGATGCTTGGATTAAATAAACTACATTTGATCAAAAGAATGGAAGCCTGATGGAGTTACACGACTAAACAATAATATGTCCAACCTGTTTTTGGTATAGACAGTACTATAAAAAAAAAATTAACAATGTTTTAGAACAAAAAAATTATCCCCTCCCCTCGAAATTTGAGATTTTACGTTTCAATTTACGTAAAATCAAAAAATCCAATAAAAAAAAATACCTTTCGTCCATTATCTGCAGTTTTTTTCTCAGACTACTAGGCCGATCCTTTTCAGATTTGGCACAAATGTCACTGATTGGTCACCCAGGATGATCTTCGGGACTCGACAATACCATCCACCATTTTGTTTGAATAAGGCGGCCGATTATGGGCTTTATGCACCCATATCTCGTCCATTTACGAAGATAGAGAAAAATATATATGTATTTAACATATGACGTGTTTTAGAATCATTGTACCAAAGCCTAACAGAAAAAAAAAATCTGTTTTAAATTTTTTTTTTGTTATTCTTGGTAAATGATTCGGAAACACATTTAATAATACTATTAATAATTAAACATAAATTTAACAAATAAATAATAACAATAAATAATAAACCATTGCGTAATAATTTGCTGCGTTTTCTACTAATTAGAACATTTTAATATTGACGCTATAAGTAATTGACTAGTATACCCGAGCGAGAACTCTCGCAATAGATATTTTCTAATCCCTAATTTCCAATAGAAGCGATAATAGGGAATCATATTTATTCGTATAAACAATATAATATTATTAAGAAAGTTTATTTAACAAACATATTTGGTGAAGCTACATAGTTTGTAATGACTATGTTGAAGTTACAGTTCATATTTATTAAGTACTTAAAGCTTATCCCACTGGAAAACATCTCTTCAATTTAGCAGTTAGGCAATTAGATTCAGCTATACCGTTTTCTATATGTAGTATTTATACTTAACAGTTACCTTAAGGGTTGGACATGGAAACAAAATATAATTTCCCACTCATTAAAAGTTTTTGTAAACAGACTCAAATTGATATAAAGTTGCCATGACAACGACACGTACACAAGATGACATAGGGCCCGTGCGGACCTATATCGTGCATTCTCTCAAAAACGGTAGGTTTTTAAGCTTTAAAACGCTGATCCGAATTCTATCATTCATGGATCTTGATGCCCGCGTCAAAATCTCTAAAACCCAACTTATCCCGTCTCGATCCGCCGACTCTCAGTCGTCAAAGTTTTGAAACCTTCCAGTTTTTTCATCACTTTTATTTAAGCTCTAGTAAGAATTTAAGAAACAAAATCGGGATTCGTCACTTCTCTGTGAAATTCCCTTTCTTTTGATACCTCATTCATCAAAATCCATCGCTCCTGAGAGCCGGAAAAGGGATCTGTACTACCGTAATAATATACTAGTATGCCCGAGCGAGAACTCTCGCATCACATATCTTAATGAATCCTTAATGAAATCGAAGTATAAGCGATAAATAATATAATATTATCAAGAAAGTTTTTAACACACGCATTTGATGAAGCTTTATAATAGTTTATAATGATTATGTTCAAGTAATAGTTAATACTTACTAAGTAATTAACTTACCCTACTGGAAAAGTACCCCCTCAGTTTAACATTTAAGCAAGAAGACTCTACTATACCACTTTCTGTTTGTAGTATTCTATCATTCATGGAAACATAAAAACAATATTTTATTTACAAAACGTTTTTACAGTTATTAATACGTTTTTGTTGACAGTCTCAACTGGCTTTAAAAGATATAAATTTGCCATGACAACGGCACGTACGCAAGATGGCATAGGGCCCGTGCGGACCTATATCGTGCGTTATCTCGAAAACGGTAGGCTTTTAAGCTTTTAAACGCTGGACCAATACGCTCCATGGGAGCGTATATGATCTTGATGCTCGCGTCAAAATCTTTAAAACCCAACTTATCCCGTCTCGATCCGTCGACTCTCAGTGGTCAAAGTTTTGAAACCTTCCAGTTTTTTCATCACTTTTATTTAAGCCCTTGTAAGATTTTAAGAAACAAAATCAGGATTCGTCACTTCTCCGTGAAATTCTATTTCTTTTGATACCTCATTCATCAAAATCCATCGCTCCTGAGAGCCGGAAAAGGGATCTATACTACCGTAATAATATATAGTAGTGACTAGTATACCCGAGCGAGAACTCTCGCATTAGATCCTAATACATTAGAAGTATAAGTGATATTAGGAAAACATATTTATTCTTATAAAAAACCTGTACCACTACAACCCATGAAGGGTCTTGGGTTCGGTACTTGTTAAGGACCGTACTGTCTCTAGGCCAACGGTTGTGCAAGGAGGTGATTTGGCCGAATTCACGCTCTACCGCCAGGGTTTTCCCCCAATTAAGGGTACCCATTTTATAGAGGCTGGGTGGTCCCCACTGGCTTTAAAAGATATAAATTTGCCATGACAACGGCACGTACGCAAGATGGCATGAGACCCGTGCGGACCTATATCGTGCATTATCTCAAAAACGGTAGGTTTTTAAGCTTTAAAACGCTGGACCAGTATGATCCGAGGGATCAATATATGATATCATTTATATATAAATGATATATATATCATTTATATATAAATGATCATGACATAAATGATCCGAAGGATCATACATGATCTTGAAGCCCGCGTCAAAATCTTTAAAACCCAACTTATCCCGTCTCGATCCGCCGATTCTCAGTCGTCAAATTTGTGAAACCTCCCAGTTTTTTCACCACTTTTATTTAAGCCCTTGTAGGATTTTAAGAAACAAAATTGGAATTCGTCACTTCTCCGTGAAATTCTATTTCTTTTGATACCTCACACGTCAAAATCCATCGCTCCTGAGAGCCGGAAAAGGGATCTATACTACCGTAATCACTACTATATATTATTACGGTAGTATAGATCCCTTTTCCGGCTCTCAGGAGCGATGGATTTTTACGGGTGAGGTATCAAAAGAAATAGAATTTCACGGAGAAGTGACGAATCCTGATTTGGTTTCTTAAATTCATACTAGGGCTTAAATAAAAGTGATGAAAAAACTGGGAGGTTTCAAAGATTTGACGACTAAGAGTCGACGGATCGAGACGGGACAAGTTGGGTTTTAAAGATTTTGACGCGGGCATCAAGATCATATACGCTCCTGTGGAGCGTATTGGTCCAGCGTTTTAAAGCTTAAAAACCTACCGTTTTTGAGATAACGCACGATATAAGTCCGCACGGGCCTCATGCCATCTTGCGTACGTGCCGTTGTCATGGCAACTTTATATCAATTTGAATCTGTTTACAAAAACTTTAAATGAGTGGGAAATTATATACTGTTTCCCATGTCCAACCCTAAGGGGCACTACTTTGTATGAATACTACATATAGAAAATTTTATAGCTGAATCTAATTGCCTAACTGCTAAATTGAAGAGATGTTTTCCAGTGGGGTAAGCTTATTACTTATTAAGTATGAACTGTAACTTCAACATAATCATTACAAACTATGTAGCTTCACCAATTATGTGCGTTAAATAAACTTTTTTGGTACTATTATATTGTTTACACGAATAAATATGTTTCCCTAATATCGCTTATACTTCTAATGTATTAGGGATTACGCGAGAGTTCTCGCTGGGATATACTAGTAATATATAGTAGTGATATTTATTAGGTTAAAAAATTCCTGTTAGCGTAAAAAGGATGCCTAGTCCGGTGGGCTACCAAATTTGGAGGAGCAATGAATAAAAGTGTGTGATAATTACTTATAATTATACAAAAGGGGATTGATATCACTTTGTCATTTTTTTTTCTTTTAACAACGTAATTAAAATGTTTCGGCCATAAGTAATATTATTTTTGTTATAGTCCAGTTAGACATGGTATAGTAAAACATTTGCAAAAAGGTTGGGGCTGATATGCTCCCAGCTACTAGAAAGAAAAGTCTGCTATCGCAGATTGGATTTATACACTTTTAAACCATGACCGGATGATATTATTTGAGACTGAAATAAATAAAAAATAAAAATCTGTCTTAAATTATTTAATCTCATTATTCTTAAGAGCTGATAGTTAAAAACGCTACACCATGGTTTATTATTTCAACTTAGCAATATTTTAAAAATATCTATTCTGTCCAAGTAAAAAAAATTAAGCGGTAGCCACCAAAGGAAAAGAAATTTGAAGCTTGTCACAAGATGATCGCCGTGAGAGTGCCGAACTGGGAGTGTTAATTCAAAAAAGCTGAGGCAATGCAAGAAGGCTGTGATGTAAAATGATACAGAGGAAATATTGAAATATTTGATATGCACTTCAGTATGAAAAAAAAAAAGGAAAGATTAAGGAAGCTAAAGGAAGTGCAGAAATAATCCAAGAAAGGATAAAGCAGAGAAATACGAGGAAGTCAGAAGCCCAATAGTTTTGCGGACGGATTTTTTTTTATTCGATATTTGGATAACACGTATCTTCGTCGATTCCAAAGATCTATTATTGAAAATAATAAACCAAATGCATTTACAGATAGAGATTTTTTTCTTTTTTCTTATTTTAATGCCTTGTTATGCTGATTCCAAAACATCTTACATTTCTTCTCTATGCATATAAATGGCCGAGTTATGGACATATAAAATCTTTAATTGCCAATTATAGATTTTTTTTTTCATTTTTTTTTTTTTTTTTTTTACTGCCTTGTTATGCTGATTCAAAAACACCTTAAATTTCTCCTCTATCTTTATAAATGGCAGAGTTACGAGTATATAAGATCTTTTTATTCGGTAATTAGACAGATTTTTTGTTTTTCATTTTTTTTTTCTTTTAATTCCTTGTTGTGCTGATATAAAAAAACACCTTACATTTCCTCTCTATCTTTATAAATGGCCGAGTTATGGGCTTATGTGATGTTTAATCGATAATTAGACAGATTTTTGTTTTTAATTTTTTTTTTTTTTTAATTCCTTGTTGTACTGTTACAAAAACACCTTACATTTCTCCTCTACCTTTATAAATGGCCGAGTTATGAGTATATAAGATCTTTAATCAGTAATTAGACAGATTTTTGTTTTTCATTTTTTTTTTTAATTCCTTGTGCTGATACAAAAAAACACCTTACATTTCCTCTCTATCTTTATAAATGGCCGAGTTATGGGCTTATGAGATCTTTAATCGGTAATTAGACATATATTTTGTTTTTCCATTCCGCCATTTTGAAACAAACAGACGGATGGTAATGTTGAGTTCCGAGGATCATTTTGGGGTGACCTGTGGTGACATTGGTACCGAATCTCAAGAAAATCGGTCTAGTAGTCTCGGAAAAAAACCGCGTACGGCGTACGGCGGACGGTTAAATTTAATAATGAAATTATTAAATAAAATTCACGGCAACTCTGCTATTATTTTTTTGAAAAATTAAATAATAAACTATAGAAGTAAATTAAATATCATCTTATTTAATTATTTGGCTACATTTGCAACGCCATTATGACATATCGCATGTCGCGGCACCTGCTTTGGAAACCACTGTCTAAGGTAACTACTAATCTTGACGAATATTTTTTTTTTTGTATTTTATTAATTTACTTTTTTAGTATTTTTTAAAATTGAATTCTGTATAAATAAATATAATGACATTTACGAAAACTACTACTTGATTGAAAATCAATATAAATCATTGAATTATGATATCCTGCCCAATTACGACCGCACTGTGCACCGTCGCTTCTGACCTGACTGTTTTTGTGCATCTCTCGGGGCCACCGCGGCCAAATTTTATAACTGAGTTTTATCTTGTGAAATTTATGTTTGGTTGAATTGAAGTTTTGTTTTAGAAAAATGTGTCCGTTGATGATTTCTGGAAAAGAGCTTAGAGTCCTTAATACCGGTCATTTACAGAAATGAACTGAAAGTACTAAAAATACTAATCAATCTCGATACTAATAGTATAGGATCGTCTTATAGTATGTTATTATTTCTTATTTAGCTTTATAACTACTGCTAGAGGTTTATATAACTACTATCTCTTGAATGAAATTCTTCGTAGCTGTAAAACAAAAAAAAGTTGCCAGACATATTGATTTTTTAGGAGCCGTTTCCAAGAAACATTGGGAGATATGTTGAACATCATATGTCACTTAGTGAACTATCCGTCATCATGGGCTTAGTTATTTGTTTGGCACCTGTTTAGTGGCCTCCCTACTAAGATTATTTGTAAGCTTCCCAAGGACCTTTATATCTTCTTATTCATTTTTTGTCTGGTTATCCGCCTCGTTGGAGGTCCCAGGAGATAGGAGTTTTTTGCTCTGGTGTTTGGATGAGCTACGTCCGCACCTGACAAACTCTGGCGTACATAACTCTCTGCCGGACCGGTGACAAGGCACAATAGTGGCTGATTGCACCCCCGCAGCGCCGCGGTCCAAAGCCTTATCTACATCGGGCAAAAACGTCTGGTATTTATCAGATACCTTTGACACCTGGTCACTGTCAGATTCCTTTTCCCTCAAAAGGGAGGCACATTAAATTTAACACCTACTTCTGGGGGTTTGTGAGAGGAATCGACAATCATTCTTCCAAGTAAAAGAAAACTCATGCTGACTTTAACTTACATTGGAATCTCTACAACTTCCCTCTCCTCTTACCCTCTCTTTTCTCTAATAAAAAAATTACAATAATAATGATAAAGACTCTGGGGAATATTGAAAACACAAAATCAGTGTTAGATATAATTCAAGTTCCTAGCACCACCTTGACAAATCGTTATCAGATAACAAAGACAGATATTATTGTAAATCTTCATAGAGTTTCAAAGAAAAATCATTCTTTTTCCTCATTTTCAATTCGTGATTTGGTGAAAAAATCTGATGTTTGGTTCGGACGATTTAATTTGTTTATTTTATATTTTTTGTATTAGAAATCTTAAAATGTTACATTTAAACCCCGCCCCAATAAAAGCCAGCAACAGTATTTTAAGCAGTGACGGTTCCTGGCTTGTGACTATGGGGGCTCACACAAATAATCTTCATAGTAATCAACTCATAAATACTTCGTTAAAAACCCACAAATCTCCCGAAACCAAAATAAACCATGTCACAAGTAGAGAAGCCCCAACTAGTGAAATAACTTTTACATCTTACAACCCTATTCGTCCGAAGGGACTTGCATAACTACTTAAGAACATTGGTGGGTTACTGAAGTTGACACTCAAGAATATTGAAACTTGGTGTTGTTTTTATTTTTTCAAGTATTAACTATTTATAATTTATTACCTGATCATAAACTTACAAATGGTTTAAAATAATAAATATAATATAATATAAAAAACATAAATAAAAAGGCGAATATATATAAAATATAATGAAATTTTTTATAGTATTTTGGGCTCACAATGTTTCAAAACATTCAAGGTAATTCACTAAGTAATTTGAGCCATCAAAGTTGAAAATCGGTTAAGCCATTCTCTCAAAAAATCGTTAAATACCCTCAAACGGACAGATCAAAATCATTTAATACAACATTTCTTTAGTATTTTGAGCGCAAAATGTTTCAAAACCTTCACGGGTTCACATCGAATAATATGAGCCGTCAAACTTAAAAGTCGGTTGAGCAGATCTAACAAATTAAGTTTTTTTTTCTCCCTCCTAGATTTTTATAGTTTATTGCACATTTGTTAGCCTTCCATATTTAGTACAACGTTTCTTTAGTATTTTGATCTCGAAATGTTTCAAAACATTCACGGGAACAGAACGAATAATTTTAGCCATTAACCTTAAAAATCGGTTGAGCCGTTGGGCTTAAAGGAGGCTGCTCCAGCTGTGCGGGTTGCATCTGTCACAATAAAGACGTTCTTTTCCTTTTGATTTAGTCTATCTTAAATAAATATTTTTTATTTCTTTTACCACTATAAAGTAATTGTATTTTTCTTTTGTAAAACTAGGACACAAATGGAATAACAGCCGCTGATTTTAAGTAATATATTTCTAAATAACTATCATCATCTCATAACATTAACTCATTTTATAGACGGAATTAAAGTCAAGAGAATATAAAAAGAAGAAGCAAATATTTGTTACGGAACCTAAAAATAAACTTTCGTTCCAAATTTGCGGTCCACTAAATTCTGCAGCCCGGGGCAAGAGTCCTCTTTGCCTCCCTCTCTCCCACCCTAGATTCGACCCTGATTTCGGGAGATGATTTCCGTTATAAGTTTGAGGGAAAATTTAAAAACCACAAGGAGTTAAATATCTGTAACAATCACTGTATGAATATAATTTGACTATGCTAGTTCTTTGGCGGAGTTCTTACATAATAAAGTACGTAGTTTTTAAGTTTCTAGGATTATTCCTCATGAATAGAACAATGAGAACCACATCACCATATTGTTTTGAACGGTATAGCCATTTTACTTCCTTCGTCGTCTAAGTTGGGGACATATGGCATAGGTGATGATCTAGGACCAGTAACTGATTCTTTAAACAACCAGCATATCTAAAAGATCACTGTCTGTGAGAGGGATAGTCCTCCTACTTCTAGTTCTATAAGTTCTATTGCTGAAAATCATCTTTAGCCTAATTCCTCTCTAAACTTTCTCTGCTTGTACCTTGACGCCCTGAATATTCGTTTCGAACCATATTGTAGGATCTACTATTGGTTCTTCTTTTTCTGTCGCAAGATCTATGATATACCCTTCTTGCCAACATTAATAATGTTTCTTCTCCAGCATTTCGTCTATGTGCGTTAAATATCTTTGACTTCATGCCGACTGATAACAAGGAGGACATTGACGGATAAAAAGGACATTTGATCAATAAATGACCTGTGTATTCTCATAGTTTTTATGAAACTAATAAGTTTTAAAACTTAAGGTAGTTATTGGGACCTGTCACTCCCTTATCAACAGGGGCGTGGCCTCAGTAAGGTTAGCCCTACCCGTCACCAGTTGCCGCCACCATTCTTCCCCTTTGTCCTGGTTGTTGAAAACCGCGTATTCATTGCAATCATTAAAATTATTACAGCCTTAATTACATATTTAAAATTGCTAGTGCTCTCGACTTCCGGTGATCTGGTTAAGTTTAAGTAATAATTTAAAGGAGAGATAATCTAAATTACGGTATGGACCCGACATCAACTGAAAAGGAACTTTTGGGGTTTGTTTATCTCTTGAGCGAGCGGAAATCGTTAGCTGTGATCTATTTAAAGCAGTAATAATTGAAATTACGGTAAGGACCCGACCTCAACTGAAAAGGAACTTTTGGGGTTTGTTTATCTATGTAGCGAGCGGAAATCGTCAGCTGTGATCTATTTAAAGCAGTAATAATTGAAATTACGTAAAAATTATGTATATTTCGGTAATTATTTACAAGAAAGAAGTGAACGTATAAGGGAATGTGGTGGGGACGTAACCTCAATGTCAACAATGTGAGGCCACGCCCCTTTAGATAAGGGAGTGACCGGTCCCAATAATTACCAAACTTAATCCTTCCAATAAAAATTCTTGGCCATCGGACACGTATCATAATGGATAGTTGCTTGAAATGCTTAACATTAACATAAACAACAGAAACAGATTATTATAAACTTGAAAATTGACAAACTTGTAGCTTTTAGCCTGTAGCCGACGGGAAAATTACGGGAAAAGTAACTTTTTAAATATTTAACCTGAGACAGAAATAAAAATGGAGGAGGCAACTTAAAAATCGGCAAGATCTATTATTTATGGTAATAACTATCAAGAAACGGATTGGACCAGCAGCTACTGATTTTGTGTGATTTACAATTTTGGTCCTATCAATTTTTGTCGCATATCCATCGGTTATATGTATACAGATAAAAAAGCAAAACGCTTGTCTCAGTTACAATCCAACATCTCAAATAATTAACTCAGAAAGTACATACATCAAAAAACAGTTTTGAATCACCCCTTGTTTTCTCAATAACAATTTGCCATAGAAAAGGCGGCTTTTGACCCATCTAACACATCAGAGAATAATTAACACAGAGAAGTTTCTGGATTGGCACCAGAGTAGGAGCCAAAAGAATACAATGAAAAATAACTGAAAAAAGTTATAAACGGCCAGTTCTGTCTGATCTCCATCTGGTATCCCCTAATTTTATCAGTATTTTCATTCTATTTATGGCCTTAGATTGAAGCAGTTTTATGAGAATTGACCAGGTTTTGCTACTATCCAGACGGAGATTTAAAAACAGAATATGATTTGTGGAATCAACTGAGATATTATTTAGAACAACTTGCGCAGGAATGACAGGATTCCTGTGACGGCTAAAGTGTACACGTCATGTCTTATTTATGGAAAAATAAAACCTGTTCTTTGAGACCATGATGATAGTTTTTTTACTGTGCTCTGAAGACAAACTTCAATGTTTTTGTGGTCAGATGATTTGTAAAGAATAGCAAAATCATTAACAGTGATATTACGTATTAAACAGCCAGTGTAGCACGTATTGGAATAGAATATAGAATGCTATAGATTATTTTACCAGGGGCATTTAATGATAACATTATATTACCTTCCTCTTTTACGTGTCATTTGCAATAGCTACTATGACAGAGGTGGCTCCCTAATTTTTTAATTGTTTTTAAATGTTTGTAAGTGAACATAGCAAATTTTTATATATCAAATTACTAAGAATTAGAACTTTTGTTAGTGTTTTTCTTTGTTTATGTTTCAAGACAAACTCACAGCTATCATTGACTGTCAAGTGCCCGCACTCTCCTATGCACCTGCTCTGTGTGGTCCTTGATTCGACTAAATGGGAATCACTCAGTCCCATAATCTAGGCATTTTGGACCACGGGGCCAGAACGCAAATTGAGCCCCTGCGTAAATAATGAAAGATTTTTCTAGATCCTCGACTCCCAGCTTTATAAATTTGTTCCCAATAAAACAGTTAAATATTCGATTTATGCATTCTATTCACTGTAAATTAAAATTAATATTTATCCAAAGAGGATATATTACATGTTTGACTACGCGGTCGGTATAACTAAGCATTAATACAGTTACAATATTAAATTGAAATAAGCATTTGAAATGGAAAGTATCAGAAGCACAATCTTATACCCAATAAGGCAATGTAAGCCAGTGCAATTAGTGATCTGTTATCGTAATTATTCTGGTAGTTCCAATTTTTAATATGGTTTATGAACTGGTCTCCTGATGTTAAATACGATTTTTCGACCTTGGAGAGCCTGGGCGCCATCATGAAAAAAAAAAAAAAAAACGAGCCGTAATCACGGAAAAATCATTTTTCCTCGATATATTTCCTTTCCAATACGAATTTCTGTTATGGTAGCTTGAATAATTTTTGTAGGGCATAAAATTTCCTACAAATTAGTATTTATAATTTTCTTGTATCTCAATGCAATACCGAGATATAAAGTCTTGAACTTGCGTACAAGCTCGTACAAACCTGTAAAATTATGGTATTGAAGGATCAATCCAATTAGGGATTTATCGATCCCTAACAACTAGATTTGATTAGTTCCAATTTTTTAATATGCTCCATGAACTGGTCCCTTCATATAAAATCCGACTTTTCGCCGTCTTAAAAACCAAGCCTTAAAATAGTTTTTCCCGATTTATCTCCTTTCCAATACAAATGTCGGTTATAGTATTGGGTTATCCAGAAAATAATGCAGGATTTTATATTTTCTTTATATTAATCCTCTATATAACAAACTATTTATGTTTGACGGATTATTCTTTTGTATGGGTGCCAACATTTACTAATCCTCTTCCAAACAAAAATGTTTTTTATCTTCTGTAGCATTTCACAAGTTGTAAATAATTCAATCTTTACTAAGTTGTCAAAGCATGATTTTCGCATAATTTTGTTAAACGAGTTTAAATGCGGTCGGAACGAAGTCTTTAAACGGTCAGAAAAATTAATGAAATCTAGGGCGATGGCAGTGTTAGTGAGTGCTACGTTAATGATGTTTTAAAAAAATTCGAGAGGGAGACTTCAGCCTTGAAGACAAAGATGGTCGTGGAAGGACTTCTTCCCTTGATGACGATGTTCTGCGAGCTTCGGCCGAAGTGAATCCCTGAACAACTGTTCGAGAACATGTAGAGAAACTCTCAGTTAGCAAATCGACCATCACTGACGACCTCAACGCAATTGGAAAGGTAAAAATGCTTGAAACTTGGATTCCTCATGGAATAAACGACCACCAAAAAAATCTTAGTTATGAAGTTTGCGCTGCACTTCTTTGCCGAAACGAGACTCTTCCTTAGCTGTCCTACTCTCCAAACCTCTCAGCTATGGACTACTATTTTTTAGACGTCTTGGCCGATTTTTTAAAGGTAAAAATTGTATTGATCAAAATTCGTTAAAAAATGTATTTTCAGAATTTGTTAATAATAACGATTCAACATTCTAGTCACAGGGAATGGAAAAGTTACCAACACGTTGGTAGAAATGTATCGAGAGTAATGGACTGTATTTTGGTTAATAAAAATAGTTCCGTTTCATTTATTTTATTTTAAAACCAGAAACTTGCATTTATTTCAGGACATCCCAATAGCTTGAATAAATTTTGTAGAGTATAAAATTTCCTAAAAACTTGTATTTATAATTATCCTCTATCTCAATACAACACCGAGATCTTGAAGTTGCGTACAAGCTCCTACGAACCAGTAAAATGCTCAATATGATTTGATTTTTCGTGAGTATCCTGTTTCTAGTATAGTTTTGAGAAAAATTAACTAACAACAATGAGGCTTTGCCTTCTGAGGACATGCACCCGCATATGCTACAAGAAAAGTTTCTGAAAAATAAGAATAACAAGCGTCGTTTTATTTCCCTACTCAGTAATGCATTTGAACGATCAGACATGACGACGATTTAAGCAAGAGGAAGCGTGTGTTTTCATAGTAATCACAGCAAACTTGTTTTCTCATTACGATGTGGCCATAATCATTTGTGAGGATGTCGAACTGTTAGTTCTTCTCATAACTCTCTCTCCTTCCAATGTATATTAGCAAAAAGTTTGTGAAGGTAAATCACCTAACGTGTTGTATTCCAAGAAATGTTTTAGGCATACTGAAATCGCTGAAAGCATTTCATTCATTCATGCCATAAGTGGCTACGATACAACTAGTGCTCCATTCGGTCCAGCAAAATACAAATTTTGGAATATTCTTCTCAAGAACCCCTTAGTCAATGAACTTGTTGTGTATTTCAAGATATAAAAGCAAAACATGAAATGATTACTTCAATAGCCGAACATTTATTCGTACTTTAGTATGGTGGAGATGAGAAATATAATTCAGGATATCGAAGATACTCAATTTTTGTCAAAAGAGTAAAAAAAAAATAAATTCATTTTGTCCAGACTACCACCCATCAAAGATGCAGTCCGATATCATGCTTCATGAGCATACTTGAGAGTTCAAAATTGACTTTGTTATGATACAAATCCAACTGAATGGGGGTAGAAGAAGGATGCTGTCGGGCCACTAACTCCAGTACCAATCTTGAAGGAAGCTGCACCTCAAGCCTTGCTGAACTATGCGTTTCAGAATCTCCGAGTCCAAAAAAGGAATTTTTATTATGATTAGAGATAATAGTAATATTAGCAGAGATACAGCATATTGGACTTTTTACACAAGTTTAATAAAGTATCCTGCACACGTTTCTGTGTAAACTGTTGTACCATATTGTAGTTTTTTTATAACTCGAAAACTATACAGTTCCTGGACACATTCCAGATCGTTTGAAAGATCATTCATAAAAGATAAACATAAAAATAAGAAATTAATCGAACTAATATTTTCGAAGATATAGCCAATAAGTTTTGTATTGTTCTTTAACCTAAAGCCGTGTGAGTGGACTCACCAGATATTTATTAATTTATTTATTTAAAAAAAAAAATTAGACTCAGGGGCTTTTAAATGTGTAAATTAATTCATCTTTCAAAAATATTTTTTGACCGATTACCATACCTCACATAATACAGTTGCTGACGTAAATGTGAAAAAAAAAATCGCTTCTCAATACAATGAGGATATGTAAACAGTCATACTTGAATTAACAGTTTTATGATTTTAATTTCGTTATTACTTCGTCCAATCGGATATGAATTAGTTTTGTAAATAGATGTTTTCTCTTATAATCGGATATTTTATATAAACTTTGTTGCAATAAAACGACGCTATAGACATCTTAATGACCTCCTATTGCAGGAAGTAATGTAAGCTAAAGCTTGATAATACATTTGTATATTAAGTCCATTATCATGAATCCCCGAAGAGGATACAAGACCCCTTCCATTTTTTTGCGAGTAAAGTTGACCGGCGCGTGGGAGTCGTCGCCGTCCTCATTGCTGTCCTCAATGGACCATTGAGCCTGAGGACCCTGAGGAGGCTATCAATAAGGCGAGGGGAATGAGGGTTGACAGTCCGGTAGTCCCGCCTTGTATAATATAGCACTAACAAGGCTCTCCCATCTCAATCAGCCTCTTTCAATCATTTATCACCCTGGATTACCACCGCCGATTGATACCCTCCACAAAAAAAGCAACGACGCTCAAGAATAAGATTCCCATTGGCCGAGCCCATTGTACCGCTATCAAATGGAGACGGGGGCTATAAAAGAAAATAAAACCCAAGAGGAGCAGGGTATAAATCATTTGTATACCTTTGTGGCGATATCTCTTCCAATGTATCGCCTCTGATTGCCTTGACGAGGCAAAACACTATCTTTTCTCCAGTATAATACCTCATTAAACGTATGCTACCACAACAAACAACACTCATACAATAGAAAACAAATACAAATATGTTAATGGAGACGGTAGCCATATCATTGATAAGTGTAAGTCGTTAAGTATTTTAAAATTGTTGTTGGAATCCTAGATCAATTTTATGAACATTAAAGGTCAAACTTACCACATAACACCAGACTTAACATGACCAGATTGACATAAGTACAATGATAAAAACAAAACAACTTAAATTATTAATCCTCACTTTTATTCTAATATTTTGGTCATCAGTTAAACTACTTAACCATTCATTAATTCTTTATAAATTAATCATTTCTCTAAATCTTACAACAAAGTAATATAAATTTTTTTCTTTATCATAAAAGTTATTTTATATGAGATTTTTTATTCTTTGATCATTTAAGGTTTGGCCGAATTAGTTAAAATAATGGTTCATAAAGGCTTAAGGAATCTTAAAGGTATCATCTATAAGGAAAAATGTGTACTAAACTTATTTTGCCAAGATATTCTACCTTACTTAACCATTAATAACCTTTCTATTTGTCTTGGTACAAATGGTATCTCCCAAATTGTTCGAAAATCCATTACTTTTCTCAGAGTTCCTAAGTTTCTATGATTCTACGTCTCCAAATGACCACCATTTTTATCTCTTTTATATGACTATGATATTCTCTAAATATATCTATGGTTTCTTTTATTGTATATGGTGACTGACTGTAGAGGGTCCAGGATTTAATTTTGGAGGCGGCTAACATCGGGAGCCTGGAGATACCTTATCAAGAGGTCCTCCCCGGGAAAATTATTGAAGGTCACTAATCAAAACTGATTTTTTTCACATTTGAAGCAGTGAACTTGAATTATTAGAAATCCTATTTTTTATTTATTTAATTTTTTATTGTAATCAAAGGGACATCATGTAATGTTTTTTGGGGGAAAATTTTTATATTTTTTTTTGACACATGCTTACATTTAGTAGCTGAAGTATGTAGTTTATAATCCATCATTCGGATAGAGGCCACTCTCAAATTGTATTTCTCTATTCTTTGTACTATTACAAATTTACATCATTTTAAGTGAGGTACTGTGGGGAAAAAGTTGAACAATATAGCCGTAACAATGTGAGAAAAGCGCATATGAGCATTTGATGCAAAATTGTCGATTAAAGTTAACTTGAATGTATGAATACGAGAAGTTAAATTTAATTGTAGTCCTACATTAACAAAGCTATTTTTGTTATGTGTTACGGTTTAAAAAGAGAACATATTGAAGTTATTAAATTATTTAGCCCAGATCATTCACGGAAAAAAATATCTGATGTGGACAACACATGACTTCCTTATACGCCTATTAAATTATAAATCGGTGGCTTAAAAAGTGATCCTGAATTTGGTTACTAGTTTCCCATATAACTGTTAATTGTTTCAGTAGATCTCATTCCGTTATTATACGTCGTTTTCTTTCAGTAGGTAACTCGTTTCGAAAAGGTTTTTCGTGTTCCGTGACAACATTAGAACTGTCAATATCACTAGATGAAGCATTGGAAATTGACAGTTTCGACATTTTAAGCGGAGGAACTTAACTTAAGTCTTATTCTCCTGCTGCAGACTACTTGTTCCTCTCACAAATGGGGAGGAAAACCCGCATTCTACACTCAATTTTAACACTAAAAACAAGTAATAAAAATGTTTAATTGGAATGGGAAAAAAATCGCGTTTATAATCTTTATTACCAAACCATATGATTTCTGAATTTAATTTTAATATAATTTTTTATGTAAGTTTATTATGACCTTCAAGTAAAGTACCCTTTTCAGCTCACCAATTTTAACCAAAATGTAGTAAATACATTCATACTAACATAAAAGTCCTATTTATCAAATTTGAGATGTTTCACATTACATTTTAATATAATTTTTAATGAAAATCAATAATGATCTTTAAGTAAAGCACCACTTCCAGTAATCATATAAATACCAAAAAGAGCGGTTCTGAACTATATTTTACAGCAATCCTAAATACAAAATTTTAATTTTCTGCAGCAAACCGTTTTTGAGTTATGCGAGATTCGCACGTACGAACGTACGTACGTACGTACAGACGCCACGACGAAACTAGTCAAAATGGATTCAGGGATGATCAACATATGGATATTTCCGTTGAAATCTGAAAACCTAAAATTTTCGCGATTACAATACTTCCTTTACTTCGTAAAAGGAAGTAAAAAGGGACCAAAGTAAAAAAAATATAATTTTTTGTTTTGGGATGGCTTCAGCTCAAAAATCCTTAAATCCACTGACAATAATAAACAAAACCCTCCCTCAATTCTATATCTACTCATCATCCCTTCCACAGTATACTCCTTGAATTCAATATACCGAACTACCGCTTATTATATCAGTTGCTTTTCCTTTTACTTACGTACATGCGTATCTCGCATAACCCAAAAACAGTTAGCCGTAGAAATATAAAATTTTGTATTTAGGATTGTTGTAGAATCTAGTTGTGAACCTCCCTTTTTGGTCACTACAGGATTACCGGAAGTGGTACTTTATTTGAAGGTCATTATTGATTTTCATCAAAAATTATATTAAAATATAATGTAAAACATCTCAAATTTGGTAAGTAGGACTTTTTTATCAATATGAATATAATTACTAGATTTTGTTTAAAATTGGTGAGCCGAAAAGGATACTTTACTTGCAGATCATAATAAACTTACATCAAAAATTATATTAAAATTAATGCAGAGATCATATGTTTCTCTAATAAAGGTTACAAACGCGATTATTTTTCCACTTTTTATTACTTGTTTTAAATGTTAAAATGATGTGTAAAATACTGGTTTCCTTCCCATTTGTGAGATGAACAAGTCTGCAGCAGGAGAATAAGATTTAAGTTAAGTGGGTTCTTAAGCTTAAAATGTCGGAACTGTCGATTTCCCATGCTTTATCTAGTGATATTGACAGTTCTAATGTTGTCACGGAACACGAAGAAAGCTCTTGGAAACTAGTTATATACTGAAAGAAAACGACATGTTATAACGGAATGAGACCTCCAGAAACAAGAGGATGTGTGTGTGTATATCAATAGATGAATGTTGCGACGCCGAATGTCGTTTTTGAGATACTGCTTCTGAAACTAGTAACCAAATTCAGGATCACTTTTTTAGTCACCGATTTACAGTTAAATAGGCATAAGAGGAAGTCATGTGTTATCCACATCTGATATGTTTTATATACTGCTAAATTATCAATCTTTACGTGAACAATTAATAATTGCTAATGACCAGTATTTTTTATTTATTCTTGATAAATAAATGACTGTAATAATTGTATTTGTAAATAGAATCTGTCCTGTGATATAGTAATATTAGATGTAGCATTAAAAACTTCTTCGCATTAAAAAAAAATATATATGATGCATACCTGTTCAAAATTCTTCAGAACCATTAGGAATTGGACTAGAAAGCTCCAAAATTTAAAGTGTCTATTGTGTTAGGAGAGGGTGCGTCTAAAACGTTATTATTTTTCGGCTAATGATAAAAGTCTATGCATAATTAAATACAATATTGAATAAAATAAAATAAAACTTATTTACTTTATTTTGTAACGCCATGCACTCAAAATACAGAGTAGATTCAAAAATCTTAATAAAAATAGAATGAAAAACTTGTAATTTATTTTTATTTATTTCATTAGAGTATAAACAAATGAACGAAGCTAAGAGTCTATTCGTTACATCCATACTTAGATACGACTCTTTTTCAAATGTATATTTCAATAATATTCCAACACCAGATTCTGACATAGTGCGTTATTTAAGTCTTAAACTGGGAAAACGATAGACATAGGCAAGCCTCATAAAACGAAAAAGAAAAGAACTGAACCAACGATACGGACTTCTCTTCATGCTACTTGACACACATTCAAAATGATCACTGACAAAGAAATTAAACATTTACAAAGTGCTCATAAAACCACCTATGCACAAGGTGACATGACATTCAAAAAAAAAAATCTGATGTGGGCAATACATGACTTCCTTGTACGCCTATTAAATTATAAATCCGTGGCTCAAAAAGTGATACTGAATTTGATTACTACTTTCCGAAGATTGCAGTAAAAACGACACTCGGTGTCCCATCATCCATCAATTGACAAACACACACACTCTTGTCACTGGAGGTCTCATTCCGTTATTATATGTCGTTTTCCTTCAGTAGGTAACTAGTTTCCAAGATATTTCTTCATGTTTCATGACAACAATAAAACTGTCAATATCACTGGATAAAGCATTAGAAATGGACAGTTTCGACATTTTAAGCGGAAAAACCCACTTAACTAATATCTTATTCTCATGATGAAGGCTTGTTGATCTCACAAATGGGGAGGAAAACTAGTATTTTAGATTCAATTTTAACACTTAAAACAAGTAATAAAAATGTTAAATTGGATTGGAAACCAAATTGCGTTTGTAACCTTTATTACCGAAACATATGATTTCACTTTTAATTTAAATATAATTTTTGATGTAAGCTTATTATGACCTTCAAGTAAAGTACCCTTTTCCGCTCACGAATCTTAACCAAAATCTAGTAAATACATTTATATCGATATAAAAGTCCTATTTACCAAATTTGAGATGTTTTACATTATATTTTAATATATTTTTTGACGAAAGTCTAATATGACCTTCAAGTAAAGTACCACTTCCGGTTTTCCAATTTAGACCAAAATCTAGTATGTTATTTAAATCAATATATAAGTTATAAATACTAAATTTGAGAAATTTTGTATAGTATTTTAATATTATTTTTGATGGAAATCAATTATGACCTTCAAGTAAAGTACCACTTCCGGTGATCAAGCAGTGACCAAAAAGGGTGGTTCACAACTAGATTTTACAGCAATCCTAAATACAAAATTTCAACTTTCTACGGCTAACTGTTTTTGAGTTATGCGAAATACGAACGAATGTACGTACGTACGCACAGACGACACGACATTCTGCTTGTTACAATCACCAATTATGGATCATCCCCACGGTATTTTCCATCTTCTTCTTGACGAGGATATATAACAATTTTTGGTAATAAATGTTTGTTCCCGGGTACAACCCAGTCGTCGTTCAATCACAATTCAATTTATGAGATTTCCCACTATGCGTTGAGCATCCATCTCCCCAGGATCAGGGAAAGTGGAGACTTAAAGCGGTCTCCCCCCTCCAAAAAAAATCAAGAAAATTCACTAAGTTATAAACAAAAAATGAAAAGTAATAAAAAAATTCCTTAACATCGAAACATTAAATTCATTTATTAAGTTTGTTTTCATGAATTATTGTCTGGCTTTATTTCTTACATATTTATCAATAATTTGGGCAGTGTCAATTCAGCTTAAAATTAATCTATTTACTGAATAGCCATATTATTTAATCTTTCTTCACCCATAGTGTTCATTAAATATTTTTTACACGTTTAAAAACAGAAACTGACCTTTCTCATGGTGCATTAGGTAAAAAATTGTTTAATAAAATTTCAATGATATTTCAACATTGAGAAATCTGCAAGGCACTTCTTTAGCTGCTCGATTGATGTCTAATGTGGTAAAAAATAGTAAAAAATGGTGACCTCATTTTCTTTTAGAAATATTTAAAAATGTTCAAATTCATCTTCAATAGTATAAAAATCAAAGTAATACTTTTAAATATCCTACATCTTATTAATCACAATATTTTTTATTTTTTTGATAAATTCAAATAAAAAAATATTCCAAAAGGCTCAACAACAACTTCATACGTCTGAGTTCTTTGTGATAGATTTGCCTTGGTGCAATCACATATAACATAAAATGAATTGACTATTATATAATATTATAATATATAATTTTCTCTTGTTGTTAATTTACGTTTGACTTCTTTATTTTTATCATAAACATTTCTCTTTTTCTGCGAGTTTGTCCATATTCTACATAAAAAATGATAGCCCTGAAAATCAGTTAATTTTTTTTAACTCTTTCAAATTCTTCTTTGAAATTATTGATAAGTCATTAGGGTAAAAATTACTTCAGTAGGGTAGTTTCTTCCAACTACACTGATTGCAGTGATTTACTGGTAGCATTTATTTTTTGTAAAATAGTACATACCAAATAACTGTTATTAGGGCGGTTTCATATTTTTCCATTTTCTTCAAAACTGAAGCCGCTTCTATTACGGTAAAGTTTTTTCTTCTTCTGAATTACAAATTTCAGTTATAGCAAATTTCAATATGGATGAAACCAAGCTTTATAGCTAGGTACTGTATCTGTTTTTGCTGACCATCTTATTTTAGAAACTTTTTTCATTTTGACGGAATGTTTACATATTTCTAGACTTATTTTTAAAATTTTCCAGCGATGGGATGGTTGAGGCAGAAATAAATGTGAATAAATTCTGCAGCGAAATTTCCGACTATATTTAAGGAATGGTTAGGACACATAATCAAAACAACTGTTGGACTATGCTATTTTAGCTATGTTTGTAAACTTGAGTACCTTCCTGACATACTCAAAACATTATCAAATGAAAATCCTAAACAGTTTTTTTTTTTATATCTACTCCTAATTTTATTAAAGTTTGCAAAACATCTTGTTCTAAATATAAAGACAAACAGCGTTATATACAGGTGTTTTTCTATGGGAATGAATTCTGCAAATGTTTCCATTGTGTTACTACACGATAAAACTTATTTTATCACAAAAGTAAGTTGATGAGCATGCGAAATATCTGTAATGGAGTTTCCTATCAAAAGTTAATACATCCACCTTTGAAAATTACTTCTAAAAAATTATCAGAGGACATCTCATGGAGATAAGGCAAGTTTTTATTGAAAAGTTTGATTCTAACATCTATTTGACAGAAGAAAATTTAAGATTTGAAATAAACTAAATAATTTTTCGTTGTAGAATATTAATTCGTTAAAAAAATCTTTGTTTTTGAGAAGTGGATCTATTAACTTTTGATAGATAACTCCTCAATTATACTTTACTAAGAGGCAGATTTTATTTCTTCAAATATTTACGCTTTCACTTTGTTACAAATAGGACCTACAAATTGGGGTTGGAATATCGAAAGAAAAATATTGATATTCGATATATCGCGAAACCAAATATCGATATCCATCGATAATCGGTAGAAAAATATCGATATATCGATATATCGGAAGGAAATAGACAAAAAAGCATAGAAATCGTGCATCAAATGAGTATATCGTTATGAAATTTATGAGAAGGTTATGAAATAATATAATTATTATTTATAGAACAATATTTTTATTATCCATGAATCATTATAAAAAAAAGATAGAAAAGAATAATACTTTGGTAAAAAAAATAAGTATTATAATATATTTTTATCTTGAAGGTTTTTTGCCAAATTTCATTTAATTATATTATTCTACAAATTTTTTCTATGTCTTTACATAGAATTAATTAACAGTACATGCGTTTCAATCTTAGCTACTAATTATTGTTTGGCAACTAAATATTGTTTATTCCCATATTTACCCCATTATATTTTTAAATTAAAATGTGCTATATTTTAACCAATGATTATATGCAACAATTGATTTACATTTATAGTATTGTATATTTTATTTCAATTTGGTGAATGATTGATCCGTATTTTTTTTGTTTTGGTAATCTTAAAATTAAGTTTATTTGAAGGGTAAGCAGGAAAAACCTGGACCCGATTTTATAATAAACTACGAAAGCACAATTACGAGTAGACTTGTGATTTACTATGCATATGACACACTGTGAAATGTTGAAACACAATAAAATTTAAAACTAGTTGTTAGCATCTGCCTAATGTGCCTCGATTCATATTCTTGAATATTCTGACCTGTGTCTTTACTATCTAGCAATACTTATGATAGTGTTCTCTTTTCTTTTTGTAATTCTTCTAGATCTTATTTTTATTTTAAATTTACTATTTTCATTACAATTATTACTTCTTTCATTATGTATCTATTTTATTTATTATGTCTATGTAATGATTTTCAATTTCATATCGATTTTGAAATTGAGCACTTCTTTTATACTTCTTTATTACTATAAGGATTTTAGGAATTTGTCTTATGCTGCTTTAAACTTGTTTTCAAATTTTGGGACATTTCCCCTATATAATACTTTTCATTGTATCCTTTCTAGTGTAGAAAGGGAGAGTATCCTTACAGATAAATTATAAAAGAGCATCATTAATTTTTCTTCGTCGTTCGCCTCCCTCTTCAAATGATGCGATATTTTGTAAACTACTTCTTATGTCAGAAGCTTTTGACGGAGGAACTGTTTCATTTGCTTCTGATTTAGAAGTTGATGGTGTTGCAGAAACACCTGACCCTGATGGAGACGAAAAAATGTGTGAATGGGAAGCTTTGAGATGTGACCGTAGGTTTGCTGTGTTTTCCGATGTCCGAAATATTTTGTACAATTGTACAATATTTGCACTCCGCACTTTTACTGTCTCTCGATTTAAAATATTTCCATAGTTCACTTTTTGGCGGCGACATTTTAGTTTCTATTTTCACTTTAATCACCACACTAACAACAACAACGATGGACAACAGGTAACTGACCGTTAGTGACGCCTATGAGTTATAACGGTAAGGAAGTTACAACAGCTCAAAGATAGCGTCCTAGATTGATTAAATAATTAAGCTATAAGGTAAAGTACAGCTCACGGATAAAATTAAAAATGTGATAAAGAATAAAGGAAATTTCTAATTAAAATAAAATAATAAAGTTTAAAATATCAATATCACCGATATATCGGTGTAAAATATCGATATCATCGATATATCGGATGTTAGGATACCGTTATAATATATCGGGTTTTCAAATCCGATATTTCGATATTCCAACCCTACTACAAATTCGTCACAAATTATATGAGATAAATGGCTACAATTGCCACCTCTTTGGTAGCCAAATTTTTGTAGATGCAACTTCAAAATTTCAAAATCAAAATGCAAAAACTCCTCTTATTCACTTAGGTTTTCCAAGCAGATATAAATAAATAATTTCCTTTCTTGTTGGATCTTGGTCTTAATCGTGACCTCTAAATCCTAATTCTTAGAGACTCAAAGATTATTGATTATTGATTATTGTATCTAGATAGATACAATTCTTTTTAGCATTTCTCTCCAGTAAAATTCTCCTTTTTCTTTATCCTCTAACAGGTGATTATCAATCCTATTAAATTTTGTTAATCTTTTATACACAGTATAATGGCTGAAATGCGTTCTTTGGAAACTCCGCAGGCCGATAAAATAACAGTAATTGATCTCAGTAATTTTGTAAACAGTTATTAATTTAGACTTTATTGTTAAAAGGAGTTTGCAAAAGTAGCAGTAGACGTAAAGATGGATTTCTACTTCATCAGATTGTATGGGAATGGCCGATGCCGAAATATTTGTGATCTTGCTGATTTTGAAAATTTATAATTGATTTTTTTTATGTTTAATCAAAACTTCAGTATTAATGATGATGGATTTATAAGGAAATCTGTCTTCACCTCACAAGTAAGTATGGAAGTTGACATCCATCTGACCACAGTGCTACGAGAGATTTCATATCTCTCTTTTCCACATTCACAAGTAAATATAGATTATATATACAAGACAGAGGTAGATTTTACCACATAGAGTAATGAGCTCTGCTAAAACAATACGAATACCTTTCTAGTGTGTTCCAACGCTAAATTAAATAAAACTTGGGGTAGGGAAACAAACACCGGGACAAGGCCGGATGTACCACTGGGCCCAATAGGCCCTGGTCAATGGGCGCACAATGACGAGCCACACGCTAAAAGAAAATATATTTAAATAACAAAGAAATTGTTTAAGTGGAGTTCAAAATAGTCATTTAATTTTCTTTTAAACAATTTATTGGAGTACGCAATTATTGCTGTTTAAAATTGGGTATAGTTTTGTAATGAGTTAGAGTAGGCATAGTTATGTAGACAGCGGGTTAGAACATATTCCTGAGTGGAGGTCTTTCGAAGACTGCTGCTCGGTCGAGTCGTAGGCTTGGCTGTCAGTGTGTCTCTACTGCTGTGGGGTGTTCAATGTGTGAACGTGTCTAGGGGCGCTAAAAACCCTTGGGTCTAGGGACACCAAAACTTTAAATCCAGCCCTGCCTATAGAGAAAATGGAGTAATAAGTAAACAAAAAAATGTGTGCTTACTCTGAAAACGAAATTGAAACACTAATATCATTACGCAATTCACTTAAAAACAAAAAAATCATACCATTGCTGAAATGTAATTAATGTAACTAGAAGCAGTTCTTTCTACCAATTTGTGCAGAATCCGAAAATGGATTTAAAATAATGGCTATCTATGTATATGTATCTGTAAATATTTAAATATTTGTACAGGATTATTCATTTTGATCCAACATAGAACAATACTGAATTTTGAAATCACCAGAACATGATAAGATGTAGTGCGTGTTAACAGCAACACAATGATTAGGATTTATTTACGACAAGCTCTATGAATAGCTGAGTACGTAGGTCGGGACGCGGTTTACCTCATCGTAGCAACCTTCCTGGCTAATGGTTTCGGTAGTCATCAGCAGGGCTCATTATTACATGCCACTAATTATCAGCTGGGCTTTCATCTTTGCCGAAAGCATCATAATTCCCTTCATCTCCTTGCTACCATTTATCATAGGACCTGTCGGCAGCAACGGATATATTAACCAAAAACAAAAATTAATAAATAGACGGTAACTGCAAGTGAATAATAAAGTTCTGTAGTGAAGGTTTCATCAAGCCGTTATGAGACTTGTCTAAACCATTTTAACTTTTCAGCAGATCATTTTATCTTTAAGAAAACAAACCCATACACAATATTTAAAAAACTAAAAGATATAGGCAGTGTTGGACATTTTTATGAAAACATTGGTCATATTATATTGAAATTAGAAATAAAATAAAATAAAAAAAGAAATATTAATAAAGACATGAAAAGCTGTTTAACATTTTTGTAATTATGATTGCACTTTGCTACTAGTTATAGATTTTTTGCTACCTCAATGCCGAAGACAGAAAACTCTTGTATTCATGCAGAAATTGAAAAAAATTTATGTCCTGAGAATCGAAAATTTCCAATATGAAAGTTGTTGACACCAAATAACAAATTTGGACTCGTGTCTGTCAGTAGTCTATGTGACGGATATAACACCTAATATCGATTTTCGTAACACCGAACTATTTCGCTTTCATATGCGCAAACGAATTTTCATTGGCAAGCCTATATTTCACAAACGGCTCGTCCAATTTGGCCCAACGTTTGAGGAAAGTTGGGAATGAGTGTAAAAATGGTTTAGGATAAATCTTATCACACTTCATCTATTGCTTTTGCTTAGGCATGCGCAAACGTATTCTTCTTGACATTTTGCAGAATTCATCGGGATAGGGATTGTTATTAGGCTACTAAGGATTCTAATTCTGAATTTAATATCGAATTTTTCATCGCGTTTGCTTCATTGCGTTCATCGACTTACTGTTACTGTTTATGTTTTCTTTAATATAGGGATCGTTTATTAGGTAAGGGAGGGTTCTGTTTCCGTTTTTGTTTATCGAATTTTTAAAAGCATATTAACATTTTAATTTTATGCTATTTTTGAAGTTTTCTTCAATATAGGGATCATTTATTAGGTAATTGAGGATTCTGAATCGTTTTTTTAAATCAGATTTTTGATCGCGCGTGCGCATTTAATTTTTTTTTTTAATTTTCAGAATCACGTCGAAATAAATAATTAAAACATTACATTTGTATTTCTTTGCAATTTTTTTTTTATTTGTTGTTTGCATTTGTTTCCCCTTATTTATTCAATAGAAATGGTGAGAAAGCTAAACTAACCTACTGATTAATAATAGAAACTATTATTATAAATTCCACCTAGTGAGTTATATATATAGATTACTCATTGTGTGACCAGAACTCTGAACACTGTCAAGAATATTGTTTTTGTATGGCTAATACTATAAGAATCTCCGCTTGCGAAATTTTAAAAAAAAATACTGTCTTGCACAGTACTCCATCTGCAACATGACCCATCTAGATAAGAAGTTGAGGAGTCATATGTGCAACTGATTATCGTTATTTAAGACACCTATCTCATTAAGAGACATTCTATGAATCGATGACTAGTACCTGATAAAATAATCAAGCAAAATCGCCTCGCTTATAATTTAGAATGCCGGATGCCGGTCGATGAGGAATCCTCTCCAAACCTCCTCACTAAAATTACTTCGGTATTTATACCCAAATGACCTTTTTTTAGGCAATTCGGAGGTAGGGAGGAGGGCGCATTACCTTATTCATGAGTGATTCTGAGCGATTAACAATTTACATGAGTTATACTATGGTAATTAATTTGTCTTGTAGACTTCAACTTTCAAATTGACAAATTCGGATTAAGCAACATTTGCATAGTTGACACAAAGCGGGGGGTATAAGATATTCACTAGCGACTCGGTTCCCGGATCCGTAACAGCTTAACTCTCACGCAACCCTCATTTATCCCGTTCTCTAAATGTTATGTTATATTAATGTTCTGATTAAAATAATTCGATACATTTTTTTTTTTAGACTAGGGAATTATTCAATATCACAGTTTACATTTTTTAAAAGGTATTTCTTATTAATACGAACATATTAAATGTACTAGATAATTGTCAATACTTACTAATTTCATGTTGTTTTTATGTTATTAATGTCTTTTTCAATAGCTTTAAAATAATAGTAGCGGGTTTCTATATATTTTTTTATAACAATCATCGATCTTTCTCTGGTAGTGAATTCCGAAAATTAATTCATTGTAATTTTCTTATTTATTTTTCTAATATCTTGAAAATACTAATGAGCTATGCTGAAAAAATTGAAAAAAAAAATTGCTTTCATAATTTGTAATTTTACAATTTAATAATGTTGGTAGATATAAATTGATAAATTATATTGTTCTTGAAATAATTTACTAAAAATGTACAGTCTCAATTTAAAATATTTATGATGCTATTGTTGTATTGTGGATTTTGAGAGAAAAAATGAAACCCTGAAGAAGAAGGAAGAGTTCCAAAAGTGGATTAAAAATAAAAATGTGACGAAAATAAAGAAAAGTGTTGTGTTCACTAAAAAATATATATAATTGGTACATAGTTTTTTTTTTATATAATTATCATTTTTTCAAGTTCAATAAAATTTTTATGTAAAATGTTTTTGAATAAATTATTTTCTTACACAAAGTGTACAGCATAAGAACCAGATAACTTCAGGGGCTGATTCTGGGCCCTCAAGAGCAACAAAAAAGATCATATAAACTATGGTCCGATTCAATAACCTTGGGTGAAACGATTGCCAATAACTATGTTTGAAAGCTGTAGTATGTCAAATAAGGGTAGTAACAATATTTAAATATGAAAAAAGGCCTTATCACGATCTAACTACATTAACTATTTTAAATATTCCAACTATATTCTGAAATATCGTAATTTTCCCCAAATCTTTTGAATTTGAACTTTTCACATTATTATTGAAAATGTGACACTCGATAATTTTTTTTCTATTCAAAAACAATATTGTATCGATAAAATTCCAATCTTTCACAAAATTTATGAATAAATCCATACAAGAGAGCAGCTTCAAAATATAATTACCTGAGAATGGCATGTACGGACAAAACTTTGTAAAATAATAAAACAAAGTTGGTGGAGTAAAATACAGTCTATTGTTCTTAATCAAATTAAACATATCTTCATCTGTATAAATTATTAAAAAAAATGTATTGGTAATGGTTTTAATTTTTAATAACTCAGTGAGGAAAATGTTTTTCTACTATTTTCGCAGTTTAAAGTATTCTCAGATTTCCCAACTTTTTGGAATTTCCAAATAGGAAGGTAACACCCTGTTATTTATTGAGGATACTGGTATTGAAGGAAATAATTAAGATTCATAATAGTATGAAACTAGTCCTTTCATTCATTGTGTGCATCAATGTCTAATATTATGTGGCATCCGGATAATATATTAAATAAGCAAGAGTTCACCCAGTATTCTCAAATACACATGTTACAGTCTGTAGATTTTTACAATGAGAGTAATTTAGATTAGAAATTAGTAAACGAATAGTTTAATTAATATTGTAAAGTAAATAAGGTAAGATTTGTAACAAAATCTACCATTCTATTCACCCTGCATGCAATCATCTAGTTTAATTAAGTGAAATGGTGAACACGACACCCTTTGAAAGGATCTTCAATGGTGTTTATAATGTCCCAAGCTATTGACCATAGCAGGGGGGTCTGCGGTCTATAGCCTTATGTTAATATATAGTTTGATTGATCGGCTTCCTTCTGGAACCGATTCAAATAGAGAATAAAGTAGATAAGTAAATTCAGTAAATGTGGTTTCTGGAACCTCCACCTGCCTTAGAAAAGCAGTTTGCAACATCCCCATCTATCCCTTCCTTGTCGCTACATATACTAAATTCTTCTATTAGTATTTTTACAATCAAACAATTCGTATCTTGTTGGTGTGTTTTTATTTTGTTAGAAAAATTAGTGAAAATAATAGATTTTCAACAAAATCTTCACTCAGATTAGGAATGTCATTCAAAAGGAGAAAACCGGGTCCATCAAATGAAACAAAACCGTAAGTGTATATTTATTACTTGTGATTATAGTATTTAAAGGCATATCATTTTGTGATACTTTTATAACTTTCAATTTTTTTTTTCTGGGCTCGTTTTTCCAATTGGATAAACGCTTTTTCTAATATCTACTCACTCCTTCCTTTTTTGCGTATTGTAGCTGCTGCTTGGCTTTTGATTTCTTCTCATTTTCGTTACTTCGTTGAGAAACTATTTCATAATAGAATATAATAGTATATAATATAATATAACAGTTTCATAATAGAACATTTAATTATGTTATTCACTTCGTTTCAGAAGGCAATCCTTGCTAGACAACAAAACAATGACGTGATGACAGGAGGAGAATCATCACAAACAATGTAATGCATTCACATTAGTTGATACATTTTGAAAAGGTGTCTCATTTGTAAACTGTAAACATATTCTCAAATGCTTATATTAAATGTTGTAGTGTAACAATGAATGAGGAGAACATTGAAATACCCGTGGTTTCAAATGTATCCGAACTAGAAACGCTACATCTAGAAACGAACTGGCAAACTTCGTCTCTCGGGTAAAAGGAAGGGAAGAACGATCCCTTTTGGGTTGGCTAAATGGAGAATACAAAGCTAATAATTGATATTATATTAGAGTGAGCTGTTTTTTACAAGTCTAATAACTAATAACATAGCTAATTAAGAGGTGAAAATATTCAATAGCGATATCTTTTGTGGTTTACAGAAAACATCTTTTACTGAAAAGAAACGAAGAACGCCTTTGCGAATACACTTCTGAAGGTACGCAAGTACATTGGCTGTCCTGGTTTTTCGCACCACGGGGTTTCTCTTGTGCTAAAGCAGTAAGAAAAAATTGTTAACCTCCTTTCATTTCGTACTCGGATACGTAAAGAATCATGAATCCCTGAGGCGATTGCTCAGTGAGCGTAAAACTTTAAATTTTTGAGAAAAAATATTTAATATGGATGCATGACACATGAAATTATAGTATTTTCTCAGTCTCTTTTTAGTGGTCACATCATTTATTTGATAAGGCTGTTTATTCCAACAACAATTGCAATTAACGTTGTTGTTTTTTTCAAACGATTATCAAGTGTCAAATTTTCATGATTTTTTACTTAAAATCGGAATATGAAATAAATCGAGGAAGTAAAAATAAGCGTTGTCATTAAAAAAAAAATCACCATAAGAGTGATTTTCCTTACCAACAGAACATTGTCGATTACATATTCAAAAACAAAAAAAAAAAAAAAAAAAAAAAAAAAAAAAAAAAAAAAGAGAGAAGGGGTTGCTATTTAATTTTTCTGACTAACTGCTACAGCAAAAAAGGTGTGAAAAAATCACTCTAGGTAAAAAAAGTACAAAAACAGAAAGTTCAAGGAGAAAAATATTGGTGAGGAATATACTATATTCTCGTTTCCGTGTAAGGCAATGGAATATGGAGCTCAATGATGGAACCCAAACCTATTGAGTCATTTTCTTTAAAAAGCGGATTACAGGCTCTGTCATGTGGATTATTTGTTCACCTTGTTTGCAGAGCATCTCCAGACGGATTGGTTGGAGATGAAGCAATGATTGAAGTAAAGTGCCCGTTTGCCAAAAAATTAAAGATAGAAGATGTCAGAGGAAGAAAGGATCTTTTGTCGAAAAGATATGCCAGCTATATTTTATAACTGATATATGTTAAAGAAATTACACATTACTTTAAAAGAAAACATATTTATTTTAATGAATAATCTCAAAAATTAAACAATAAATATATCTAAATCTGAGGACAAAATTCAGCGATGTGTTTCAAAATCTTTTGAAACAAGCATTCCTTCTCATACCTCCTCCTCCACATAAATTCGCACAGATAAAACCCCAACATGCCCTCCTAGTCTCGCATTCCTTTCTGTTACGTCGTTTCATATGAAGACCTCTGTGGAAACTTCGCACATACCTTAGCACATTTAATTATTATTTAATGGTTAATTTAATTATTATTAAACTAACCACTTGATTAAATAATTTAAAATGTAATTTCTAATTAATGAATTATCACAACAGGTAGTTTATTTCGTTTTTATGATAAATAAATTTGCCAGATAAAAATTGTTTTTAGTGATAAATAATGAAAATATCATTGGAGTCTAGATTCATGGCTTCCTCTTAAATTTTGGCTAATCTATGTAAAATTTCCGATAATAAAATTTAATTAGATAAATTACATTTTGAAAAAAAGTGGTAGCTAAAATAATGAAATCGATAAAATGAGTTTTGGTCGGGCTTCTTCGAAAATAGACTGCCTCAGCCGTGCAAATCCTCCACTCAGTACTTCAGGTAGACAGGCAAGTTCCCCATCTGATTACGCCCCATATTACATGACCTCGAATCAACTTTATTTTACTTTTTAGGATATGTAAACGACCAAAAATTGAAACTTTTTTGTTTTATAAGACTTTTTTTTTAAAGTTATAGTTAGCGAAATAAAAATTAAACATCCAATTAATCAATTAAACTTTGTCATCAAGAATAGTTATTGGCTGTTTAATTTTTGTGTAATTATGGAGTCAGTTAAAAAAAAAAATAGCTTCATTCAGCAGTTTTCAAATAAACAAGCTATTAAATTTCGCATGAATTTTGTCGCCATCTATTAAAAAAAATCTTACTAATAGTCCGGAAGGATTATCCTTAACCATATCAATTGTACGGAGGCTTTTGGGGAGACCAATAGACAAAAGTTTTATTTCATTTTTAAAATCGCAATTCCCTTGTGAATCTTTTTCTCAGTACTATGCTGGACTACAGTTATCCCAATTTCAGGAAAATATTTCCTTTTATTGTACTTTCATTTCGTTTAAATTAAGTTTAGGTTTCTTTTGGGATTGGCCTAGAATTGGCAGCAGATTCTCCAAACAGTGTGGTGTGGAGTTTTGGTTTCCCTGGCAAAGAAGTCTTCTGAGAGTAAAATTTATTAAATTTACTTACTTTCTAGTCAATAAAATAATTCGATAAAACAGAATAAAAACTTCTTTATGAATTAAAACAAAAAATTATCCTTTAATTCACCAAAACAATTTCGAAATTAAATATAAAATATAGCAGTGAAGAAAACAATTTTACCACCGCTCTAACTTTAAAAAAACTTAAAATAAAAATATCCTAATTGAAATAAGTTTTCAAAAGACCAGAGAGGAAACTACACGTTCTTGTTCGCATTAAAACAGCATCTGCCGTTGCTTTATTCTCTTAATTATGTTTTATATTTTTATTTTGCCAATACTGTTGTAAAATATATATATTTTTTTTAAATATTTAAGCATTATTCATTTTAATTTGTCGATGGTTATTAATTTTTTATTTTCATATTTAAAATATAAAAAAACTGATTTAAAAATTAATTTAGGGACATTTTAATTTCATATTTGTTTCGTTTAGTTAACAGATATTTTGATTTATTTCAAAATAAATTAATTTCAAAAAAGTAAATTTAATAAATATTACTATAAAAACATTTTATTGTTGGGAAACATAGCAGTTGCGCACCTTAGGGCTGCTCCTTATCCTCTCCATCCGTCCGGCACCGTCCAGCCCTCCTGGTCAGCCGCATCCGTCCGGATCCCTTCTTCAGCTCCATCCGTCCGGATACTGGTCCAGCCCTCCTGGTCCACCGCATCCGTCCGGATCCTCTCACTGACTGCATCCGTCCGGAAGCCGGTCCAGCCTTCCCGGTCCACTGCCTCCGTCCGGGTCCCATCAGCCATCCTCAGGCTCGCCGACGTCGGGTGGTCTGGCCCTTCCCAGTGTGAAGTGCTCAGGACCCACCACCTCCTTCCACCCGTACACGAAGTCCTTGAAGAAGGGGTACACCTGTTCCTCCATCAGACGGGGGAAGTCCGACTCGGCGAGTGCGAAGATCCCGGTACTTCTCGACAACCTGGCTCGGTGTCCTTCTACTGCAGTGCAGGACACGATCACGTGCTCTGCAGTCTCAGGGACTCCACAGGTGGGGCACCGGGGGTCTATGTCCTTTCCATGTTCCTGTAGTTTCCCCCGGAAACCTCCATGCCCTGTCAGCATCTGCGAGACCCAGTAATCAGGGAGGACCCATCTTGCCTTCAGCCTTTCTTGGACGGTGGGGAAGAACTTCCTTAGGGTAGCTCCCTTCTGACTCCCTACCCACCGTCCATTCCACTCCTCGATGGTATCCTCCCTCAATATCTTCTTCCATTGGTTGGGGTTCTCGTCGATTCTGGTACGGAGTCCCTCCGGTAGCGCGTCGAGCCCCTGCCTCTTCACATTATACTTTATTCTGTCCTCCTTGAGGACGAGGTCTAGGGGCATCGCTCCGGCTAGCACCTGCACCGCCTCATGCGACACCGTTCTGTATGTCTTAGTGACCCTAAGCAGAGCCAGTCTCTGGATCGTCGCCAGTCTCTTCCTCTCCAACTGCGTGAGGTGTTGGCTCCATGCTGGGGATGCGTACCTCAAGATACCCATGACCACGCCCTTGTAAATGGTCATTGTAGCTGGGTATCTGATGCCCCAGAACGCACCCCCAATCCTGTACAAGCCATTTATAGACCGGGTCACCCTATCCTTCAGGTAGTCTAGGTGAGGGGTGACGTCGAATCTTCTCCTCATCTTCACTCCTAAATACGTCACCTCCTCACCCATCCTCACTCTCTGGCCATCTATCTCCAATATGATAGGGTGAGCCCTGTCTGTGGAGCCTCTTACGAGCATGGCTTGGGTCTTGGCTGCGGCCATGCTCAGCTTCCTCCTCACGCACCATTCTGACACGAGACTGGCGCACCTCTCTGCCTGTGTTTTCAGTCTGGCTCTGCTATCCTCGGCCACTATGACCGCCAGGTCGTCGACGTAGGCCGTGGCAAGGAACCCTCTCTCCTCCAATTCCCCCAGCAGCTGGTCGAAGACAAGTTTCCACAGGGCCGGACCCAGGACAGAGCCCTGCGGACAGCCTCTCTCTGTCCTCCGCTCTACCTCGTAGTAGCTACCTCTGATGTTTACGCTCCTGTTACTGAGGTAACTACTAACGAGGGAGTACAAATTGCTGGGGGTGTCGAACTCCTGCAGCCGCTGGAGCACGTAGGGCCACCATACACTGTCGAAAGCGGAGGATATGTCGAAGAGCACCAACATGACATATTTCTCCGCTCTCTCCTCCACGTCCCTACGCACTCTCAGCAGCGCATCGGTGGTTCCCTTGCCACGGGTCGAGCCGAATTGCCGTGGATGACTAGCTGCACTGAGGATCGGTCGAAGACGCGTGACGATCAGTTGCTCCAGGACTTTGCTGACGACAGAGAGGAGGCATATCGGCCTGTACGCCTTAGGCGATGCTTTGTCCTTCCCTCCTCCCTTGTAGAGCAGTCTCAAGTCTGCGGTCCTCCACTTGCTTGGAAAGTGACCCCTCTCCAAACAATCATTGAATATCTGGAGGAGCTCCTCCTCAACGTACGGGGCACTATTCCTGAGGACCGCAGCGTCTATTCCGTCCAGTCCCGGAGCTCTCCCGATCCTCTGCTTCTCCACGGCCAGACGAAGGTCCCATATGTCCCATGGTGGGCATAGGTCGGTACCTGGTGGGTATACCGTGGTGCGTCTCACCATGGCGTCTATCTCGCTGTCCTGGGACGGGTCATCCCTGGGGTATGTAAAATCTACGTACATCGATGCCGCTTCCTCCAGGGTGGTTGCCTGGGCTCCTCCTACTCTAAGGGAAGCCATCATCGTGAGAGGCTTCACCTTGCCCAGTGCCACCCTGTACGGTATTCCCCAGGGGTTCTTCTCCGTCTCTGCAACGATGAATTCGTCCCAGGACCTTTTCTTCTGGTGACGCACGCCGTTTCGGTACACTCTATACCTACGCTTAGTCTCTTCGCGGAGTGCAGGTCTCAACTCTTCGTCTCTGCACTCCTGGTACCTACGCCTAGCCCTGTAATACTCCCTCTTCACTTGGGTCAGGGCTGGTGTCCACCATGGGACCGGACGTACTCTCGCCCTTCGGCGTCGGAGGGATGCACTCGCCGCTTCCGTGATGGCACCCGTCAGCATTGCCACCCTATGGTCAATACCTAACTCCACCTCCATCGGCGCCATCTCCTCCCAGTCTCTATCCGCGAGTACACCCTCCAGTTCACTGGAGAAGGCCCTCCAGTCCGCCGATCGGGTCACGAAGCCCTTTTCCACTTCTAGGGCGTTCTCGCCTTCCTCCTGCACCTGAAGGCAATGACCCGGTGGTCGGAGCTCGTGTCAGACCGTAGGGTCCAGTCCGCAATGCGCAGCGCCATTGTAACCGTGGCGAGTGTCACGTCTATCCAGCTCTGACCCCTCGCTCCAACAAATGTGGGGCCAGAGGGCTCGTTAACGATCACGAGCTGACACCTCGCCAGGCTCTCTTCTACTGCTCTCCCTCTGGCGTCTGTGCGCACTGAACCCCAGGCCGTGCTCCACGAATTGGTGTCGGAACAGACTATCGCGTTTCTATACCTTTGCGCGACAGCCTCCACGGCAGCTAGACTATCCTCGACGTTAGCCGGTCTCGGCGGTATGTACGTGGACACAAAGGCGAACGTGATGCCGCCCCATCTTACATAGCATGCCGCCTGATCTGCCGTGGTGAAGTTCTTCAGTTCCATCACGTCGAGGGCAGGATTGACAATCACTATTGCCGCTCTGGGCCTCCTCTCTCCACTGCTCATAGCGACCACCCTCGACGCTACACCAAATCCAACGACCACATTCTTCCGACAACATGGCTCTTGGATCGCCATGATGTCCACGTTCCGGGCGAGAGTACGTAACTCATCTGCGACCATTCGTCTTCGGCCCATGTTGACCTGCAGGATCTGCAGGCTACGCATACCGGGTCCTCTTCGCCAGTCCCTCCATCATATCCAGGTGTATCGGGCACTCCCTGCTGCCCGCACAATGCTGGAGGTCCTTCCCCTCTCTGCCCTTCGCTTTGCAATTCCTGCAGCAAGGGGCGGCTCCTCTGGTCCTCCCCGGGCACTCACTTGCCTTGTGCCCGGTACCCGTGCACCATCTGCACGCAATCTCCTTGCTGCAGGACTTTGCAGGGTGGCCATAGTCTTGACACTTTAGGCAGAGCGGGGGGTCGAGGTAGTCTCTCATGGAGAGGCTCCACCATCCTCCGCTGACGTCCTTCTCCGTCAGCTCCATTAATGCCAGCCTAATGGATGGGTGGGTCTCCATCACCCAACTCCTCGTGAGTCCACTTCTCACTGGAGTGGAGAAGCAGGGTCTCATCCACCCCCTCCTTTCCTTCTCCTCACACTTAACCTGCGGGATCTTTCCCCACAGGTATCTCTCCAGGGTCCCTTCCTCCCAGTGTTTGGGGACCTTTCTAACCTCTATCCGGGGCCACCTAGTCTTGGCAAGGCTTACCTCGAGCCCCTTTTCCGCCATTTTGCTCCAGGTTAAGATTTTTCTGGCCTGGTCGGCCCCTTCCGTCCTTACCAGGACGGCACCAGACCTAGTCACTTTTTCAATTTTTGCTGTGGCCCCTAAGGCCTCGAGCTCCTCCTTTGTTGGCAATTGTTCATAGATCTTGCTGGGGGACCAGTTACCATCGGTCCCCTTCCCCTTCACCGTGATGTAGGTGACTATCTCCTCTTGGGGTTTGGGAACCGACTTTAGGGCCACTTTCCCCAGCACATCCGCAAACGTCTTCCTTCTGGGAACCTTCTCCATCTTCTCCCTGTCCTCTTCTGCCCTAACTCTGGGTCTTGGCCTTCTCTTCTTCTTCTTCGCCTCTGTCCACGGCTCCTCCTCTTCCTCTTCGGTTGTTTCCGTGACCAAGGTCACGCGTCTAACCGTTTCCTTTTCTTCTTTCTGGGCCTTAGGAACCTGTATCACCTGCTTCCTAGATGGCCCCGCCAATCTTCCAGGCTCCTTCCCTTTTCCTTTCCTCTCTTCTGCCCGGGTCTGGGCTGTGTGCTTCAGAATTTGGGTCTCCTCCTTTGACAGCTTTAGGGTGTCGATAATCCTGTCGACCCTGTGCACAGTTGGGGATACCCACTTCTTCATTTCTTCGTCATAAGTGGCTCCGACGGCTTCACTTATAGAGTTGGCCACCATCGGGGCAACTACCGCCGAGACCTTAAGGGCTATGACCTCGTGGAGATAATCCGTGGATAGAGCCTCTCTAACCACGTGTTTCACGAGCTGGGGAACTCCTCTCCACTTCTCTTCGAGGGCCACGATCATGTCTCTCATCTCCGTGACCCTCCCGTTCAAGTAGGCCTGCTGATCTAGGGTACACTTAGTCCTTTTGCGGAGGTACTCCCTAATGCCCTCCGCTGCTTTATAGGCCTTCGAAGAGGGCCTATCCTCGTCTTCTTCTCGCGATGGGGGGGTTTCGTTCCTGGCTCTTTTGGGCCTTCTTGGGTTCTGAGGGGTAACCTTTGGACCCAGGTTATCCTCGGCCCCCGTCTCCTCGTCCGTATCCTTATAAGACTCCACGTCCGTCGAGGTGTACGTCCTAGCCACGCCAGCGTATGAATTTGAGGATTTAACCGCCGCCATTTTGTTCTCGAGGTCCATGTTAGCGGCCATTTTGACCACCCTTTGTGGTTTTGGTGGCTCTTCTAACTGATCCATCAAAAAAAGCTCAGTATTTTTCGGTCCCTCGACCGGAGTTTCTGAATCCCCCATTTACGTAATAAATTACGCGAAATATGGGTTTCAAAAAAAGGTTTTTAACTGTGCGATTCCCGCGCGTGGTTCTCACCTTTCCGCACTTAACCTAACTTATAACTATTATCGGTCAAATGACCTCCTGTCCAGCGCTCACCAAAAGTCAAATAAAAATAAAAACACAAAACATAAAATAAACCTTATAACGGGTGAAAAAACTTATAAATTTTTTGACCCTCCTGTCCTCCGGGCGTCCCGATTCGCCACTTAGTGTCCATCGGGAATCACCCACGCGCACTCACTCGCGCCAGCACACCAATAAACACAGGCAAGTTAAATACACGCCTTACCTCACCGGTGTCTGGGAGCAGACTGAGCTCTGAGTAAAACTACAATGGGTGGGGATAATCCCACGGAACGGCCAGACGTAGGTCCTTCTTCATCGACAGCCAGAACGCTACTTAAAAAAAAAAAAACTTCACACCACACTTTGTGGCAAATCAGGTGCCAATTCTAGACCAATCCCAAAAAAATCTGGTGTGGTGCGCGCATCACACAACTCTCCCTTACCGTCCTTTAATAATTATCTTTTTAATATAATTTTAAAAATTATAAATTTTGGTTTAGTTTTCATGGAAATATTTTCTTTCCATTACATGATATGAAAGTAGAAATTATTAAGTTAATTTCCGCTTTTGTATTCTTAATTTACTTTATTACAGAGTATATTGTTTATAACAGATTGGTAGGAGAAGGTTCGGTCGCATCTGTCTCCTTTCAGATGCGCTCGATTATCCATCTAGGGTCTTGTGCTCCTCATAAAATACACTTTATCTTTATCTTTATATACACTTTATATAGCTAATACCGGTCCGATTTTGATGATTCTTTTATTGTTTTTTAGATAATTTAATTACCTTTCATACAATTCTATACATAATTTACCATAAAATGCATACTTTTTAAGCTATGCGCAAATAAAATATTCTTTTCACTAAATAAATTAAAAGTTAAAAAGATCTTTATGTAGAATAATTTAGGCGTTTCATCAAAATCGTTAGAGCCGTTTTCGAGAAAATTGTAAAATCGATTATATAAAGTGGCACTTCCGGTTAGTCGATTTTGACGAAAATGTTGCGGTAACATCACATGCATGTGCCAACTTTAAATATGCAATTTCAGTTTCGTACAACTTTTCGTTTTTGAGCTAGACTGTTCACATACACACAGACACACAGACCATTTTCCGAGACTTGGTCATTTGGACGCAGGGGACCTTAAAACGCGTATTTCCGTCGAAAACTCGAATTCGAAAATTTTCACGATCGCAATACTTCCCCTTACTATATATTTCGTATATAGGCAAGAGAAAGTAAAAAACTTACGAAATAAATGTTTAATAATTTAATAAAAAGTTTAATAAAAACATTTAAAATGCAATAAAACTTATGGCTATTGGTCTCCCCAAAAGCCTCCGTACAATTGCTATAGTTAAGCCAAACTTCATTTTAGCGAACGAAAATTTTGTTTACTTTAGAATGGTAGAATAATTAGAATTTAATTACCTTGAATAGTTTTTGAGTGATCGCTTCTTATTCAACCTAAAATTTGGCTTACCAAATATAACACAAAACTTAAATTTTCTGCTTTTCTGTGGGGAATTCGTACCCTTGTTTACGCGAACTTTTTTTTTTCTCTTGAGGTGCAGAATCAGCCTCTGATAAAATATTCTTATTATCTTCCCAGGGTACGAAGATGCTGTACACCCTGAAAAGTTAAAATAGTCCAATCAAATCATTATAAAAATACATATGTTAAAAATATTTTTTTTGATACTAGTTTTTGCTATAATACCTAAAATAATAAAAATTACAATTCCGGTTTGCAGAGAGTGTAACGAAGGTTTAAGGTTGTCAACTACCTTTGTCCACTCATTTTACTTGCAATTCACTGAAAAAGGCTTTAACGAAGGAAGCTTGGAGGAGTTTCTCTGCACATAATATAGGCTATAAAGGAGATGTACATTGAAAGGAACATTGAAAGGGAAGGAAAGTTTGAGGAACGACTCAGCGTATCCGACCTAAATGTCTTAAGTGTTTAAAAAAAGTGATTCGCTCTGAAATATGGCTATTTTGACTTCCGTCAAGCGTATCATCCCCCTACCAACTGTAATTGTAATTGATATGAAAAATGCGTTTTTTTCACATTCCATAATTTACAGTGGCCACGACAATGTGTTTTGAGATGGTTGTTGCCCCAACCTTAAGTTGGAAATTAATTTCATAGTAATTTTTTCAATTTAAGTTCATCCATTGAGTCTAATTTGAAAATTAGAATTTATGAAAAGCAGCTGTAATACGACTTGGGGAAATAAAGGCTAGTTCGTGTGATTATTATTTATTTATTTGACTATGCATAAAAGATACCAGGTATTATTAACAATATATATTATGTTTTTTCTTTTCTTTTTCTCTCCCTCCGAGATTTTTACAGTTTATTTCAAGAATATACTCTATAAGAACATAATATGTAAGGACCATACACATAAGGACCATAATATATATTAACAATATATAAAACGATCCTTTCATTGTAAATATAATATAAACATTTGGTGCTACCTCTACTGAAATAAAATAATAAAATTAATATAAATGGTCACAATGCTTTGACTTAGCGACCATAACAATAAAATAATGTTTGGTCAATAAAAAAAGACAATACATTATAATAATACACGTTTTAACGTTTTAATTTAATCAATATTTGAAACTTACATAAGCACGTTATACCGATAAACAAACAATTGGTTATGTAAAAGAATTAACAAGGGAAAAACATATCTGCTTTCATAACTCTTTTCTAACTCCAATAATGAATAATTTGATTTAATTTGTAAACATCTATTTTCTATTTTAAAAAATGCATTAAAAATTTCTAAAATACGAACGTACGCTCGTCTAAATATCTAAATATCTGATTTTGTTAAGAAACAATTCAGTATTTTCAAGGAAACTATCGGTCAGAGTAGCTTTTATTTGTAAAGTTATGCTTTTCATAGTGAGCTTTAAGTGAGAGTTCCTTCTCAAGAGTGGGGTTGATTATCAAGTCAACAGGTGTCGTCAAATTAGTTGTCCAAGGATGCGGGTTTAGATATTTCATTGATCTTCTTTAATGCGATTCTTTGAGGATATGGGTGCTCACAGAAGCCAGGTGTGCTTTTTCGACTGTTAATCGTTCAAGGCTAATCCTCCGACGTAATGATTAATAATTTAATTCCTACGTATAAAGCGCTTATTATTTTTAATTTTCAAGAGATCATATTAGTGCAGAAGAATGATAATATTGAAGACAAAAATAAAATTAGCATCTTACGTTATCATACAATTATATAAAAGTAGGGACCTTATTTCGTTTGTAAGCCTTACCCGCGAAAACTACCAATCTTTAACTATATCCTCTTCTTGGTTCCTAGATATTGCAATAATAAAATCTATCGATATGGATATAGTGGCAGCCCCAAAACCACTTCTCAGAAGATTTTAATGAAACTTGCCAAAAGTTTTCTTCTTAAAGCTCATTAACTATCCATACATGAACTACATCTCCGAAAAAAAGAAGGAAAAAATTATGACGTTTGAAAGAATTAAAACTAATTAAAAATTAGTATTAATTATTAATTTTAATTAATTAAAACTAAATTAAACTTCATTTGAAAGAATTAAATTCCCATAAAAAAAAAACAAAATAAAAACATCGAAATCGGATTAGTGTTGGATAAGATATAGCTGAATTAAATATTGTAGCCATTTTTAATTTCCTATCGCAGCAGGTCAGAGTAACTGCAGGACTCCATAGTATTTTAATCGGATCAAATTTTCGAATTGCAGTTTTCAACGGTTCTACACATTTTGTTTTTGTTGCAAAATACTTACATTTTTTTTTTTTTCTGGCCATTATCTCGCAAACTATTAGTTTTTCCGAGAGGACCACCTTATGTGAAATTAAAGTTGAAAACTATACAGCAATATACAGTAAATTTGCTTATAAAATAATAAATTGGAAATGCATTGTGAAGAAAAGAAGGAAAACATTTCGAATTACCAAGTTTTTCTAAATACATAGTGTTTCATCGGTGGATCAATACTTTTTTGAAAAAAAACAAAAATTTAATTTGAGATATCGAGGAATTCGAGGATTGAAACGAGAACTATCAATACAATGTTTTTGCTTCCTCACTATCAAAGGTAGAGAAACCTTGTGATCATGCCGGAATTGAAAGTAAATTATGTCCTCAGGATCTAGGATAAATCTTATCACATTCCATCGGCTAATTCTGCTTAGGCATGCGCAAACGCATTCTTCTTGACATTTTGCAGAATTCATCGAGATAGAAATTGTTTCTTAGATTACTAAGGATGCTAATTCTGGATTTAATATCGATTTTTTCATCGCGTATACTCATTTCGATTTTCTGTTATTGTTGAAGTTTTCTTTGGTACAGGAATCGTTTATTACATATTCAAGGATTCTTATTCCGTTTTTGAATTTTAGATTTTTTTCTTTTATTTATAGATTTTTTAAATTATTAAAAATTTATAGATTTTAGATTTTTTGAATTTTGGATTTTAGATCGCGCATGCGCATTTCGATTTACTGTTATTAATGATGTTATCTTCAATATAGGAATCGTCTATCAGGTAAGCGAGGGTTCTGATTCCAGTTATTTAATCGGATTTTTGAGCGCATGCGCATTTTGAGCTATTTTTTGGTTTCGTTTAATTTTTTCCGAAAATTTCGAAATAAATAGCAGAACATAAATTGTTTTTCCTTACACATTTTTTTTTTTGTACACAATATAAATAGTGAGGAAGTTATACTGATCTACTTGGAAGACATTTTTAGAGTAGTATTTATACCATTTATTTTAATTTATATTTTCCATTCACGAATTATTGTGAATAGAGTAAATATCAATTCATTGTAAGTTTTTTTTTGTTGAATTTGTAGTGTGTAAAGTACATGATAAGCGGTTTTTCTAAGAATACCAAAAATTTCACTGAGCTTGACCCTCTGTAGAAGTTGTCATAAGTGTTTGCTTAAAATATTACTGGACTTTTTTTGTAGGTATGATTACTGTACTACATTCAATTAGCACCAAGTAATTATTCCAAGTGGAAAACATTACAATGAAAAATATCATGATCTTGGCAAAGAGCAAACAAAGATAAAGTGCTTGTATCATTACCTGGATCAAATGTCGTAGTAGCGATACTTATTCTAGTCCACACAGGCACAATTATTTCACAAGTCGTTTACGTTCGAAAACTTCCCAAACTAATTATTTCCTAATTTCAGGCAATCATTACCAAAAGATTCGGGCTTATTGGTGTCAGTAGTTAATCGCTTTGGAAATCTCAACTGGTATGTAAGTAATCCGAGTTAATGGAGGGAACTTTGAGCACTTTTCGGCGAGCATTTCGCCCCTGAAACAATGTCGTGGAGTATCATTCATCATTATTAGAGTCATTTTGATGTCAGCTTAATGGCGTCATTGTTGTCAAGCTTTTCACAAATTTGTAATGGGTAGGTTTGGGAACCCGTTCCGGCAGAAAAGATTGTCTGACCACTTCCCGCTATTATAAGCTCTTTCAAAACCAATGGGAACATCCTTCATTGTAACCATGGATGTTCCTCAGCATTGTTATCCTTCATTATCCTTCATTCTTAAAGTTTTATCGAATTTTTTTTTCAAGACTTTACCATTTAAAACGACTCGGAAGCAGATACCTATTAGATCAGGTATAGTTGGGGAAAAAAAATATATCACGAGTATGAAATTTGTTTCTTTTCAGTGAGTATCTTCAGTTAAAATAAGTACAGGAAATTTTTTCTTATATTATTTTGCCTTCCAGAATAAATATTTTATGCCCTAAAGAGTTGGTAACAAGATACTATATTCAACAGAAAGATGTGGAACAGTATACATTGTACGGTAAAATTTTAATTATTTTAGAGGTTCACATTTTTACTGAAAGCTAGCTAGAAATAGACCCCACTCTATACAAACATAAAATTTGAAGATTAAAAATTTACTTTTGAACAAAAAAAAAACAACAAAAAAATTGGAACTAAAATGCAAAATAATAAGCTGAATACATAAGTTTTGAGATTAAATTTAAAAGGCTTAAATTGCAAAAAATATTTTGCATTAAAATTTTCAAATTCCTTGGACTCTCCCCTTCCGCTTGGTAGGTATACTATAGCTCACTTGGCGAACACTTTTCCCCCGCAATTGTAATTACCATTACCATTACCCTCCAAACCACCTAAGCAAGTGAGGCCCGCAATACCGTAGGCTAGGGCCCCGCAGGGTCTCTTCTGCCACTAGCAATTGAATAGCCATCCATATACAATTAACAGACGAATTTTGAGCTACGTTATACAATCATTTATTAGCTGATAACTTACAGGTTCAAGATATTTCTGATCAGGCGATAACCATAGATTAAAAAAAAAATCCCTCATAAATGAAAATAAATATTGGAGATGTATTGGTTTTAGACCATCAATTCTCAGTCTCATAGATTATCCTTCCCATTCAGCAAAGCAATTCATATTTAATCACTGTTAGAAAATCCTATTTAATTTGAGCGTTACGTTTTCATTCCGCAGACCAGATGATAAATCAAAAGAGGAGATGGGACCAGGAAACGATTATTACAGGAATAAATTCTTGTGATTGAGATCAGTACTACATGTGGGCTTGAAAGGAGTTTTAAAAAAGACGAAATTGAAGGGATAAGATATATGAATGCCTGCTATACGTCCACATGTAATGGCTATATTATTTATGAAATGGCATTAAATCAGTGGAAGGTCGTATTAGCATAGTTGAGGCGGCGCGGCACCTTTGAAATCCCCTCCAGTCCTGGGGACCTATTATCTCTCCGCTACTTACTTACCCTCCCGGCCACAACCTATTTCTCCTTCCTAAAGGTATATATGTATCAATATATGTTCACATTTCAATTTAAAAAGTTTTTTTGGGAGGAGGAGAGGGTGATAGAAGAGTTATATTTTATGTAATTTAACAATAACTATTGAAAAGGACATGAGTGAGAGATCTACTTTCTTAATCTCTCAATATTTAACAATATAAGCGAATCAATACTTTAATACACTTGATATGTTTAAGCAGTTTTTTGAAATTAATACGTCTTTAAATTTGCTGCCATAGTGCTTGCAATCCAAATACTCGATGACAGCACAATTGAAGGATACAGTTTGGCATCGCAGCGTTGGAATTTCAAGTTCGTTTTGCCAACTTTTATAATTTCCGCGTAGTATAATTTAAGAATCGCTGAAGCTGTGACGTTCGCTCGTATTTTTATCGACAGTTCTCGTCAACGTTTATCGATTGTCTTTATAAAAAGTGTGTGTGTCACTATAGTTACAGTGAGTTTAAACTGCATTCAAGTTAAAAATTACCAAAACTGAATACAATGCTGACATAAATTTGTCTTAAAACCAATTTGATGTATGAAAATCGTATACGATTAAAAAGAACAACTGAAGAGGAATCCAATGATACTCATGAAGCTCCATATGATTGACTGAAGAGATACGAAAACGAAAAAAAGTGGGGTTTGACTATGCAATGTATTTTACATTGATACGTCCATGTTAAGGGAGAACTCTTTTTGTTTAATCATTTCTGAACTCTATGATTTGGAATATTTTCTTATTGCCAGAATCAGGAAAGAAATCAAATAAACAAATAATTACTTTGACATAAGTTTAATGATGTCATTAATGAAAATATCACCGTTTTCTATTATGAACTTCTTAGATATTTTTTATTTTAATGAGTAAAAATAGGTTCTCGTTTTGGCTTTGTATTGTAGCAAATGTTTAAAAAATTTAAAAAACACGCTGCAAATAGTACACGGTGATTCTTTATTTCCAAATAATAATATTTCAAAAATGTCTGATGTGTCCATCGCTTTGGTTGAGTTGATACAATTATATTATCTTTCAAATGATCATTTAGAATGTTTTAGGAAAGTTGGAATGTTTTGAGTTATCGAATAATCAAACGAAGGTGAACCAATTTCCATAGGAACATCTTCAGAATACTTTATAAAATATCTACCAAGTTAAGCAAAGAAATTGAGCAGTAGGCACCCAAGGAGCTGAAATTAGGTGTTTGTCCCCAGATCATCGCCGTAAAATGAGAATATTCGAAAGAAACTGTATCAAAGCAAGTAGGCTATGGAGGGCATGATAAGCAAATAGGGAAGACCAAGAAGCTGGAGGCAGTGGAGAAATCATTCAAGGAAGGATGAAGTGGATAGAGGTGCCAGCCAGCAATTTATAACTAAGGAGGCCAAGGGCTAAACAGACTTGTGCCGGAGATTAAGTCTACAAACTTCATTGCGCTGTATCTCAGCTAATACTGAACGATTTAAATTATTACAAAAAAAAAAAAAAATTGGAATCCACTTATCTTCAAACTTAAAACCTCAGATTTTGAGTGGGGGTTAAGAATTTTTTTTTTAATTGATCAATTATAAAGGTCTGCTATTGAAAATAATAAACCAAAGCATTTATATAGATTTTTTTATTATTTTTTTTGTATGCCTTGGTATGCTGATTCCAAAACACATACCATTTTCCCTTTATCTTTATAAATGGCCGAAATGTGGGCTTATAAAATCTCTTATGGGCCGCCATTTTGAAATTAAATAACGGATGGTCTTATCGAGTTCCGAGGATCAGTCGCGAAAAGCGGACAGACGGATTTTTTTTATTTGATATTTGGAATCTACGTATCTTGAAACAGAAAACTTCAAATTTTGAGGGAGAGAGGGCTATTTTTTTTTTTTTTGGTTTATTAAAAAATGATAAATTAAGAAAAGTAATAAACTAGAAGGCTAAGTTATTTTTGTATTGAACAGTTTTGTATGTTCCAAATTTATAAAACTTTATTTTGACCGATCACATTCAGTGAGAATCAACAATATGCGGAGTTCACAACTTCCCTACTTCGTATCTAATATCTTCCAATATGGAAATAAATTTAAATAAAATGATTCATGGGCATATGGCAGGTATTAAAAGAGAACAGACAAAGAACGGCTGACCGTGGCTGATGGGGTTATAAACCAGAGCCCAGGACAGGACGGTAATAGGGGGTGCATGTGCGGTAGCCGCCGGCGTGCCTAACGCGATCGTCTCGTTCTCTGGATATTATCTCTACGGGATGGCTAAACCGCGAGAGAGGAGTCTGCCTTCGTTCCTTCATCAATTTACAATCACTGTTTGCATCGCTATCACATTCCAACTCTGAGCCGATCATTATCTGAAGTTATCCTTGTCGGTCCCAAATACCTTCATAATATGCTCCCTTACAATCCCTCACATAACCTCTATTATCGATCTATTTATTTCCATTCGACTGTACAAAAATGTCGAAGTCACCTTAGATCAGCACTTTTTCTGGAATGACTCTATTACCCAGATCATACTAAAAACCATAGCTGACTTCTACGATTACATGATTCCATTCCTCAAAATACCCGGGAGCTCTTAGTATCCTCTCGTTTTGTCCTGCGCATTGACTATGGTTGCTTGGAGTACGGAGTGCTTTCTATCTGCCGGACTAGAGATGACACTGAAGACTTATTAATTGTTTCATACGATTCATCTTCAGATTTCTTAGTCACTCTCATGTCTCTTGTTAGTATACCGAGTTGAAGTGGTTTTTCCCTAATTTCTGATGTCAATACTTTGTTGTTTTCCTTTTTTTCCAAGTTCTTAAAACAAAAAAAAAAGCCTCTTTGCATCCTTAATTTTCTTACACTTTAAATACAAGATCTCAACCTATCGATTAAATACACTTACAAAATCCTTCGCTTTTTTCATCAAATCCTTCGTCATTGGTGTTGTCTATGCTTTAAATTCTTTACCCGTTTCTATTCGTCATTACTCCTCTGCATTCTCATTTAAACAAAACTTATTCCTTCACCTACTTCATAATCAAACCACCGTGTCGATATGAACAATGTATATTTTTATAATAACAATTACCTCTAACAAATAATTGATAATTAATAAATATTTCGCAAGACAAGTGTGTGCAAAGTCTGAATAATATAATTATTCTTAGAGTACTTATTATTATTATATATAAGATTAATTTTTCATTCATAAAAAGAACCGAAATAACAGAGTATAATAATGGAGAGATAGGAATAGTATCGAACTGTTCTGGATTTATTATTTTAGATACTGCTTTGAACCAAAGAGACAAAAAAAAAAACTCAAAGAGAACTATATAAATGCAAATTCAGGCACTTGGGGATTAATCAAATTTATCATTTCAATAATTGTTTTCTGAAATAAATAGAGTGACTTAAGCCGGCGTTTGTAAACATTCATTCATGATTATTTTATGTCTCCGAATTATTGTGCTACTAATGTCTTATCAGTTTTTTAGGAGAAGATACAACTACAATTATAAGTGCCATGCTGTGGAATAATGGCCGTGAAAATAAAAACTCGGCTGAGTCAAAACAGCGGCGGCGAGTGATGGATGGACGAGGGGGAGAGAAATCCACCATGACTGATCAGTGACTTCGCCCACTGTTGGGGGCTTCTCTAAGTCAATACCCGATTCTAATGGAGGATTAGCTAAACACTGGCTTTATAGCCCGTGAAATCTCTTACCCTCCCTTCCCTTCTCACAATCTCATCTGTCCTCTGATGTATCGTCACTAGGGGTTTCGTAATTAGTCACTTCGCATGAAACAACATTTATAGGACCATTGACTCTTTTAGAGATTAAGTCATCATAAGAGGAGCAGATAATTAGCTTTACCATGAATCAGGGTTCCCTTCAATGCGTAAAAACTGCATCAGATAGGAACTATGGATTTATACATAGTTTACATAGAATTGAGCCAATAATCTTTACTTTCGCCTTACCGTTTGTTGGAAACATGCCATTCTGTTTCGTTTTTCTGTATAATGAAGTACTTTTTAGTATTATAGTATTATTATTCCTGTTCTTGTTACCTACTTTATAATGTTTCGTAATTCGTGCTGGCTGATAATCCAATTTTTTCAAATATGCTTAAATTATAAATAAGCTTATATAAAAATATATATAATGAATCAGAAAAAAAATTATTAAAACGTCGGTCCGTGCTTCCTCCATTGTTACCTGAATCCATGATTCGGTTTATAATTTTTTTTATGGATATTATTTTTTAATTTTTCTATCCTTATTTCATTATACATTAATGAATGAATGTTCATTGGAATAACTTCAGTAGTGAAAAATAAGACATTTTCAAACGAAATCTAAAAAATCATAACAACCTATAAGCAATTATTTTTGTATTTAGAAAACCGTAAATTGTATTGTATATCAAATTGATTTATAATCTTAAATACCCTGGAAATAAGTTATGACAGAAAACAAGCAACAAAAAAAAAAAAAAAAAAGAAAAAAAAAGATTCAAGTTGAAAGCGGTTAAAACTAAACAAAAATGGAATAAACTATTTCATCTGTGCGAACGTTTCGACCCGCGTTGCAAGCTTTTTTAACCAGACAGAACTAAGACGTAAATGATAAATTAAATTATAAATGTACATGAATTATACTTTTACATTTGTGTATCACTAATTCTTCATAGTTGATATAATTTTCACCTTTTTTTGTGTCTTGTGTATAGCCCAAATGATGGCCAGAACATCTCCCATAGTGCTTCGGTCAACAATTGCATGCATAATAATTATAAAATGGTTGTACTTTGACTGTTCTATTTCCATTCCGGCTGATTTTTCTTCTCCAAAACTCTTTACATATTTTAAGACCCCGAACGAACCTCTGCAAGCCCTTTATGTTTCATAAAAAATGGAATCAGTTGGATCCTAAGAACCTGGGGACTTTAACAGCGACAACGGCTAAATAATATTTTTTTTTAATTACTGTTTTCGACCAGTTTTAATACTTTAAACCTTGGTGTCTTTGACAGAAACAATAAAATACCAAGAACTCAACGGCAACTAGGATCAGATCATCAAATTTTCAAAAAATCTAAAAAAACATAAAAAATGAATTTATTGCGCATATAAATACATATAGAAAGATACTATGAACAATAATGTAAAAAGATCATTTTTTTTTGGAATAGAAACTGTAGATGCTTTAAATTCAAGTTTCAACAACAAATGCATCTAAGATTTTCTATGAGAAGAAGATATGCTAGACAAATAGATTAAGGTGAAATACATGTTTAAAGAAATTAGAGAATTCATATTTTATTTTACGTCTTAATAGCACAATACTCCCTTATAAACGTTTTGTCCTTCTTTTACTTCAGTTCATTCCTTGATTTTATTATTTTTTATACATGTGCAAATCTGATAGTAAAGATAAATAAAAAAACTAAAAAAAAAAAGTGGATTTGAAACAAATAAATAGAAGAGATAACAATTAAAAGGCAACTCACTCCCAAAAGAGTAGGATCGATCATGAACATAGTTTATATCATTCATAAGCTGTATTTATAGTATATGTCGCGTGATTAGCTAATGCATGACAAGAATCATGATACCGACGGATATAATTCATGATACAGTTGATTAATTAAATAATTCTTATCTAATAATCTTGTAACAATCTAATAATTTTGAAATAATTTAATTTAAATGTGTCAATCATAAATTAAACATTTAAATGTGATAGGCAGTTTCTAATTTATATTCAAATACGTAAGAAGGTATATATATATATATATATATATATATATATATATATATATATATATATATATATATATAAAATCTTAAACAGAAAATCATTAAAAAAAATAATTTAAAAAGATTGGTCCTTAACGTGAAAGTAATTTCTTTATTTATTGCTGTATCCAACTATAATTGTTTATATTTTACTTTCCTTATTAAAATAATATTTAAGTAATAAAAACAAAAATGAATTCTGCTCTAAAAGTTTAATAAGATGACACTTGATATTTTGAATTTTTTTTCATTTTTTGATATTTTAAACATGAATGGTGAATTAAATTGAGGCAGCTTTTAATAAAAAAAACTAAAAGCAATTAATTATTACAGCGGTAAATATTGAAACTAAAAATCTGACATTTTTTTCTCAAAGCAAGATACGTGCACGGCAGCTTTTTAATAAATAAAAACAGAAAAACAAATATTTTCGTATTATTGCTCTCTTCTTCCAAGCCAACGATATATATTTTATTTTATAAAAAATTTACATTGCATACAATTCAGTAATTTGGAAATTAAAAAAAAAAAATAAATAAATAAAACAGTGATATAAACTATATATTTTTTTTCAATTTTATGGAGAGCATATGTCAATAATATTTAATAAATGGCAAACTAGACTTAATTTTATTTTATATATTAGTTAATAAGTATTACATTAATCTTATATCATTAACGTTTCGGAGCTTCACCGGCGAGAATTGATTTGAGATGAGGATATAAAAAATAAGCTACGATACGACTACACAAAAAAAATGATAGATAGATAAGTATACACATATTTTTATAATCTATGATAAAAAATGAATCAAATATCACCACTTACAGCTCTACATAAAATAAAAAATGGACTTACCAATGAACCAAAAGAAGTGACTGAAACGATCAACTAATAAATAAATATTTTTTTCTTTTGAAACTTATATAGTATATGAGCCTATAGTCGCATTCAGATGGAGATTCAATGAATATAAAAAAGAATTCCTCTACAGGAAAATGGTTTACATTCTGTCAAGGTCAGCTTATTGCCTTTTTACTGTATTTTTATCCAGAGGTTGAGAAGAGGAGGCAGCGTGTTCCGTAAATAAATCTGGAGAAGAACAAAAGGATCTAAGTGAGGGATGTTTGTGGTGCTGCGTAGACAAAAGGAGGGTCGCCATCTGGGCACACCCAGCCGATGTAAATATCTAGATATATGGAAGGCAAACATTGTCCGATTAGCATAACCCTAGGGGCCGGTGTAGTATATCCGCCATGTTTGCCTGGCTCCCTGGCCTTTTATATCACACCAACATGTTTGACTGATAGATTCAAATCCTTTTTCATTGTCTTTATTGATACCATTAATACAATACGGCAGATGGGGATCAGTTCCTCCCCTCCCGCATAAGTTGCGAGTCATATTTATTTATTTAAATTAGGTCTCAACGGTTTTTAATCATAGTGGATTATATTTATAATTTGTTTGTTATTGGAGGGATTAGGTGTTTAGCCCCTAACTTTGGTGGTTGCTTTCAGCTGACAACTGTAGATTAATTGATAATAAAGGTGCACTTGATTGCATACAAGGTATCTTTTTGGCATAATTAATTAACTTAACCTCACATAATGCATGACTTCGATTCAGATAATTATTTAATAAAATAGGGAACGTTTTTGATCTACTTATCCAATAAATTGAAAGTAAGCTGTTTAAGCTGTCCATAATTATTATTTTTCCTTTGATCCTTGATTATTTTTAATTGGATCTTTCTTGCAGAAATGTGCACATCCTTCTCTTGGAAGTTCTTAGAGATTCTAACCTGTTTTACAACAAACAGTTCCTGTGTTCACTACTTACTTATTAGTTAGGACCGGATTTTCATGCAATTGTATCTCATTTTTTTTATTTTATTTATTGTTTTTTATTTGCTAGCTTCAAATTCAGCCAAACCTCGGCAGAAATTCGAATCAAGAAAAGAACGTCCTATTGACACTAGTTTTATATTGCACGTTTAGGGTTTACTGCTCGAATTCGCACTTTTTGAGAATTTTCTGCAGAAAAATGTGTTTTTGTTCATTTTTTGAGTTTTAACTATGAAATCATTATTTTAGTTGTCAATTTTTCTATGATTCATGAATAAATCGAATGAATAATACTGATACAAAACTAATAATTCATATTTAGTTAAATGATTCAGGATACGATCTCAATTATTCCAACCTCGGTCACTAGTTCTAGTTTGGTCCTGTAATTTTTGCCATCTCCAGGGGTTGCGTCTAAGCCAAATTCCTCCGTAGTTACTCAACAAAACATTGATGTTCGATATTAAAACATCGATATTAATAAAACATTGTCCAAATACAGCGATGTTTGTAAACAACAATACTAAATATTCGTTTATTTAAAACTCGTTTTACTGAAACTATCAACTAAAAAAAATATAGAGATCATAGTTAATAAAAACTAAACAGTCAAAAAATTAATTAGAACAATTAAGAAATCTTTTATTTTAAAATTAAATTATTGATTTAACACCTGCTTTTTGTGTTGACAACGTTTATAAAACGATACCTCATGGAAGGCTCTACAGTGTGTAAAACATTCCAAACTCCAAGTTCTGATTAGTTGTTGGTTCAACCAATTGAGTGTTGCCATCGTATGAAAGTTTTCCTATTCACATGAGATTTTAAGGTCTTGTACAAGATACGTTCTTGATTATAGTAACATACGCAAAAGTACGTCAATTTTAATCCTCGGACTTTTTTCTATATTTATCTATATCTACTTTTTTCTTTTTCACTAGATTACAGAAAGTACATCACAACAGAAAGACATTTAGAAATGTACATGGTACTGAAAAATAATGAGAATAATTAATTTGATTGTTTCTGAGAGTGTTAGTACTGTAGTCTATATTTTATGTTCATTTTTATATTTTATTTTATATATTTTTTTAAACTACAAACTAATATTTTTACTGCCTTTTATTTTTTCATGCATTCTATTAATAAAAAGTACAAGTTAAAACAATTTTTTTTGGTTTGTTTGCTCATTTTGAATTTTTCTTGCACGTTTTTGCATGTTTTGACGTTTTTATTGCACGTTTCAAAGGTTTTTACTGCAAGAAAATCCGGTCATAACTTATTAGTAATTTTTTATTGATATTTGCTATGTTAAATTAATTATTCAGTATAATTCTACTTAGAATATCATTGTAGATAGTACGTGCTAGCCATGCGATATCGCAACTATAGAACTTGATTTAAGGCTCAACGGATATAACCTGTTTATATTTGGAGAAGAGACTGACTCGCGTTAGATTTAAACGAAAAAACTTAACGGACGGTACGGTATTTTATTGTAAATATTATATAATTATATTTAACTAACAAAATACCTATTTAAAATGTATAGTTTCCGAATTATAAAAAAAAGTGCATGGTTTCCAGTGCAGAAAACAAGATGTGCTTTTCTCGTATGTACCTAATATCTTTGCTAACATGGGGCCGGTTCAGATAGTTTTATTTTTGTTTTGTAGAGAAAATAATTATCTTTCAAATGAGTATCTATAGTAAATAGCTAGAATCTGAGTATGTTCCAGAAGATATATAGTTTTCGAGTTATTCGAAAAACCATTTTTTTTCTTAGGTTTTAGAATTTTTTTTTCAACCACTTATGGTACTATTTTTTTCAAACCCAGCCCTAATGCAAATCTACAGCATAAGGGGAACAATCATTAAAGAATCCAACTTCATAGGCATTGACATTTTTGAAATAAAATGATGACAACAAAGATCAGTACTTGGTTGTTACAGAAGTCCTTGTCCATGAACACAAACCTTAGTTCCAAAATCTCTTTATTATCCTATTAGAATGTTTTTGTATGTAATCTAATGCACAAGGACTTTTGTAACAACCTAGTAAGTTAGTTTATAGTAAGTCTATATTTAGTATTTTTCTGTTCTATTGCTAAACGACCACTTATAATAAAAATATAACTAAATTTTCAGAGTGAATCGTAAATAGATTGAAATATAAAGGCGATTATGCTTTTTTTTTTTTAATGTAATATTTTTATTATAAATAAGCGAAGTTACAGGATATTAAATGTACAGTCTGATATTATAAAAACGTCTGGATTTGAAGAACCCATATTATACATAACCATTTTGGTATATTTTTTTTAAATAAGAATATAATTGCGTGAATAAAAGTAAAAACACTACACGACTGTTTAAGAAGAAACAATACAGACGACGGCTGAGGTTTAAAGCCCCATTCAAACTATATTGACCATGAAGTATGCTAGGGACCACACGCAACCTCTCTTAAACACAACTAACTACTTCTTAATGTTGGCTAGCCTGTAATCAGAAGACCGTCTTCGCGCCGTCGTTCGACATTACCCATGGATAAAAACGATGAGTTTACGCCAGCCTCGGGAGGTTTTTCCAACACTAAGAAGTATAGGTTAGAAACCCAGTTTATTAAGATATAAATGCTTGTAGGTGAAATTTGTTAGCAGTTAAATTTATTGCCCATATGACTCCGAATTATAGTAGATTTTAGCCTCATTAATACAAATTTATTATTTAATGTAATAGAATTAAATTATTAATATATAAATATATATATATATATATATATATATATATATATATATATATATATATATATATATATATATATATATATACCTTCAAAATTAAGTTTTATGATTCAGTAATTGACAAAATTAAAAAGATATTTCCTCAATCTATTAGAAAACTACCATTAATAAAACTGATAAATTCCTGAAACTATGTCAAAAGAGTTTATGTTGTTTGTACAAAAATGGATCATTTACAAACGAATGAAAATATATCTCTAAACGAAATCTGAAAAGCAAGATCTTGAAAAACAAGCTCATTTTTAGAAAAGGGAAACCTCCAGTACTTTTAAGGAAATCCTGGACAGTCAATGTGATTACTCATTTTGGTTGATATGAACTTCTACAAAAGAACAAAACTTTAATCAACTCGTTCGGTGTATTATTATAATTCTTGGAGTAAGGCTTAGAAGAAATTTAAATATACGTCTCACATGGATTACTTGGCAAGCAGGGTGACCCTGGTACTGAATGGGCTCAGTCGTGTCGGGGGCGCTTTCTGGGGCCTCAGATGCTCGGCGACGAGGTCAATTTATAAAAGAATAGCGTTGAGTATTCTGAGGTAAGCGTCTCCCGCCTGGAACCCAAATCTCTCATAAAAATAGAGGAACAGGTTGGTGACTGACAGAGAATGGCTCTGCTGCGGGGTACTGAGGACCTACAGGGCTCACGAGGCGTTGCAGTTCCTAGCGGGAGCGGTGCCTCTCGACGTCCTGTTGCTAGAAGATGCTGCGGTGCACAGATATAAGAGAGAAGATTCGGTAGGGCACCGGGGACTCTCCTTGTGTTCCTTATGTTCCTGTATTCTATATGAGCCCATTGGGCTATATCTTAGTGACGCGTATCGGTCGTAGTCGGAATGTTAAGTATGCTGGACTCCAGGGCCTGTCCACATAGGTGGCAGGTTTCGTCATCCACTACGCCATAAATCTTTAGATGTATTTTGGGTCTGAGTACTCGACACAGCTATATTGTCCAGAGCCAAAAAAGCATTTTAAAAAGAAAATTGAAAAATTTGGGCCCGTACGGTCCTTAAATCAATATCTTCAATTGTATTTTTTAGTGCCTGTTATGATAAAATTAAGAATGTCTTGCGGTAATTTGTTAGTAGATTGCGATATCCTATTATAATGGCTGCATATCCTCTATAGGAAGCTGTCAAAATATCTATCAGAAGAGCTCAGAATAACGGACTAAATCAATTGGAAATTTAATATTTTATTTATATAATATTATATAATTATATTATAATAATATAATTATTACTTATAATTATTTATTATAGTAATATAATTATTACTTATAATTATTTATTGTAGTAATATAATATTATATTACTAAATGTAAGAAGCATAACGATGATAACTTAGGCTCAATCCCATATCTTGTTTAGGGTGTTTGGTGTGAGGAAAACAATGCATCGCTTGAAATAAGGCCTTAGTTTTATATTTGTACCGCTGCTCGTGAAAACAATTGCCAGTTTAATACACTCCCAAATTTCATTTTTTTTTTTTTTTATGTTTAACTTTTAAAAGATAACGTGAGTAACAGAAGGCAGAATTATTGCTCTTATCATTCCCTACTCATCATTCATCATCATACTGTAGTTTGTACAAAACTTTTACAAACAACTTTTAAAAAATGAAAGATTTAAGTATAATTTTAATTGTTATTGATATTTAACAAAATTTTGTAGGAAGTTTTTCTAATTTAGTTGGACAATTTTGGCAATCAAACTTTGAAATTGGTATCTTTTATTGCCCAATATTTTACATTTCGGGACCTTAATCAATCCCCATCTTCATATTTATATCATATTTTTATATTACATTAAACATTTCCTTCTGAAAATATTTTCTAAAGGTACATAGACCCTTTTGCATTTCTATGCCTCAATAATTAGAACTCTTAGGGGTGAGGAGGAGTGCCACAACTTTCAACGAAACAACCGGTTACCAACAATAATATTGACTAAATATTCCAAGGCCAAAATGGTGAAACATTTTCTCGGTATTCGACAGAATTGTTTAGAATTAGTCTTATTTCATTTAGACGTTTTCTAGGAACATAATCAAAATGACAATAAATTTGTCAAAACGGCAATAAAATCTTCATGTTTTTATGTTGTTTTTTTTTCCCTTAATCTCCGATTTTATTAACAATTGAGGCTTTCACACAATAATTTCACTCTTGTTAGAATGCTTTTGTATTGAACTTACTTCCACGCGTATGAAGTTGCCATGACAACGATTACAAAATTACCTATTTTTTAAATAGTTTTCCTCATTTCTTCCCTTAACGGGGGAATTTCGAAAATTTTAATGAATATCGACCTTCTAGAAGAAATTCTGTAAATGATAATGAAAATCACATCAAAATTGATCGACTTCTTTTCGAGTTTTGCGTTCACAAACATACGCAGGCTGAATTTTTACATACACAGATGTTTAATAGTTATTCATTATAAAATTATTAAACAGAGGCAATGAATCATCGAAATCTTTTTGAACTGAAGATTGAACCGCACATTACTTCTACGGCTGCTACAGCTGACTTGGAGGCTTACTGCTAGCTAATACCAGTGCGCTTCATTAACTCCTACATGATTTACAGCTTTTGATTTATACTTTATGTGCATAATGAAGGGAGGAGTTCGGTTATTTGTAGCGGCTTTATAGCTTTACTGTTTACTCCCCCTACCGTTATGGTTGGCTGGAGAATCAACTACGAGTTCCATAGAGTAATTTATTTCTACATAGTATTGCTCGTAATAATTGTTTGTGGGCATGATTAATTCTTATTTAATAGAGAAAGGGCTATAATTAATTAATTAATTAATAAACTGTTTCAAGACAAATTGTTCATTGTATTTAAATGAATGCGATTTTTTTTTAGGACTACCTCTTATTGTATTTATCAATTCACAATGACAATTCACAACGTTTCGTCATATTTAATGCTCTTCTCAAGTACTCATGTATTTATGTATTTGGTTATTGCTGGGAAAGGTTATACTCATTATATGGATAATGAAATGCTAACTCAGACCTTTTTACTTCCTTGTACGAAGTAAAGGAATTATTGTATTCGCGAAAATTTTCGATTTTCAGATTTCAACGGAAATATCCATTTTGACCATCCCTGAATCCATTTTGACTAGTTTTTTCGTGGCCTCTGTACGTATGTTCGTACGTACGTTCGTTCGTATTTCGCATAACTCAAAAACCGTTAGCCGTAGAAAGTTAAAATTTCGTATTTAGGATTGCTGTAAAATCTAGTTGTGAACCTCCCTTTTTGGTCACTGCTTGATCACCGGAAGTGGTACTTTACTTGAAAGTCATAATTGATTTTTATCAAACATTATATTAAAATACTATGCAAAACTTCTCAAATTTAATATTTGTAACTTATATATTGATTTAAATAACATGCTAGATTTTGGTTTAAATTGAAAAACCGGAAGCGGTTTACTTGATGGTCATATTAGACTTTCATCAAAAATTATATTAAAATATAATGTAAAATATCTCAAATTTGGTAACTTTTATATCGACATGAATGTATTTAATATATTTTGGTTAAAATTGGTGAGCCGAAAAGGGTACTTTACTTGAAGGTCATAATAAGCTTACATCAAAAATTATATTTAAATTAAAAGAGAAATCATATGTTTCGGTAACAAAGGTTACAAATGCAATTTGGTTTCCAATCCAGTTAAACATTTTTATTACTTGTTTTAAGTGTTAAAATTGAGTGTAAAATACTGGTTTTCTTTGTGAGATCAACAAGTCTGCAGCATGAGAATAAGATATTAGTTAAGTGGGTTTTTTAGCTTAAAATGTCGAAACTGTCGGTTTCTAATGCTTTATCCAGTGATATTGACACTTTTATTGTTGTCACGGAACATGAAGAAATATCTTGGAAACTAGTTATCTACTGAAGGAAAACGACATACGAGTATAATAACGGAATGAGACCTCCAGTAACAAGAATGTGTATTTTTGTGTGTATGTGTGTGCCAATGGATGGATGTCGGGAAGCCAAGTGTCGTTTTTACTGCAATCTTCGGCAACTAGTAACCAAATTCAGTATCACTTTTTGAGCCACGGATTTATAACTTAATAGACGTTAGGAAGCCATGTTTTGCCCACATCAGATATTTTTTACAGGTACCTATTGACACCTTCTTTATTTTAACTGTATTCCACTAATTAAAACATTTTAAAAAAAGGTTTTGTAGGAGAAGATTGGTTGGGGATGCGGTCAATGAATAAATACAAAAATACGAAATAATTTATTATATTGTGTACCAAGTTTTCGGTATAAATTTTAGGCCATCACCAGGGCTAGGAAAAAAAAATCTTTATTTTCATTATTTATTAACATTTTTTTTATTTCCTATTATTCACATTATGATTAGCATATTTTTCTTTATACTTTATTTTTTTCCTTCATACTCTCTTATCTTACTGTAACTTTTTTTACTGTCACTGGTGCTGTCACTTTTCTTATATTTCTTATACCTATTGCTATCTTGTTTTGTTTTTTCTTAGCCCTGGTGATGGCCTAAGACGTAGGCCGAAACTCCGACACAAAACATAATCAGTTTTTTCTTATTTGTGCGTTTATTCATAGACCGCATCTCCAACCAAGTTTCTCCTACATATATTTTCCACGATATACTATACTCTCACCATTAAAAAAACGTTTTATTTCTGCAGATCAATAGGGGGGATACTAAAGCGGAAAAAAAAGAATGAGATAATGAACTGCTTTGCCCATAAATGCATCAAACTGTTTAAAGGACTCCTGAATAAGATCTTTCTTACAAGGATATTTGAATCTGTCGTCCAAGTTAAATGTTAAACAATTAGGTTTCCATAAAAGTTATTGATGTTGAAATGTAGACTGTAAAACCATTTAAATACTGATGCAATTTGGGACAGCGCTTTTTTCATCCAGGATATCGAAAGATTATAAAACAAAAAGAAAAAAAATGGATTTCAATTACATCCCAGTTAGAGATGAAACATTTTTTTTCTTCTCCGGATTAATATACGTAGGAAGGAATGAATATTCAGACCGGACTTCGGATATATTCCCTGAGAGCTATCATATTCCCCTCACATCGGGTACTCCAATTCCGTCTTTTAATTTATTCCGGATTCAACAAAATCTGCGGAGGCATTACATCGGCCCAATCAGAGTCCCAAGGGGTAGAGCCCTCTCGGCGGGTTAGAGGTACGGCAAGAAAAAAAAAATTAACGAGGGTTTAAGCCGAGACGCGATTGGCCAGCGATCGGAATAAGGGATGAGGAAGCAGCGCGCCCAGTATGCAGATTAGGGTATTAAGTAAACATGACCGTAGGTGGATTAGAAAAAGGCATGCGACTCTGCCCGACTAGCAATTAACTTGCTTATACCTCCCAACCTTTTTTATTATTTTTTTTTAGGCTCTTATCTTTGTTGTATTTAATTTAATGTTACTTTGTGTTGTTTAGACCGTAAAGCTGGCTTCGGTCTACATGAAAGAGAGTTTCTTACAGATAATAACTTTTCGTACCAGCACGTATCCTGTTCTAATTCATCTCATATTTTTTTCCCTATCTTTTTTGTATTTTATCTAAAAAACTAAAAAAAAAAAGCCAAACAATTGTGTTTTAAAATGAATGACGATCCCTTCCTTTCATAAAGGTACTTGATGTTTCCTCAATTCTTATAAATATAGTTTTATTTTGTACTGATGCGAAATAATGAAACTCTAATTATTAAAGACGATTATACGTGAACATTCTTGATAATTTGAATTGTCGGCTGGAGGAGCGGTGGGTGTGACTTTTTTTCACAATTATTTTTTTATTGTGGAATAAGGTTTGTACAGGAACGTCTAGAGTTAAGTTCTCAAACTAACTGCTAGGTAGTGCCAATCGATGAGTTTGAGAATTTCACCCTCAACTTTCTCATACAGTGAGCCACAGCAAACGTTAGTCCACCAAAAAAAGTAATTGTTAAAAAAAGTTACATCCAACATTGCTCCAGCCAATAATTGAAATGGTAGTTGCAAAAAGATCGTTTGCCTGAAAGACATGTTCATATGAATCACCACGTGAAGTTTTGTAAATAATATGACAAAATCTATACTCTATATTTATATCTATATCTATATATCTCTATACTGTGCATAAATGGATAACAAAAACATTTGATTTTAGGTTGACATTCGATTATACATTCTAATACAGGTACCAAAGATGAGTAGATGGTCATACGCCTTTGTCCATAAAAAAGGCGTTTTTCTACGAATCACACAAAATAAATAAAATACTTGAACACAAAAAAACTATTTTAATTCTCACGAAAGAATATGTAATAGAAATTACTACAGAATACAATAGAATATATAATAGCAATTTATTACCAGTGGACTTTTTTTCAAAAGTTGCTCTTAGCATATAATGCAAATTCAACTCTGCTGATGAAAATATTAATTGTCATTCATATATTAAACAAAAAATAGAATTATGTTCATGAATTAAATATCTCATTTTCATTAAAATATACTGTGATGACCCACCATACAATATGGACAATTTCGAGGATACATAAAATGAAATTTCATTCAGGCGAACAATATCTTTAACAAATACTAGATTATTACAAAAGTCCTTGTGCATTAGTATAGCATTATTTCAGATTACATATTTTAAATATTATTGAATACTACTCTTCAAAGTAAAGCCCATTATTTTCAAATACTTCCAGTATACAGATGCCGATACTACTCCTTTGATTTTGATGCAAAGAAATCTTTACGTCCAATTTTTACGTCTTCGTAATTATCAAAGATCCGACCTAGTAAACAAAAACATTACTATTCTTTTATACCAGAAATATATTAAATGGACTTATCGATAAAAGTATCAAATACAAATAGACGAGGGACGTAAATCAACCTCCATCATCCATTTATGTTTTATATAAGATTTTTTTAATTTATGATCATTATTATTTATTATCTGCATGTAACTATATATCTGCATGTAGATGTGCATTACAAATCTGTCATTACTGACCACAAGTAACTTGAGGTAGAATCTAAATATTTTTTGTATTTTATTATTTCATTTGATATACCAATTATTTTATTTATATATCTATATTAGAATATATCTATCAGAATATTATAATATTATATCAGGATACAGATGCCTAATATAAGACAATAACAATTCGCTGAATTGTTATTAAATTAAATTGAATCACAGCCGCACATGAATACCGATACCCTCCCTTGCTTTCTTAAATCTATCCACACTAACATTTTTCGAAACCATTATGAGTTAATGAGTTGATATGTGAAGATACGATATATATATATATATATATATATATATATATATATATATATATATATATATATATATATATATATCTGTGTGTGTGTATTACAGATGTACTTATATCCTGTACTAACCGCAGATCTCGCTATCATCCGCGGCTCTTGAATGAATGGATCAATTTGTTTGCCCGTGAATATGAAATATGTATCGTAGTATAAAAAAGTTTCGTTCATTAACGATACACGACAAATGAGAGAGCATGTTCCAAAGCTATCTTAACGATTGCTTTAAAAAAGAAATACAAAAAAGCTTTAAGATATTATAATTGCAATAATATAATTTTTAGGGATTGATCCTTCTATACCATCATGAGGATGTCAACTGATAATTTACTTTATTACATTAATTGACGCTACAAATTATTACAGAATGATTTATTATTATTTCAAATGAGCATTTGGAATGATCTCGTGTTATAAAATAACTAAACAAAGCTGAACAGGTCTCCAAAACAACATGTACAGTGTTTCAATGAATATTTCATAAAACATAACTACCAAGCTCAGCAACAAAATTAAGCAGTTGTCACCTATGGAGCAGAAATTTGGTGCTAGTCCCAAGATGATCGCCGTAAACTGAGTGTTCCAAAGAGACTGTATTAAAGTAAGTAGGGTAAGATGGCTATGATCAGAGGGTGAAGTGGTAACAATGAAAATGTTAGTGATGCACTTCTGTGATAAAAGAAAAAGGGAGGATCAAGAAGCTGGAGAAAGTGAAGAATTAATCCACGGAAGGATGAATGCCAGAAGGCCACACTGACCTGTAGCGCGGGGAATTAGTCTACAACATTCATAACGCAATATCTCAGCTAATACTGGTCCGATTTTTTTTTTTTTTTTTGGTGATTTTCATACCTTACGAAGCCATAGCAAAAAAAAACGATCAAAACAATTTTTTTGAACATTCGGATTTTTTATTTATTCTAGGTATCTTGAAACGAAAAACCTCAAATTTTGAAGGGGGGATTAAATAAACAATTTTCTTGGTCGATTACAATGGTCTATTATAGAAAATAAATCAAAAGCATTTATATATAATAGATTTTTTCTTTATTTTTTTTTAAATACCTTGGCATGTTGATGCCCAAAACATCTTACATTTTCCCTTTATCTTTATAAATAGTCGATTTATGGGCTCGACCGCCATTTTGAAGCGAAAATACGGATGTTAATCGAGTTCCGAGGATCACCCTGGGATGAACCGGAACTTTGCTGCCGAATCTCATAAAAATCGTGTCAGTAGTCTCCAAGAAAAGCCGCAGACGGCGGACAGTCGGATTTTTTTTTTGTTTATTTTATATTTGGATTCCTAGTTATGTTGAAACATATAAACTCAAATTTTGAGAGGGGCTTAAAAATTGTTTTTTCTTAGTCGATTAAAAAAATCTATTATTGAAAATAATAAACCAATAAATACGATATCACAATTATATTGAATAACCATAATAAAAAAATTACAAAAAACAAAATTTCTTAGTCCATTTATTTCAAATTAAAAATATACATATTTTATTTATCTTTATTTAAATAAAATGGCCCATTTTTCACCATAAGCCTCTCCAGCTTTATCTCGTATCTCTGTCATGTACTGAATAGTGCCAAAGACATGGCTTCAATATCGTCTTTTTTCTTGGTTATTGATTGTTCCTTCTTAATCCACGAAGATACGAGTCAGTTCCAATGGCTTTTATCTCTTACATATTTCCTTCGCTTGGTTAATATTTTTCATATTCCATTATAATATTACTACATTATTATTAAGGAGACAAGTTTGAAAATCAAATGCAACTTTTAATAATTGACAAAATTAAAATAGGTATAAAAATTTTGTTTTGTAACGAATGCGTGGAATTAAATAAAGATGAAGGAATCTGAGAGGTCAAATACTCGTAAATGATTTCTTACGATTTTCCCGTTCTCTCTTCATTGATACCAGAATGCCACCCATGCCTAGAGCACCCTTGTGTGTAAGTTTTCAGGTAGTGAGTGATCTGCTATCAGAGATTTGGGACTCAACTTGCCTACTTTGCAGTGCGTGGGGTCCTTGGCATATCAAGTCAAGGATACATCCTTGTTGTCCTAGTCTATGTCACAACTATTGAAGTTGAAAAACCTTGTGACTTGTAGTGGAAGGCTATGCCATGGTCCGTAAAAGAGGTTTTTAATTTCAGATGAGAAAGTAATTTACATAATAAACATAGATTTGCTTTTCAGCAAATTGAGTGCATCCACCATTTTTTATGAAGGACGTTTATCCTATTGCACTTCTTCGTTTGAATATTTTCTGATAAACTGATAAAAAAAAAAAAATGTTCTCTTAACTTTTTGCATTCGTCTGCTATAGTGTTTAAATAAATTAAAATGACGTAAAAATAATACTTCAAAGAAAGCAAGTAACGACTAAGATTATTGTGTTTCAAATCTCATTTATTTCCTCAACTATTTAAGGAAAATTAGATGGAATTTTTTTTTCATATTTCACTCAATTCAAAGTTTTTGGGTCCCTTACCAAAACCGTGCTGTTATGTTTTTACATTCTTTTTTGTCGTTGTAGTCGTCACTTATTATTCAAGATTTCTTGTTCACTTAAAGTACTGAACATTTGCAATGGTCGCATAGTTTTATTTATTGCTTAGTCAGAATCCTGAGGATGGAAATGAACTTTTGGAAAAAATCATCAATGGCATAGCTATGTGCACTCCAAGTATAATCAATCCAATGAGCTAATATATTTTTTTTTTTTTTATGTAAAGAGTTTTTGTTTTTTTAATTTGTGTTTTTTGATTAATTTGAGTCTTTGAAAAAAATTCTAAAAATAGAGCAATTGTCACTTTGAATTTGACGTAAGCTTGTTTTTGGTTGGCCTTTCTCCCATATATTTTCAATACACAACAACTTCTTTCTTGAACATTCAGCAAACACTTCATGCTGATAGATTCAACGATAAATATTCTTCAGTTTGATATGACATTTTGTATCATATATATTTCTGGTAATTTTTTAAAATCACGTTTTCAAATGTAAATTTTTTTGTTATACCACAGTATATTGGAACTACCGATGGGTCTTGTAGTGATCGATGACTGTTCAGTTAAAGCTTAAAGAATATTCCACTAATGATGTAGCTAAAGATGTGAAAAAACACATACGTTGATGAAGAAACCTTCAGACTTGAAACTGGATTGCCTTAAGTATTTGGGAACGTTAAGAATATTCCCCGAGCTTCCCGGCGGTAGCAGCGATGAGAACCTTCTGGACTCCCGGTGGCCGCCTCTGGATTAATCTGCGGCAGTTATCCCCTGATGGGCTCTTGACGGACTATTGATGACCGTGACGGAGGATGAGCTATTGCCGGCGCTACCGGAGCCGCAACGGGAGCCGGGAGCCGCGCGGGGGGTTCGTCTCCATGTTTCCTCTCGTGCTCTCAGGTAATTTCGTAAATGTTAGCGTTCTATCACCGTCCTCCGATCGCTGAGTGTGCTCATTACCCCGGCCTCTGGCTCTGTCTCAGGGGATTAGATGCTTTCTTGCTTTCCGTCCATTCGGCATGACTCTGCCTAATTGAACGTATGTCACCATTGAATCTATAAAAACTTTATTTAGAGACAATATTCTCCGAAAAGAAAATCTGAAATTCTCTAGGGTCCCATGCAATCTAGTTCTGAGGGCTCAATTACATTACAGAAGTAAGTAATTACATTACAGAAGCACTCAGTGGTATTCATTTCTAATGCCGACCGGTCATGATGAAACACCAGTCGATCCTCGTGCAGTAATAATAACATAATAATCATGGTTCAATTGAGCCATTCCAGTAAGATCATAATCACGCGTTACATTAGCTCAAATAAACTTAGTTCCAGAGTAGATTCCAAACTAAATTTTTAATAAGTAATTCCCAATAAAAAAAAAAAAATTAATTCACTTCTCATTTTTTAGTAAATCATTTCAGTTGTTTTGTAACAATTTCTCATATATATTTGTATAAATCAGTATTCAAATTTCAATGACAATGCTAGATGGAATATTATATTTCCTAAAGATAGAAGTTGTTTACATTAAAGTTGTCTCCATTCCCCACAATGGAGCTCTTTTATGAAAAACGTGCTTTGCTAATTCATTAAAAAAATGTTTTTTCAAGATGTAGAATAGTATCCAGCGTGTTTCTGATTTTTCGGTTTGTCTTAATGGATGGTAGATTGTAAATTTGTAGAAAATCAAGTTTTCGACTTCTCCCTAGTTTACTGCCTCCAACGATGTTCCGGCAAGTTTAGTACCACTTATAATTTTAATTAAACTAAATTTAATCTGGACCACTTGAAACTGTATCTAGTTTGATATTGAATTAATATTAAATCCAAAATCTTAAATGAGATTTGATATCTAACAATAGATACCACTCATCAATAGATTTTTTATTTATTATAATTATTGTTTATTTATTTTTTCTTTAAATATATTTATTGCATCATTTTTTATCCGTATCTTTTTATTTAGTTATTATTTATTATACTGTTTTTTTATGCTTAGGTGTGCGTTATGTGCGATTAGTTTTCGAATTTGTTGTTGTTTTTTTTTGTTTTGCATGTATAAAAAAAAGAGAAAGCTTATTTTAAGTTGTGAAATGATTGAGAGTCACCGGAAAAGAGAAATAAGGGATGGATTAAAGAGTAATAGAAGGTCTATACCAGACAAAGGGAAAAGAAAAAGAAAAAAAAAAGAAAAGATATAATATGGATAATGTAGTGATAATTATAATTGTAATGTGTTAAGAACTAGAATGAAAGGAAAAAAAAATGTTATTAATGCTTATGTATAATATTATTGTATGTGTAGCTATAGATTGATTAGTATGCTTTGTATTTAGCAACCCAAGGTATTTGGACAGCATTGCTGTAAATAAAGTATTTCCCTCTTTATTATTTTGAATTTGCTCTTTATTTATTATTTTTAAAGGTATATAATTACTCTTAATTATTCTTATATAATTACTCTACACATTACTTTATATTAAATTGCAAATCTGAGCACCTTGCCATTATTACAGAGATTAAGTTGGACATTACAGAATAAATATTTATACCAGAATAAACTAGGCTCCTTCGTTTAGAATGTTGAATAATACTGATACGGAGGAATCCATCAGTGATGCATTAAATACTTTGATTTTCATCATTAAAAAATCGACTATTTCAAATCCCAATATAAACAGTGGTTAAAAGAAAAGAAAAATGGTTCTATGGTTCAACAGAAAAGCAAGGGCATTATTTTAATTCCTTAAAAGATACAGGAAAACGAACTCAGAAGAAGATAGAAATAATTATAAAAAAATTTGCCATGGAAATAAAAAACAATATTATACGAACATAGAAAAGTTTAAAACAGTGACTGTTTATCTGATACAAAAGATTTTTGGAATATTGCAAATCAATTTAGGAACAAATATTTTATAGTTGAAGGAAATATAACTAGTGATACATGGATATAACATTTTCATAATATTTATAATCATTATAATCAACGGACCAGAGAGATAAACTTCACTGAAAAAACGGTAGAAAATAACAGCTTGGACGAACCATTTAAACTAGAATAATTAAAATTAGTGCTCAATAGAGCTAAGAATGACAAGTTACCGGGTTTGGATCGTGTTCCATATGAATTTTATAAGTACTCCGCTAATAAATTTTTAGAAATTTTATTGGAAACATTTAATAAAATTTTGGAAACTGGCAATATCCCAAAATGTTTTAAGTTATAATATTCCGAATACACAAGAATGGACATAAAACTAATTCCAATAATTACCGAGGAATATCTATTATTAATACAGTAGAGAAATTGTTTACTGCTGCAATTAAGACTAACAGAGTGGGCTGAGACAAAGCTATAATTGGGGAATACCAAGCCGGATTCAGAAAAGGCTACTTAACTGTTAATAACATTTTTAATCTTTCAAAATACATTTTTTTATCATCAAAATAAAACTTTGTAAAAAAAAGGGGTAAAGTGTATGCATTTTTCATAGACTTCTCGGCAGGTTTTGATCGAATACATTAATTTATAAATTGTATAATTTTAAGGGTATCTACTAAAATCATTAATGTGATAACAAATTTTTATGAGGATGTGCAGGCAGCAGTATGATGCAAAGAAGGCATGAAAACAATTTTCGAAACTTAAAGGGGTCTTAAACAAGGATGTATCATGAGTCCATTTTTGTTCTCATGCTATATAAATGATCTGGAAAAGAAGTAGGCGGAGGAATATGGATTAAGAATAAAAAATTAAAATTTTAGTATAAGTGGATGATCTTGTTGCGCTGGCACCAGACAGTAAATGAAAAATGGTATTGAATTATACTGTGAAAAATAGGGGCTAAAAATTAACTTGGATAAATCCAAGGTGATGGTTTTTCGTAATGGTGGTAAAGTCTGAAAAAGGGAAAGCTGGTTTCTAAACGAAAATATGATAGAAGTTGTCAATAATAATAAAATTTGGAAATTATCTTGAGCAGCGCTCTCTCGCTAAGTTGGCATTTGAAAAAGCAAAAACAGCAATAAATGTAGCATGGAAATATTTTATGTCAAATAATCTTATACCCTACTCTTCGAAAGTACAAGTTTTCAAATCAGTATTTAAATTTACTATGGCGTATGGAGCACAAATATGGGAGAATTAAGAATATTATGAAATAGAAAAAAAATGTATATTTTTTTATTAGAAAACTATTCAGCCTACCGCAATATACACCAAGATTCGTAATTAACTTGGAAACCGGTTTTTAGAGCCTGTTTTTTTCTACACATTAATGATCCATCATGATTATATATTGAAGGTATCAAGAATGAAAGTAGATTACCAAAATATTTAGCAAATGAGATTGTTCAAAATAAAGAGTTTTGTTTTAAGGATTTAATTCAAATCACAAAAAGCTATAATATGGAACATGAGGTTAATGGAGATATGAAAAATGTCTTGCAAAAACTTAGAGATAAACTGCAACAAAGCCACTGTATAAATACCATAGAAAAGAAAAACAGGTCTATTAAATTTAATTTATATAAATAGCTATCTCAAAACTTAGATAAAAATAATTATTTATTCAACAACAGAAAGATAAGTGATATTTAAGGCAAGAGGTGAACTATTGAACTTTAATTATAAAATATACAATGAGGAAGAAGCTCAGATATGTTTACTATGCAACACCAGAGAAATCGAAAATACGCAACATTTTCTCGCCTTATGCCCAATATTATCGGAGATTCGAAGGGACTTAATACGAATCAACTTAACAATAACGAAATTATAGATTATTTAAATGATAAAAATTGGAACAATAAAATAAAATATTGTAGAATAGCTTATAATTACAGGCAAGCGCTGATAAAGGAATTTAACTATAATTGATGTTGGTTAAACTTTATGATAATATATATTTAAAATTATAATCATTTAGTGTGAAAATTTTAGTGTTATAGATGAGGAGCTATTGATTTGTTTATATTGTTGTATAAAGTTTTTGTTTTTATTTTTATTTTATTTCTTTTAATTCTAGGTAGAAAAATATAAGGCAACTAACACCGGACTAATGGTCACTAGACCAAGCCCTAATAATATTTTCATAACATACTCGTGTAATATATACGTATATTATAAATAAAACATTATTCTATTTTATTCTTTTCAGTTAGGGCACTAAGAATGTGAGTATCATGCTTGCGAATCTTTTATTTATTATCAGTTTTAAAAACACCTGCTGTTATAAATTACTCTAGACTAAGCTGCTTTCCTCTTTTTATTGTAATATTTTATCCTTTTAATGATTAATATGTGTACGAGACTAACCGGGCTCTGTCCCGCCTCAACATTGTACTCTTTGTCGAAAAACATCAGCTGTCTCAAAACCAGTAGCAACTATTTCTAAGCCGCTGGTTCTAAACGATCATCTAAATAGGCGTATAGGCGACCCAACATCTTATATTTATATAAGCAAAGGGAAGCGGAAGGTGGCCAAATATCGTTCTCCTAAACAAAGTTCGAAATTTCATATATGAAACTGAAGTTAAAAATTTCACAACAAATAATACAAGCAGTAGAGTTCTATTCCAACAGATGCTTGTATCGTTATTGGGTAGAATTAAATAATATTTCTTCTATGTAAATTAAAATAATAACCACCTAAGTTTTCGGATTTTAAAATAATGGCTCTTATTTCATCCCCCAATTAAAATCAAAATTTACTATTTATTTGAAATGAGAGACATATGAATTAAAGCAAATAACTCCCCAAGACGAAATTTATTTATATTATAATACTTAAAACATTTTAATTATAGATTATAGATTATTAAAAAATGTGACGACTCAGTAAGTAGATTTGAATTAATTTTTTAATTTAAATGAAGAGGGAAAATAACATAAACAAAGGGGGACGAATCCTTGTAATCAGAGAGCCCTAAAACCGTTCCTAAGACGAGTTGAAAAGCCTTCATAGGGGACGAATTTAGGAATCGCCTATCTGACAGCATTTCCTATCGTAATGGGTAAACTTACGGGTCTGGAACAATTTGATAACGGAAAAAATGCTCTAGTCTACGAATAGTAATGATAAAATAAAAATAAATGTTACCTTGATGCATCAGATACTGTATTTAAGTTGAACAAAAACTGTAACCAGCATCTCCTCGTTCTATAGTTGAAAAATACTGTTCCTAAACACAAATTGTCCTAGATATTATACCAATAACAGTAAACTGGGTAGTGGTGATGTATTTCAAGAGTTTTTCAGCCGTTAGCACCAATATCAAAGCCACATAACTGGGAGAACGACTTTAGGCTACGAGGCGGATTTCGGGCACCTTACCTTATATAGCTGGCGTAACTTGAATGAATACTAAGTGCTTTGTAGAAACCACGCCACTGGCGATAATCCGTCGCTTCCTTTTCACCAACACTACTTCCCCCCTTCGTCCCTCCTCTAACAAAGAAGTTTTGTGTTTTTTGTCACACAATTTTGCTTGTTGTTATTCCGTAAAAAAAATGTTTCCACATCTATTGCACCCATTTTTCTCTCGCCACGGTCTATAAATGCCAAGAGGGACGCACTTTCTCGCTAATTGCACCCAAGCGCCACTGCTGATATGTATATATTATATATATATATATATATATATATATATATATATATATATATCTTATTTTGTAAAGAAGGATTCCGACAAAAATTATTTAATATTCTCAAAAAATATTCATATGTACGCATGTTTCCTTCATTCACAAGAATATTTGTTTTAACGATAAGGAAAATCTTCATAACAATGAAATTTTTAAAAAATATTGGTCTACTTATCCGTTTTTTGTATTAATTTCCATTTATTTTATTCATGTCTATTTGTTATAATTTAAAAATAAATTATAGGTAATTGCGTCTTGACAAATGGTTTACTTCTCGTTCAAAATTGACTCCATGTTTGATTTCTAATTTTCATATTGTTTCCATGCTGATATTACCAATTGCTGGTATTATCAGTAGATAAGCAGTTTTTAAGAGGATCTTTGCTCATTTTATATAATGTTTGTATCACTGCTTGAAATTCCTTAGGATGATATTAAAAGGATTTATTTATTTCCTCTTGGCTAATGCTAAAGCACTATCCTATAAAGATGTTATGTGGATCCTCTAGCGTACGCAAAGGGAGGGGAATCAGGGTGATATATTCCCCCCTCCTCCAAACTGTGCAAACAAATGTAATTTTCATATCCACAAACTATAATTTGAGCAATATTTTTGGTAATTTTAACAATAGTTTTGGATTAAACTTTCATGTTTATCCATAAATTTTACTCCAAATTTGGCGATTATAATAATCTAGGTGATTATGCGCCTTCTTCTTATTAAATCTTCTCCTCCGAATTTTTTTTTTTATCTCCTCCGAAAAAAAATTCTACATACTCCTTTGAGTGGATCAGTAATCTCGTTAAAATTGGTATTCGCAATATTCAATCTTTAGCACGTAGATACATCGGAGGTAGATGTTTCGATCACCTTTAGAACAAGCAAGGTAGGCAGGCATATGCAAAACCAAGTGAAACGACTGAAGAGTGGCCTTGCGGCTAACAGTGGCTTACAAATATATTTGATTTGTTTAACAACCTACCATTTATTTATGCTAGGAACCATTTCTTTTTTCAGAATGTAAATTTTTAAATTATATTCTCTTCATTAACCTTTTTTTAAACAACCCATTGATTCATGTTCATTTATTAGAAGCTGTTTGCAAAAAGAATTTCTTTGGTGTTTCACCTGCACTAGCTATGATGACTGATGTGGCTCCCTAACTTTTTAAAATTTTGACTACTTTGTATAATTGGACTTGGTTCTGATTGGACTTAATGTATTAATTTTAACATATTTTTTGAAAGATGCCTGAGGATTGCTTAAAGGCCGAAACGTTGTATCTAAATAAATAAATTTGAGGTGAAATATTTTCAACCTACATTTGTTTATAAAAGAAAATTATTTTTTATTCGTGAATTTTGAGATTTTTTAAAAATCCATCTCATCCCAAGCACGAAGATTTCTGGTGACTGCTATGAAATATTGGTATACGAGAATTATACCGTTATTTTTTAATGTTTATTTTTATTTTTTTTTTTTTTTTTTACATAACGGTAACCATGAGAAGGGTACATGTAAGGGTACACTTACTATCTCAGTATATAACGCGAATTATAGTGACATATTAACCAGCAATATTTTACGAACAATAGTTTTTCTAACGGAAAGAGATGTTTGAATGAAATTTAAAAAAATAATCATAAAAAAAAAATAGTAAATAAAAAATAAATCAAATGTACTAAAAAAGAATAAATAAAAAACCCAAAAAAATGAATGAAAATATAATGAAAATAATAATGAATAATATAATAATGAAAAAATGAATAAAATAATAATGAAAATATAATGAATTATTTATATGTACAAGCAAATAATTATAATAAATTAAATTAAATAAAAGCCTAAATCAAATTTTAAGCTTGATCAATCCGGCTCACAAATGCATCAAATTTCGAAAATTATTTTTCTATCACATTCTTCCTTAAAGGCGCCCACAGGTCTCCGTTCGACAGGACTGCAGATATCTGTTTGTGTCTATACCTGCCAAATATTGCCTGATTTCCTCAACAATGTTTCCCATATATATATATATATATATATATATATATATATATATATATATATATATATATATATATATATATATATATATATGTGTGTTTTTCAATTTATAAACCGTGATTTGACTGTCTGAATACAATAAACGACTTATTTTTATTGGTTATTTAAAAATTATAATATTTCTTTTTAAAGTGTATTTAAGCCAATAATTCAGGTTTACAATACTAGATGTTTGGCATCAGAAAATAATAGGCGCACACTAAGCATACAAAGGTTTACCGTTCAAGAAATGGTAATTATTACTGCCTGAAATTAATTCATGAGAACAGTACTAAGGATCATACTGCTCTAGTAATGTATATTGCACTGAGAGATCCACCGATAGCCAACTGAACGCATACTTGCTCCTCATCACCTGTTGCATTTGCAGCAACAGCTGCGACGGACAAGAGCAAAAAGGCAAGCAGTTGGAAGGAAAACGTGTGAGCTGTCCGCTGAAATTTAAGACTTCCCTAAAACTATATACTACATTAATCCCAACCGAACATTAAAAACTACACTGAATATTAATTGACCAAGGAAGGCGGCAGCCTTGACTTACCTCTCATCATGGTAAATTATGAAAACCATTAGCCTCTATTACATCCTTTGACTACCGAAACTAATTTTGATTTACTCTCATCATTTTTTCTATTCTCGACAGGGTTATTCCAAATTTCTTATTATTAAAGATAAATACTTGAGAAAATTACCAATGGATGAAATACCTTAAAATCATATGGCCAATATCGATTTCAGAGCGTGCACGACCGATGTTATTAAATTTGAAGACACTCCGTTTTACCATAGTTCATTTTATGGCCACCACGTCGCCTTTCAAAATTAGGACAATTTACGACCAAATTTTCTTTAAAACGGAATGCCACATAGAATTGCCAATAACTATGTTTGAAGGTTGTAGGATGCCAAATAAAGGTAGTAACAACATGTAAACAGAAAAAAAATTTATTTCAGCATTTCAATAAAAAAAAAAGTGTTATGCAGTTTTACGGATAGATTGCTTTGCTAAAGCGATAGGGGCAGCTGTTTGCCAGAAGAAACATTTTTGGCGGCAATACATCGTCACCAGGGTAGTAGCTACAAACATTTATTGAGAGGGGCAAAATCTAAAATCACCTTACAATTTCTTAACCGGATTTTCCATCCAAATGTTTTGACTTTCCCAACTATATTTTGAAATTAGAGAAGTTGGTCCGGGGGAGCGACCAATAAAAAACACACTAATACCCCTAACCCCTAACCACTCCTAATCTGTTATTGGTGCTGCCTCTATTGTTTTCAATGTTTTTATCTTGTTTTTGTTTTTCTTTTAGCCCTAATGATGGTCTAAAACTTAGGCCGAAACGTGGGTACACAGTAAATAAGTTACACTTAGTGTGTTTTTCAATGATCGCATCCCCCGACCAACTTCTCTAATTACATTTACGGTCAACAAAACTTACTCCTATATTACGAAATGTTTTAAATTTGAACTTTTTACTTACCTACTGCGAATGTTGACACTTGACAAAAATTTGTTTTTTTCTATTCATATTCAACTTTATAGGATAGAAAATTTCAATTTCTTAACATAGACATAGGTGTTAGTTTTAAATTTTAGTAAAATGTTTTATTACAATTTCCGCAGTTTGAAGTAGGTTCTCAATTCTCAAATTTCCTTACGTTTTGGGATTCCCAATTTTTGGGAGGTCTAATACCCTACTATCTCTTCCAGACCGCCAAGTATACTAAATTTTTCTATTATTGTTTTTTTGATCAAACTGTTCTTATTCTGTTAGAAAATTAGTGAAAAGCGTCGTGTATCCGGTATGTCAGAAACAGTTATTTGATCAAAGAAAGTGGGATCTAAGCAGGTTATTGAAATCATTGACCTATTTATTACAAGACTTATTAAATCTTCGTGTAAGTTTTATTGGTGGAGGGGGAAGAAGTATTTATATACGGGAGTACATTTGGTTTGAATTACTCTAATTTCAATAAGATGATAAATTAAAAACTAATTCCACTTTACTTTTATGATTTCATCCGATAATTAAAGTTAGGAAAAGCGATATAATTTAATGTTTTTTTATTTTTTTTTTTTTTTATTCAGACCAAAACTTCGTTTGACTACTAACAATTTTGCGATTATAAAAAATATGGATAACATACATGGATTAAAATCAGTACCACTGGGTAGCAGTACCTTTTCCAAGACGTTATATTCTATTTAATAATATGCTCATGCAATTAATCAAAGAAACGTTCATGTAGTGTCTTTAATTGATGTTCTATTTTCGGGATATTAGTGCTAAAATAGTATATTTGCGTTGCCTTTTTACTCTGATCCATTTTTTGTGATTATAAGGTCTTGGATTAAATTATTTTTAATTTTTTTAGTTGTCTATGCTGTTCATAGATTTATTAAAAATCTATCCAAATCTTTTTTTGTATCACAAGTTTGAAAGATTAGGTAATTTATTCCTGGCTCAGTTACAATTTTGATAGTGTTTATCCGAAGTAATGTATAGTAGTCTTAAACGTTGCTTCATTGGCTTACGTATATCTTGTTGAATGATGGGTCCCATATCATTCTTTTGCACATGACTAGGACTAAATGATATTCTAAAATCTCCTATAGAAGTATTACATAAACAAATATGGTATCAAAACATTTTGAGATAAATGGTTAGGGCTTCGTTAAGGGAAATGTTACGACATGATTTATGAAAATTAGTGGTTATTGATTATAACACGGTGAAGATTCAACAAAAATTGAATGTTGATTCATCAGATTTATCTTATATACCAACTTATGTTATATTTGTTTTCATTATTTCGACCAAGAAAGATGTTTTCTATGAATTCTGTAAATAATTTTCCACCTTGATGGTTCCATTCATTTGCTTTTAAAAGCAAGCTGGATACTTTTATTATTATTAGAAAAATTAATTATAATTAGATATTGCGAGAAATTCATTTTTTGTTAATAAACAAGTTGAACATGTCCATTACCTGCTGAAGTTAAAATGCTTCTTGTCTTTGAATCGGGAATATTGGATGTCCCAATAGTTGCATAGGGATACATATGGATGATACATGAAAATAGTACATTTATAAAGTCAAAGAACTATTTATGAATAGATCTTGTCCCTAATAGCAACTCTTTGATAGAGCCTTACTATCCTCGAGAGTGAACATCATCCTTCCGCGGATCGGGACATTACAGGGAACTTACATCAGCCCATGCAAATTACCTCAGCCTACTAATAGACGATTAGCCAGCAGATAGATAGCACCGTATTTTCCTTTCTCCTTTTTTTGTCTTCCTTTTTTTAATCCAATCCTTATCCAGTATCCGTCGGACATTAGGGAGAGATTTCCCGAGTGGGCCAACTCGATTACCGGGGGTTAACATGCAAACTGCTACTAACTCCGCTCCCTAGTCTCTTTCATTTTCGGGAGAGCATCCCCATCAACCCCCCGGGGTTATCGTCCAGAGGGGTAATAGCCTTGAGTACGTGCAGCATAATTAGAGGGGTCGGTAATAAGCTATAACATCTTATCACGGCGGATCACCGCTGCTCTATTCTTCCTTTTATTTATTTTTTTCTGGAAGAACAATCGTAGTGCAGATGCGTTAACTATAAATAATGAACTATAAAAAGAGCTATTTTTTACACTATTTAAAAATATTGAGAAATATCATATATTAACTCAAACAGAAAAAATGGAATAATTACAAGATAAAAAGGGTTATAGTTCGGAAAAAGATATGTTAAAGTCAAAGTCAACTTATTAATATCAAGATGGCATTATTTTGAATACTTCATAATGCCAAGTCCTACAAGAATAGAATGTACCTGAAACATGAACGCCAGTATGACGTCATAATTTTGTTTATCGTTTTACTCCGCTTAATTAGACGGAAATACTGTTTGCGTTGAAAGAGTTTCAATTTATTTAAGAATGAAAAAAATAAACTTCATGTTAATTATACAATCAATCATTAATACCATGTAAGAAATAAAAAAAGCATTAGTAGCTCCGTGAATACGGTCGTGTTGTTAGTAAAATACAAAATTGGAAATATCAAAATGGTGGGTACGAGAGACACCAAAAAGTCACTTTTTTTAACACCAACTCACTTCACAGACAACTTTTTGACTACCTGTCTAGCTCGATTTGGAGGGTCTGTAGAGGTGCGCAAAACCGCAGAGGATGGGAGAATAAAGCCACTATTCTAACTAAAATTTCATCCTTCTAACACAGTTTGGAGGGGCTTTAGAGATGTGCAAAATCTTAAAAACCGCCAAAAACCGGTCAATATTGTAATAGTAGCCGAAAATTTGACTAAAATTTACCCCCACTTTTGTTGTTTTGCCTAGAAAACAACCATGGATGACGAATTTCAGCTCATTTTATTCAATGAGAGCAGCTGGAAGTGCCCAAATGTAGCGAGAAAAAAAAAATCAGAAACTGATATACAATGCACTTCCATCCTCCTTCGATGATCTTCGATACCGTGCAAAAGTCTACATTTATTCTCGGGAAAAATACGACAAAAACTGAACGATTGGTTTTGAAAGGCCAGAAATGAAAAAAAGCATTCTGCAAAGTTAAAAACTAAATCATTGGAATTGTCCCTTTGGTATTAATTGAAAAATCATGATTTTCAAAATACATGATCCTCATTGGACAAGATCAGAGTTTATTTTAGCATTACATCGACCAGCCCTAAACCTTTATCCCATCTGTCTATCATTCCTAAACTCTAATAATTCATTCCATCCTACATAGTTTAACATTATTTTGCTTGATATTGTATTATCTGTGCACATGTTATAATTGTCAATGATTCACGATGTTTATCATAGTATCATCATATTTTAAAAACAAGTCGTGAGCAGCAGAAAATAGTAACAAATTAAAGTTCAGGTAAGTTTTGAACATAAGAAATTTTTACTGAAATTTGGAGGCGATTTAGAGGTCCGCAAATACTTTTAAAAAATCGAAAAACCGTGGTGGTCGGATAAACAAGACCCCCAAAAGACACTTCCCTAACACCAACTCAATTTACATACGAATTTTCAGCCGTATAACTTACGGCACCTCCAGCGACCCCCTTTGGATCAAATGAGCTGAAATCTAAACTGCTTTATATCTATAAATAAATATATATATATATATATATATATATATTTCAGACATCTCCAAAACTTCAATAATCGTGTTCTAGGGGTGTTATGAAACAGATAGAAAATGCACTGCCGCCCCTCTCCGCTGAATGCAAAAGTCCATTTTATTCTGAGAAAATACGACTAATAAGGGATGATTCATACAGAATCAAGTTCCAGAATTCTGTTTTAATATAAATGATGTTGACTAGCTTTCTGCCGATGTATATTGACTACTAATCTTTTTTTTTTAATGTTTAGAAGATAAGTTGTCGACTATACTTCTTCAACAGATGCGTTAATAATCAGAAGGTACTCCTTGTCCCCATTAGAAAGAGCTTATCCGCAGCCAATTAAGAAATGTAACCCGTCCTCCATCTGCTCTTCCTCAATATTATAGCAGGATACAACGAAAATTAATAGCCTTCTATTTAAAATTGAAATGGTGATATTTCATGTCATAATGCTCAACGTTGACCTACTTTAATTACCTACGTTAATGCTGATATCTACAAGACATGGTTATGTTGTTTGTTTTGTTTTTTATTAGTATTTTGAGTCCTTTTGAGCCAATTACTGTCATTTATTAATTCAAATTATTATTTCTATAATTTTGGGGAATTAATGTGTTATGTGCACAGCTAATATTGTAAAATTTCGGTTTCGGTTCCATAATGACGAAGAAACCTTAGTTTTGAATCCATTTTTTTCGCATTTTTTTTTTAAGGAATTGGTTATCTTCAATTTTATCCTTGTATATGTTTAATTATTAAGTGGTTCTATATTTTAAATTCAGCACTGAAAAGTACACTGTCCTCCTACTACTAGAAGGTTTCTACAGATGCTCTCCGGGGGTCAACCTCCTACTACTTTCGGCTCTGGAGTTCCTTCTTGGCACACTCTGCCTATATAAAGTGTTCAACCTCGCAGTTGAGGGAGAATACTGACAATAGACACTAGAATAATTTAATTGTTACTTCCTTGTACGCAGTAAAAGAAGTATTGTAATCGCAAAAATTTGCGATTATTTTTAACTCAGTGATTCTTATTACCCAACAATTTATGTTATTACGAGTTGACTTTTAAATAAGCTTAGAATGCTTGTAGCATTATTTTTAACTATATTTATTTCAGGTTAACAGTAATCGCACAGAAATTGTTTCAAGACAGATACCCGATTAAGCCTCTGATATTCGCCGCGGGCATTGAGATCTCCGATAGCAATAATGACCACAAGAGTTGACCAATGGGAGTGGACTTCTTCCTGCCTCGAGAGATGGGAATGACAGCGAGTTGACTTACTGCCGGTGCTATCTCGATCCGGCGGGAAGGATAATTAGAAGTGAGGCCGGGATATCTTACTAAATGATTAGTCATTAGCGGTCTCACTCTCAGATTTATCTTGTCATTTGTGCTGGTTCCTATTCATGACTTCGCCACTATATTTATAACGATTTTTTTTTTTTTCAACGACCACCACAACCGTCCAGCTTCCAATCGCTACATCTACTGGAGTCGTTGAGGTCTTCTCCGATGCCCTAGGTGACGGCATCTTACTTTAAACTTTTTTGATTTGATTAATACTTGTGTGAAAAAAACATTGTAAAAAAAATATATATTTCCGGGATTATATTGCACATCCAGAGTTAAAATATTTTATTTATTTATTCTTGGCGCCACGGCTCTGCAAGAACTACGGCCTCTCTTTTCAACTTCCTCCGCTCTGTCCTATCCCGTACAAGCATTCGCCATGTTCTGATTCCCATCCGCTCCAGGATATCCTCCAGCCACCTCAAGAGTGTTCTTCCTCTACCATGTTTCCCATCAAGTCGGTCCTCGAGCAGACGGTTGGGGATTGATTCTCTGGGCATACGTGCCAAATTTACCAACCTTCATATCTGGCTCTTCCTAACAATTGAGAACAAATACGGTTTCATTGGCGCAACTCCTCATTGATATGAGTTCTCCACTGTCTATGTTTACATACCGGACCTAAGATCCAGCGGGAAATCCTTCCCTCCCATGCCATTCTGACACCTTACATATCACCCGGTTTCCTTACAGAACCATAAGTGACGACGGATCTTATGACTTTCCCATACACCATCATCTGTGATAGATAGAGCTTTAAAATTTATTATTATAGAGTCAAAATTTTCAACGCAGTATTTTCATCATTTCTCATAATTATTTTTACCAGATTTTTTTTCGAAAAAAAATATCACCTTTGCTTATAGTTATGTGTGCGCGTGCATTCATGTATGTTATTTATTTACTTTTCCAATAATTAAGATCAACAATAAAAATATGTAGTTAACCTTAAGGTGCATATAGATTCAAAATACACGCTCCTAAACAATGTATGTAAGTATTAAAAAAATAATTTAAAAAATTGTTACACCAATAAAATTATGTTTTTATTTTATTATTGTTTTTTTGTATGTTCCATAGTAGCCAGACAGAATATTCGTCTCCTTGAATGTACAAACACCCCAGGCATAAAAGTATAGTAATAATTTCAGTGGTTATTAGGCTAAACAAATGGATACATCAGGTGATCTGTCGTGCAACGATTACACGGATACAAGAAAACATTGGAGAGAAGAAGCCTGAAAAAAAGATGAAGTGATCTAATTTTGTGACGTCTTAAAAAAGACTCTTAAGTATATCCTCATGCATCAAGACTAGTCCAGACTAATTATTTTCATAACATTATTTCGGAGAATATTATTTCAATTGGGACTAAAAACCTTGTATCACGGTACACATAAAAAACAACCATTTTCAAAATAGGAATTTCAAATATCTTTAAATGATAAAATTATGTTACCTTTAAGAACATCTTTACAATATTCATTATGTAACCGACTAACAACACAGCGTTCAGGATTTTCAGCAATTATCCTTTATTATTTAATTAAGGTAATATCGTAAGAAAAATGCATTAAATGAACCTTAAGATTTAACCAACTTTAATAGCGTTTTAATGCAATTAACTCAATTAATACTATCGCATGAATTAAAAATTAGTAAGGCATCATTAAAGCAATTAATTAATAAAAATCTTGAGGTTGTAGGATGTACTATTAAAAATTACCTGTAATGAACAAGCCAGTTCTGAACCTATATATACATCGTATTAACACGAGGTTAAAGTATTTATTTAAAATTATTATACAGCACTGAAGTAATAATACATTTTATTATTAAGTAAGAATTATAAATTTATGGTATTTTTTCTAAGTGAAATTCTGTTTATTGATGCGTCACATTTTTCCCTGACCACGTAATTTCCTTTTGATGTTGTTCCTCTACCTGAAGCGCAGCGGGCCAAACACCTCAGGTGTCAAATTGCTGGCCATTAACCTGTTCGGCACCCTCTTCAGTTGCACGTTTTGTTTTTGGCCGCTTTTTACCTGGAGCCGCCTAATAGCCACCGTAGGAAAAAATTCGCACCTTCCAGACGTAAAAAAGATGATACTGGTCCATGTAATTAGCGATGGGACGGCTGATAACTCTCCCTGCCGAGCAGCTGTGGAATTGATATGAAGTTAGCTAGGTATTATTGTCTTAATGACTTTGTCGAATTTGATTGATAATTCATATTGGTAAAATATTGGTTTTTATAAAAAAAAAATTAATTTTATCTCTTTTTAGTCATATTTTCCCCCAAAAAATAGACTATTGCAGTGGACCCACTTCGACCGAAGGTCGGCGTTTTCTATCCGTTTCATAACCCCTAGAGTACGATTCTGGAAGATTTGGAGATGTCTGATATATATATATATATATATATATATATATATATATATATATATATATATATATATATATATAATATATATATATATATATATATATATATATATATATATATATATAATATATATATATATATATAATATATATATATATATATAATATATATATATATATATAATATATATATATATATATTTTTTTATTATTTTTTTTCCACACTACATTTGAGCACCTCCAGCGGCCCCCTTTGGGTAAAATGAGCTGAAATTCGGTATGAAGTGCTTTCTTCCTAGCAGAACGATACTATTAAAGAATGGGTAAATTCCACTCAAAATTTCGGTATGTTTACCTGAAATTTCGGCGTTTTTTAAGTTTGGCGCATCGCTACAGCTCCACCATATTAGTATATAGGGCTAAAAATTTGTATGTGAATTGAGTTGGCGTTGGGAAAGTATCCTTTGGGGGTCTCGACTTGGTTTTTCCGATTTTTAAAACATTTTCGCACCTTTAAAACCCCTCCAAATTTATGGAACTCAATTAAATTACCTATAAAATTAAATTACCTATAAAACAAAAGAAGTTTCGAAATCGGACGAGTATTAGCAAAGTTATGGCTATTTCAACTGTTTCAATGCCTTTTTAGTCGTATTTTCCCCGAAAAAAATAGACTATTGCAGTGGGTCAAAGGTCGGCGGTGAGCGGCTGGAGTGCGTTTTCTATCCGTTTCATAGCCCCTGGAGTACGATTATGAAAGATTTGGTGATGTCTGATATATATATATATATATATATATATATATATATATATATATATATATATATATATATATTTTTCCCCGCTATATATGAGCACTTCCAGCGGCCCCCCTTGGGGTCAAATGAGCTGATATTCTATTCTTTATGCAGTACTTTCTGTATCGAAGGTCAGCGGAGAGGCCGAACCATATAGTAAAAGTACGAGTAAATTTCGGTATGTTAGGGAACTGTATTTTGTAGGTCTCATTTTTTTCTTACTCTCCCGTACGTGAAATAACGTGAAAATACGACTTTAGTCACGAAGTTCTACTGCTCACGGATTTTTTTATTTTAAAGCTTTAGAATAGGAGAGTTATGAAACAACAACAGCTAGTGCGTTGTCTGCTTTCGCTTAATGTGATGTGTCATATTTAACATGGCTTGGTGAATGTTTTGTACAAATGCAGTGAGATGCTACAAAATCGAAAACATGTTACATTATCATTGTAATTTTGGTTTTTATATACCTTTAAATTAACAAATTATCATTATCTATACCAATGAAGTACTGTAAATAGCATTCGTAGGTAATTAATTATAAGATGTTAATTATATCACGTTAATTTGTTTTGTTTTTTAATTATACCTTTACTGATCCGGCATTTGCGGTAACCCGCCAGTACCAATCCCGACATAAGGCTGGATTAGTGAAATCCAACTGTATTCCGGTTCACTATCAAAAAATGGAAATTTCCTACTTTTTCTAGATTTCCTCCTCCCCCCTAAATCTACTTGGTATATAATAAGTCTCCGCTCTAGGGGAATTCATTCCTGGATTATTACATATATTTAAAAATTCTTTACCTGATTTCGTCGAGTTGAACTATACCCTGAACAACACCGTCTTTTTAAGTGACTGGAATATATTTATTTATTTACTTTTCTGTTTAATCAAACTTAATTTAAATAGTTTATCTTTTAATAACTATAGTACTAGAAATACTCAAGATTATTTTGAAAAGGTTACAAAAAAAAAAAAGAAATACTTCATTATGAACAAGTTCTGAGAAGTGGCCTAATATAATACGCCAGGGTTCCTCAAACGGCAAATATTAAAATTTTTCTTACAGTAAGCTTAAAAAAAAAAAAAAAATGATAAAAGAAATACGACAATACATCCTTCAGCCCCGTCCATCTTTTATTTTAAAAAGGAAAAAGTTTTTAACTGTCTAATTTATTTCAATTGGAGCTCATTTCCCTCAAGGCTCAGGTGTTCCTCGAGGAGAGGGAACTATTAAAAACTGCCGCAAGGGGAGCAAGACAACTTCAACTCTTAAGAATTAGGTAGGATATGCAATTACAGTCGGATCAGGGCGGGCACCTGGGCTCGTGGGGTTAGACCTATTTTTCCCGCCTTCAGGTAATACCGCCGTTTATATACCTACTCTTGGCAGTAATCCCACCGAGGGTCGCCGACAATCCTGTACAAGAGAGGTGGAAGAGAAAATACGCACCTCCCCTTACTACGGATTTTTTTTTTATAATTCCCTACAGACGGATAAGGTGCATAATTAAATTGCAAGAGGGCTGTAATGGTCCGCCCCATTTGCATTTGTATTTTTCTCTCAATGGTTAGTGAAACAGCATCCCCAGGCTCAACCGGATTGTGTAAAAGGAATGATCTAATTTTACTCTCGGCAACTCTACCTTGAAAATGCCCTCCAATTTAGTTTAAGTGAGGTCCAAACCTGGATATCTAACGCTTCTGGAGAGGAGGAGTGACATTAACGAGAAGGCAACAAAAAAGTTAGACTAAACCAAGCATCTTTTACGGTGACTCCATGCCTATTTATTGATTAAAGGGAGAATTAAGGGCTGTAAAAGAATGTCTTGTAACAAATTTGCCAACGATGATGAAAATAGTTAAAGAAATTTCTTTTTGGATATCAAGTACCAGAGAATCTAATAGGAAAGAGGTTTCACTATGCCATTTTATGCTTTTTGGTTTATTATTTTCAATAATGAACGTTCGTAATCGACCAAGAAAAAAAAAATCCCTCTTAAATTGGAAGCTTTTCGTTCCAAGATACGTAAAATCCAAAAATCGAAAATAAATTCTTTTCTCCAAGACTACTGGGCCATTTTTTTTTAGACTTGACACGATAGTCACATGTCACCCCATGATGCTCCTTGGAACTCGACATTACCATCCGCCATTTTGTTTCAAAATGGCGATCAATTAAATGTTTCATACGCCCATGTCTCGGCCAATACTGAAGATAGAGAAAAAATATTAAGTGTATTGGAATCAATAGACCAATGCAAATAATTTTAATTTTTATAATATATTGGTAACTATTTGGAAATAATAAACTATAGTGTAATAATTTGTAGATTTCTTAAATGTGAAGCTATAACCTCTCTACTATCGATCATTATCCAAGTAACGTAAGGTAGGCAATGACCTCTACTTCACCTGTAAAATTTGAAAATGCTTAATATACTTGACCCTAGAAGAAGTGAGGATAAATTAGGAGTGGATCCAATGAGCTACTGCTTTTAAACCTATAGAGATTCACCAAGTACGTTTTAAAACTTTCAAAATAAAAATGAAAAAGAAATGAATGAGACCTATTTAAATATTTTTATATATATTTTAGCTTATTTTAAATAGCTATCAGGCATGCCTGGGTTTAACTGTACCAAGAAAAGAAACGACTTAATTCAGCGTATCAGTTAGAAAATGTTTCTCGTTAAATTAAATAAACTTCTACAATATTTGTCAAAACATGACGAAAAGAATGAGGCACCTGATTAAAATACATAGTAGAGAACTGGCCCACAGTTGGTGAACACAAAGCAGAACGACGAACACAAGTTATGATTCGTGTTTCTCACGGCTTCTAAATACCGTTATATATATTATGAAAAATAAGGAAAGACTCCTGTCACAAGCATAAAAAGTTATTCCATAGGATATAAATAATAATACAGGTTGAATTAAAATTTCTCCCTGACATTATTCAAGATCAGTTAAGAGCTGATATCGCATTAACTGGAATGTTATTAATATTTAGATGGGCCGTCAGACTGGGCTTAAATACGTCGTATCTTAAAACGTCTTAAGCCACCAAAGAGTTCCGTGACCTCAAATCATTCCTACAGCTTTATTGCCACTTACAAGTTTCATCATCATCATGGCTGGCGCGATAACCCATTGCTGGGTCTGGGCCTCCTCCAAAAGCCTCCACCAGTTGGCTCCATCCTATGATGCAGCTGTCCAGTTCCGAATGTGTTGGAGGTCTCTCGTGACCACAGACAGCGCAGTTTCTCTAAGATGAGTATTATGGGAATCCTAGAATCATCCATTCGAGAGACATGGACTGCCCAGCATAACCTCCCAATCTTAATCAGCGGAACGACGTCCGTCTTGTTAAAGTTTCCGATTCTTTCTTCGGCGCCGAATATTCCAGTCTTTTACATATCTAAAGATTCTCCGAAGAATCCTCCGCTCAAATTTTCAGATGTTTTCTATAGTCTAGCTTGGTAGTAGCCCAAGTTTCTAGGTCGTAGGTCAAAACTTGGCGTAATAGCGTCTTCTTTACAATTCAGATTTAGATAGACCCAAGAAATATTGCTTAGCAGCCGCCTTTCTTCTTCCGCTTTCTATGCTGGGGTCATTCCTAAAACTAAGTTCTGTGCCTAGATATGTGAACGAATCAACCTGCTGGAACTTATAGGGTCCTATTTCCAGGAATAGTTCCTGAATCTCTAGGCCACCAACCCACATATGCTTTGTTTTCTGCTCGTTGATAGCGAATCCAAGCTCCTTCGCAGCCTTCTCCAAAGCCATTAGGCCACCTTTAGAGCGCGCACTAATCTAAAAACGATCTAAAAAGCGATGAGATCGAAAAACCAGGCTGGAAAACATCGTTTCGGTAGTTTGGACGCCCGAAGAACTTACAACTTTTTCAACTACTAAGTTGAAGATGAGACATCCAACGGCATCCCCTGCTTAAGTTCCAAGAGGTCCGTTCCAACACGTATTGCTTACTTGAAATTCTTCATTGGCATCCTGACAAGACTTATTAGTTTCCTCGGAATTTTTATATCTGTCCCCTTTTTATATGTCCCCCTATCCACACTATCATATGCCGCTTTAAAATCTTTGAAAAGATCGTGCGTAACCATCTTATATGTAAGGCTCTTTTCAAGGATTATTACTCATTCTCATTCGATGTTTTTTTTTTTTTTTTTTAAGCACTCGGGAAGAAGCTTTATTGCTCGTAGTAAATTGAAGAAAACATTATTAATGTCAGGACTTTGCATCTCAAAAAGTGAAAATCTAAGGTCTGCCTTCCCTATATCGATATTCTTGATATTCTTTGTATTTTGGTGCTCTTTATGAATCTGAATTAACCTCTAAGCATTTCTAAGTACATTAAAAACATAGTCACAGAGGGATCCTGAGCATCAGTTAACAATGTTGTTCAACGATAGATAATATTTTTTTAAATAACTTTTTTGATCTCAGATTTTCAAAAAAATTTAGTGAAATCAAATAATTAAATAAATTCTTAGAGATGCCATATTTTCTCTATCATGATTACAGAGTGTAGCTCGTGTAGCATAAGTATGAGAAACGAAAAGCTTTGTAAAAATATTCAAAATTAAAACTTTGAAATTCAAGCAGTCACACATAATTTATTCTAATTGCTAAATGTAAAAATTAACCTACTTTATTTAAACCTTCTATATTGCCATAAAATCAATCCAGTGCATTAAAAAAATGGCTTTCCTCGACTAAGCCGCAAAGTAACAATTCTCCTCCTCTTGAGGGTTTTTCAGGCTGTTGGTTTTGGCCTTCCCGATTGGCTGCGGCGGTCCCAGGTGTGAGGCATTAGCTTCTGTAATTGTGGACTTAAAGCGCATCTGTTCCGATCGCTTAGCGCTTCTGGCAACCACTCAGCCAGGGATATCAATAATTTCCTTTATCTTCTTCAGGAGATGTTTCTGCATTAATGTTTACATGCTTTATTCATATTTACAAAATATACTTGGATTGAATAAGCTTTCATCGAAAGATTTGCTACATATTAATCAAATTATTTAAGGAAAAAAGGATAATTCTTTAAACGAATCATTAGTCAAATATTAATTATATATCAGGAATTATAATCATTTAAATTGTCTTAATTTAAAGTTCTGATAAAAAAATATTAGTTCAATTGCAAAGTTCAGTTGCCATTAAATTTTTATTTTTAATATCTTTATTGATATGAAGATAGTACCTCTGTATGTACTATGCTCACTACACCTCATTAACTAATAAAATATCAAATTGATGTTCTTTTAATCTTATACATAGGGTAAAGCCACCAGTAGTCGACGGTGTAACAGTTGTTGACAACGCACCAGTGGTTAATAGTTATGGTTAATAAAATAAGAACCTAAGAAAAAAAAATTAATTTGCTATTACGTGCAAAACAAAGCCTGCTCAATTGCCTTTGATGTTTAGGTACCTAGTTTTGATTTAAGAATCAAGATATTACTGAACAGAACAACAGAAAAGGTACCTGCTTAACTTCCTCTCCTGCTATTTCCTTGGGACATTATGTAGGAGTCAGGTTTGTTCAGTAAATGTTTTTAAAAATTTTTAAAAAGTTTTTAAAAATCAAAACGCTGTTTGAAGTTCACCATTTCTTGTTATTTTTGTCTTATTTTATCATGGAGCCTCCAAAACAAACATGTCAACTACTGGTTCGCCAAAAGGCAATTTCTTTCAGTTATTGACAATAGTGTCAACTATTGCTAAACTGAATGGTAACTTAATTATCTACCTCACTGTATTTTTAAAGATAGAATTCAATTAAAATAGGTAAATTTCGATTTTCTTGATCAGAATCAGTAATTGGTAGGGAATGTCAAGCTTTAGACATATGCCAACTACTAGAACTAGTATAAAACTTCGTTTATATTATAATAGAAATTCTTTTGGTATTTCTAGCAGGTAGGCCAGTAGAACCATCCCTGTTATCAAGAATTTCGATGTCATTCACTATGAAAAATAAAATCCATTTAAAGAGAAGGATCAAGGACCCAATTCCTGGTCTGGTCACTTCTGACATATTTCAGAGATACCACGAAAACAAAAATAGAAAAAAAACGAGGCATAAGAAAGAAAAATGGAGAGTCCCAGAGCAAGTGAAGAAAAGAAGAGTAACTAAAATAAATGAAAGCCGAACAAAAACTCAGAAAACTAAAGCATAGAGGGTAAGTAGACGACTCAAGCTCTTCATCTTTAGATGTGGAAGAGGAAGGGTTTGTTACCGGGAGCAGTATTAGTCTGGTGCTGATTTCGATGAGATGAGCAATCCGACTGTTGCTAATGGCAAAGCAGTTAAATCATTCAATGGCGAACAAAATAATTCAGAAGAAAGCCTTGGACATCCAGGCGACAACACGCTGGATGTTAAAGAATATATAGCATAACATATATAGCAGGAGTCTTGATTATAGCTAATTTCCCAGAGGAAAAAATCCTTCAAGAAAAATTATTGTTATTTGTGATGGAGAATGGACTTTCGCAGCTCCTAGTCGTATTAAAGATGTAATTATACACTTAAGCATTAATTAATGTATAATTAAATTAATACATCACGTAGAACACAGTCGCAAATTAAGTATATATGAAGCACTTAAAATAATAAAATCCTTCGACTCCAATCCAGATTTTTGCTTAAATGACCAATAAATATTTCCAATTGTCCAATCTTAAATTTATTCCCATCCATAACAGAAAAAACAATTACTCACCAGCATTACTGGGGAAACCCCGATCCTTCCCCCTAAACCCTATCATTTAACTACAAATACCTCACCTTTCTTCCATTACATTCATTTCCATTACTAGTTCAGTGCGAGAACATAGCATTGTAACCTTTTCTACTTAAACCTTGGTGAGTACCAACATCTATTTGATCTCTTGTCTTTATTAAATTCATAATTCATAAATGTTTTTTATTAATAATTTATATTACATTTAATTTAATACATATAATATTACCAAACTATATTTTGAATTGCTTATTTTTTAACATTTTTTTGTGTTTTTAGAACTGAAGATGAATGTATAACATTCGAAACTAGTTTTCAATAAAAATAAAATTATAGAAGTGGCAAATAATTTATCGATCCCTGACAACCAAAGCATTTTAATTTTTGGTGTAACAATCTAAAACAATGTGCCCTCTTGATATTTATAGACCGTGGCGAGAGGAAAATGCGTACAAGGGGAGAAATATTTTTTGTGGTTTAATTAAACACTGCAAAGTTATGTTATAAAATAAAAACACAACATAAAACCTGTGTTCGAGGAGGGATGAAGGGAAGAAATAGTAGTATTGGTGAGAATAAAGCGACGGTGCTGCGCTAGTGGCGTGGTTTCTTCAATTTAGCCGGTATTACAATGTCTTAAAACAAAAAAGAGAGCTAAAATAGTGTGATAAAAACATTAACTCATAAGATTCCCTTTACTGCTGCATTCTTTTTTTTTTTTATCGCTTCTTTGAGTTACAATCATCTTTCATCGTTTATTAAACTGTAGAGTTTCTTTACGTAAACTTGATTAAATGTTCTATTCGAAACGTCGAGTTATCTTTTGGCGCCCTAAGAGGGTGGTGCCTGGGTGACCTGCACCATTGCGTCCAAATGAAGTTACGCCAGTGACTAGATTTATTGAAACTAACAAGGGGAGTGCACGATGTGTCCATCGTTGATTTTGTTCAAAAATTTTTTGGGTGATTCTACATTGAAAAAAGTTGACCCATATCTTTCCGTCCCTTAGAAGCTGAGAAGAAAATGCTTTATTTTATATCTCATGTTTAAAGAATGATATCGACATGATTTTTTTCATCTAAATTGACGTTCTCGGACTTGTTAAAAAGGAGAATTTCTTCTTTTCACACATATAAAAAGCTATTGCATTGTCTTAGATGGTCGTTAAAGCCTCGAATTCGCTTTGAATTATTCAAAGGGTTTCTGATTTATGAGCGATTATTTAAATCTTACGAAAAGTTACAAGGTACAATTTTTAATTTTGACAAAAGTTTTAGGCCAACAATTTTTATTTTTAGATTCGCTCGAAAATTTGAATATAGGGGTTTTTCACAGTACTAAAACCAAATCTGACTCCAGTTTTGAATAAAACAATTCTGTTAATATACTTTACTCCGCTAAGGCTGTGGCCTGAGTGGAGAGCGGCAGCAGGGACTGGCGTGCAGCGTTTTCAATTATAAAATTGATATAAATGCACCTGGGTCAGATAAGCGAGGGGCGTGCTGTTTTCGATCTGCTGTAGCGAGCAGCGTGCATCTCAAGCCAGTTTGTTCTCATAGAGCGTTTGTACAGCGTGTAAATTAAATTGAAGACATTATTATCGAATATATCATATTCATATATCATATACTAACTGGCACCCGTTACTGGTATTTTTGATGGAAGTTTGTAATGACCTTCAATTAAAGTACCGGTTAGTCAATTATTCAGTTATACATATATATTGTTCAGTCAGTTATACAAAATCTAGAATGTTATATATATATATATATATATATATATATATATATATATATATATATATATATATATATATATATAAGTCTTTTGTACCAAATTTGTTAAGTTTTGCATTATAATTTAATATCATTTTTTATGAACGTTTATTTATGGCCTGTAAGTAAAGTTCCACTTCCGGCAAGCTAATACCAACCAAAATCTAGTACATTATTTATATTGATATTAAAGTTTTATATACCAAATTTGAGATGTTTCGTATAATATTTTAATATAATTTTTCATGAAAGTCTATTGTGACCTTCAAGTAACATGATGTAGTAAGAAAAAAGAGAGGTTCACAACTAGATTTTACAACAATCCCAAATACAAAATTTTAACTTTCACGGCTAACCGGTTTTTAGTTATGGAAGATACTAACGTCATGACATAACTAGTCAAAATGGATTCAGGGTTGGCCAAAGTGGATATTTTAATTGAAATCGGAAAACCGAAAATTACAATACCTCCTTTACTTCGTACAAGGAAGTAAAAACACAATAGGTAATTAAAATAATTGTAAACAATAACATTATGTAAAAACGATTTATATTAATTTATTAAAATTAAAAAAGGTTGAATTTAAATACAAAGGTTTAATTTAAAATGGAAATGATTTAATTTGACAAGTAAATGCTTTTAAAGCCTTTTATCCTTTCTCGATGTTTATAAAATAATGTAAATCATCTTTACATAAGTTAATTTAATTAATTATAATTTAATATTACAATATTAATATTATTTTATTCCCGAAAAGTTAAAATTAATGGATAAGAATACCTTGAAAGAAGCCACGTTTTTTTAAAAACACAATAGGTAATTAAAATTATCGTAAACAATAACATTATGCAAAAATGATTTATATTAATTTATTAAAACCAAAAAAGATTGGATTTAAATGGCAATGTTTAATTTAAAATGGAAATGGTTTGATTTGATAAGTAAATGCCTTTAAATCCTTTTTTGAATTTTATAGAATGTTTACATAATTTAATTTATTGTAATTTAATGCCATAATATTAATATTAATTGTTATATTAATATTAATTATAATTGATTTTATATAATAAGCATAAACATTTATTTATTTAGTAATATTGTATTAAGGTGCATTTATATCAATGACTACCTGCGTAGAGAGCGTGCAGTTAATCGCTCTTAACATAGTTAGTACTATTAGTAATATTTACAAGTTGCAGATTGTTATTTTTTCATTAAAAAAAATTAAGAGTGTATAAACACATTAATTATTGAAATATATGAAATACCTCACATCTTTTTATTACGACGAACATCTAAAACGAGTAGTTCTATGGTAAAGATATTAATGATAAGGAGTTAGGTTCCGTTTGAGCCGGGGCAACGGAGGCTCAATGATGGAGTAGACAGGCCATCTGTATGCTGCTCTACTGCACCTTACTAACAAATAAAAGAGCTAATCCAGTGGGAGATAGATAAATAAAATATTTGTCAGCACGGGGCGAGTGGCTTAATGTTCAAATGACACATAAATTGTGAGCTACTTTGTAGTCGAGATGTGCTGCGGGGGTCGCCACCCACAATCCTTCTTTACGATTATTTTAATACCAGGCGGACAAGGAGCGCTGGTTGTCCCGTCCTGTTCCCTTCCCTCAGGAGACAGGCATTGTTCCCACCTGTGAAAAATATCCGCAAGGTCTCTAATTTAGCAACGGAAGGAGAAGTGACAGGGATTATACACAGCCCAGGCGGGTGGCCGCAATATTTATATATACATACACAAACACACACACACACACATATATATTTGTGCCATCCCTGCTTGAATTTAAAACATGAACATAGCGTTACATCTCGCTCAGACTGGGCAGCGTTATTTTTGGATTAAACCTGAAGCCTTTGTGCCATTTGTTTGGCTTCTTCGGTGGACAGGGTCTCCTATGAATTGAAAAGTAATTTAGAAATATTATTTTAAACTTTCTATTCTCCCTTTAATTTAGGATGATAATGCCAGGTTTTTTGTTATTTAGCCATGTTTGTTGAACTCATTTCATTTCCACCATTGATAGCAGGCTTGTGCTTAGCACAATTCTAAACTTTATGAACGTTCGTATATTGTAACATATAATGATTCAATTAGACACTCAGTCTAAAATGTTGTTTTAATTCTACGCCACGAAGGTATGGGACACTCTATATAATAATAATAAATTTAATTTTGATAATCCCGAAATATTAGAAAGTAAGAAAAATACAAGAAATAGAAAAATAATGAAAGCAACATACATTACAAAAAACATAAATAATGTAGTTCATTTTAAGATATGTGCTGTTAATTTAAAAAGCCATTATGCAAACATAATAAATAAACTAAATATAAAATAATTTATAATTTATATTTTAACAAGTAGTACATTGATTTAAATATATAAAAAAAATAACACAAATTTCTAAAACAGATATAATAATAGTAAGTGTGAAGAATTTAGGTGGGTAGGCATATGAAAATTAATGCATAGATTTATTGTGTATTTTTATATTTATTTATTGTGTATTTTTTAAGGTATTATGAAATTTTAATGTGTAACGAAATATGGCGTAAATTATTGTTATGAATATTTATTGGTTGTAATTGGTTTATGTAGTATCGTAGAAAATAAGCACCCTGAAGACGAAGGAGAACTTCGAAACTTCGATGACAGAATTATAGAAATGTTTTTATAGATAATTAGGGATTGATCCTTCTATACCATCATGCGGACGTCAACTGATAAAGATAATTGTTATGGAAAGTTGTTTTTCACAAATAATCAAATCACAAATTTTCCTTCCACTTTTCTATGGGAAAAACACTTTTGACTGAAGTGGAGCTAGCACTAACAATAAGTATAGCTTTAGAATACCTACCAGAACTCATCGAAATTTGTTTCAGTCAGAAGTGGCAATGTCCACTTTTGATAGCAAGCTCCTTAATTGTAAGAAAACACTCTACATGCTTTTAAGAGAACATTAATACCACTTTTATTCAGAAGAAAACATCTGTCCAAACTGCTCTCCTGTAAAGCTAATGAAAAATGACATTTTGTACTGTTCTCCCGATATACAGAATTGGTTTAGAAGTCATTGTATCCTGCGAAGTTGAAAAAATAGTCATACTTCCTCTAAGTTTCGTCTTTAATCTAATTTAAAAAGACAACTTTATACAATGTAATAAGTAATAAAACATATAATTACATCAAAAAAGTTCGGTCCCTAACTTAAAAAATAGATAAAATTTCTAATTTTAATTTCCTCCCCCATAACTCGTGATTTCCATTTTTCTGTTTATCGACATAAAAATGTCCAGTTTTTTTATCAGATTCATTTCAGCACTTACTGATGAAAAAAAAATCAATACCATTTTTGCGATTAAACCTACAAATTGTAAAAAGCCATTTTTTTTTACAGAATATAAACATGGCTGATACCAAATTTCATATAGATTTAAAAGTTTTTCGAAGTTGGATCCCAATTGATTTATCAAATTTACATAAATTTAAATCATTTATGATTTGCGACCAACAAGTCCAGGATTCTGACCCGCATTAAAAATGATAGTATCCTTGACTGTTTGTTAATTTGTGTTTTTTGAAAAGATCATATTTTAAAAACAATTTAACATTCTAAACTTTCATTTGGTATCTGGAAATACTTGTTTATTTCAGATTGGGCAGGTTTTTTTCAATTTATTCATATAAAAATCACTAAACTATTACTATACAGATCGTATGCCTATTACAGTCTGGAATCTATAAAATTTATAAATACACGACCCACAAGAAAGAAATAAATATATATTAATCTTCAAAATAATAATATATAATATAATAATAAACTCAAGTGTAAGGGAAATAAAGACAAATAAAATAAAATTACAGAAATAGAAAATTAAAATACAAAGAAAGTGAAATGGCAAATCTACTCTTCTGCCAGCCAAATTTTCATTCAATCTTTTAGGCATCCGAGATATCTTGGAAGTCTCAATTGTTCAGCTTTTCGCCAAAGTACTTGTTTTACTCTGTAAATTATGAAACAACACTGCAAACCCGACATTTTCCTTAGTCTCCACTGAATAAACTCATTTACTCCCATTTCGTATATCAGTGTGTATGCTTAGTAATTGAAGGATAATTGCTGGTTGTTGCCATTGTTTGCAATCTACGTCCATGTGTATTCGTAATGGGATACGTTCAGAGCATGCGTGTCCTGCATCTAATGAAGTGGTTTTCTATTTATTTATTTTTTAAATTAATATTATTTGCATTTGATCAACTATATATAATAAACATGTAAAAAAAAAAATGTAAATGATGAATTCAATTAAACTGAGGTGAAAACTAAATTAATTGAATAGTCTTTTCTTTATTTATATGTGGACTCTTTCATGCGGTCAAGACTCTGTAATTGGGTATAATAGCAAGGTTTACCAGACTTTATGTCACAGCCCACTTCCATATTTCAGATAACTGGATGTACAACTACCTGATCTCATATTAGTATTAGACTAATACCATGGTAATGTATCCCAAGAGACCATTTTATGGAGTATGACTTATCTGAATTATATATTTATTATTCAGTTCTCTAGCATTCCTAGTTTAGGTACTTGTAGTATTTTTTATTATCCATATTATCCAATATGGTAGCCATCAAAGGTTAAGGCAACCATATTGCTTCATACTCCTTTTGAATAACAGATTTGTATCCAAATAGAGCAATACTGCCTTAATATTTTTACAGATAAATAATATTATACCTCTTTATCAATAAAGTATACTGATTTGCAATATATCCGTATCTGGCTATAGAATACAAATATTAACAAGCATGTGTCAATGTGTCGTGCAGTTCACAAATGAAATCAGTTATTTTATTTTAGCTGGTCAAAGGATTGACATCCAATGATGGTTATTTTTATTTCCTTTCTCCAGCTCCTATAAAATGATATTGAAACACTGGCATAACCTCAATTGAATTAGAAACTATATTTAATTTTAAAGATTAATTGTGGTGTAGGCCACGCATTTCTGTTGGGTTGATGTATGAATAACACAGTTTTCCGCCTTTGCTATATTTAGAATTAGAAACAGTTATGTACACAAAACAAATCCTTAATGCTGATCTATATATATATATCATAATAAGCCTTATTCTATATCCTCTCTTTCACCCAAAATTCAAACAATACAATCATTTTGCTCAGTCTGGTTAGTGCCTTTGAAAAGAAAATCTTAAAGAGAGATTTCGTCAGATTTATTTCTACGGATTTAAACTTGGGCACAGTGCTCCATAAACTGCTCGTAATATAAGTGAAGCGTGGGGTCAGGGGAGCATCACCGAGTGCATAGTGCAGCGTCGGTTATCTGAATTGCTCCCGAAAAAGTTATCGTCACAGTATGATGGTCTACTTTTGGCATTGTCCACTATTGCTTTCTTCGAGATTATCACTGCCGACAAGTACTGTCAAGAAATTGATGTCATGCATCGGAAGTTCTAAAGTCTTTTCACAGACCGTCCTGGTGGCCCTACCCACGCGTTGGTCCCGTTTCCAGGGATCCAAATTTCTTTCCTACTGGAATAAATAAGATTGTTGTACGCTGGTAAACGGATATACGTATACTCTGTTGGTAATTATTTAGACTATACATAGGTATACCTATAGTTGAAGTAAAGATATGAAAAATTTGCAAAAAATATCAAATCCTGCATTATTTTTGCAACAAACCAATATTATTTCTTGCAGCGTATTATCAAGAATGGGTAAAACAGCAGCTAAAAGAAAGCGTATACAGCGAGAAAGACAGAAAATTTCACTGCATTTAGGAAGAAAGAAAATGGGAGACAAAAGAATTAGAGGAGTACATCAAAATCAAGCATGAGCAAAGATTATAGAGGAGCTCAGAGAGAGAAGAGGTGTTCGTAGCATGGGATAGACACACTGAGCAAGAAATTGTATTTAAATTTATTAATTTATTTGTAGATACTTTCCACTTGATGAGTAGATCACACTCAATTTGATGGGTAGGTCATAATTGTTTTTGTCATTTTATTCTATTATTTAGTCGATATACAAAATTTTATATAAATTTTAGTAAATTAGTTGTGCAAATAACACTTGGAATTAACCATTAAAGATTCATCTTCATAAAAAAAATACAAACTGATTTACAAAACTTTATTAAACAAATAAAGCAGTACATATTAAGCTCATGTGCTTAAGAAAATAATAAATTGAAAATTAAGTACAAAAATCCAAAATCAATAGTGAAATTGATATTTTGTAATAGCAAGATTAACATCATAAAATATTCTGCAGATAAAAGTATATCCATCAAAAATAAGACATTTGGACGATAGTTTTAAGTTGGAAACCTATTGATGTTTATTTACAATCAGAGGTTATGTTAGACTTGATGGAGCTCAACTTGATTCTTATGTCCTCTTCAATACTGAGTGCTTTCGCCTTTACAACAGTAACCGTTCTGAATCATTTTTATTAACTGTATATCGTATTTATCCATCTTATAAATGATAAATTTTTAATACTTTTAAAAAAATTGTTATCCCTCATTGAACGTGTTAAAAAGATAATTTTATTCATGAATTTTATTTGCTTGTTCGCGTACCACTTGGAACGTCCTTACGTGGTACGCATACCACGGTCTGGGAGACCCTTGGTTGCAGAAAATTTGAGCTTGATTTTACTTATTGTTTATTGAATGTAAATATAAGAAACTACAGGGCATATTACACAAGAAACATTTTTCTCAGTTGAACATCTCTTTGGATAATCACAAATTGACCTGAAGATAATGCTAGGGATGACCAGGGCGAAGAAACCGCCGGAGATATTGGAGCAATGTTCTTGCAGAGTTCTTGCCGGAGGGACCGCTATTAGAGGCGCAAGAAGACATTTGTCCACTCAGTATTCAGGGGCGGCCAGTCCTCAAACTGTCTCCCTCAGCAGATATCTATTGTATTACGTGATGTGCCGCCATATTGGGGTCCGACATCCCCAACAATATCCTTCCCCCTTCCCTCTTAGCGGTTATTGGTTTTTCCAAGGGTGTTCCTTGTCGTCTTGGGGGTCTCTAATAAAAGACCGTCTGCAATACCCCTGCGTAGTCTCATATTGAATTCCATTGCCAACAGTACTAGATTTTCTACTGATCCCAGAAAATGTCCAATTCTTTTTAAATACCCGACATTATGGTGTAAACTTATGCAAAATTTATGCTTCAAATGAGGACAAAAATTCTGCATTATACATGTGAAGCAAGAGAAACATATAAAACTATTTTCAAAAAAAACTCAAAAAAACATTCTAGATAAGGGTGAATTTTCAGCGAAAAACTTGGTGTTTTTTTTTATAAAATATAGCAATAAACTTTTTTTTTTGGGAAGGTAATCAAAATATGATCTCGGTTTTTGAAAAATACGGTAGAAGGAATGATTATGATGATTAGCCAAGATTTAATTATTTCATTTGATATAAGAGGCTTGGGATAATGGTTTTCAAAGAAAATTTTGCCTACAGATATTTACTGAAATTGATATCTGGGGATTATATACATGTATATAAAAGTATTATATATATATATATATATATATATATATATATATATATATATATAATGTTAAAGGATGTCTTATATGTTATGTCGGCGTCTCACTTAAACGAATATCATGGAAAACGAAAAATTCTTCGTATAAGGGGCAGGTTTTGTGTTACTTTTTTATTTTATTTTTAAATAAAGAAAAATTTTTCTTCATTCCGAATTCCGCATGTTATAATTATTCACTTTTACACCAAACAGTTTAAAATCTTACAAAAAATAATTGAAATATATTTTGCATATTGTATATAAATTAAAAATATTTCTTATACATATTTATAAAGAAGAATAGAAACCGAAATTCTGAAATAAAAAACAAGAAAATGTGTATGTGCCTGTGTTTGCGTGTGTGTATGCAGTACAAGTACATACACATAAAGTGATATGTATACCTTGCTCGTATGCGCGGGAGCGGGAGGAGTGCCAGCTGCCCGGCTCCCAATTATCTTTGCTCCGTCACGCATTTAAATGTCACATTAAGCCGTCATAAAGGCGATAATTCGATTAGGTTCCGCCCGCCGAGCACTGACACCAGGAAGTCGTATTTTCCGAAAAATTTTACACAAAAAAAATTAAGATATAACTCACCGGGTTTGTGTACACTGCCCCTGGGGAATTAGTAACGGCTACGAAATTCTTCCGCCACCTACTAAGCACCTGTTACACCAACTAAGCAGTTAGCAGCCTATGTATAGGTATATAACTGATAAATGACAAGGTGCCATATATTATACGAATTGATTTATTTTAACGTTTTATGTGGAATAAAAACTAACTCCAATTTTGTTAAATTTTTGAAAAATTAAACGATAAATCTTCGTTACCAACTATAATTTGGATTGTTTTAATTTTATCTTTAAAAATAATGTATTTCGGATGCTTTTAAATAAGTATAAAAACTGATTTATTTTATTTCATTGGATAAAAACATAGAATCTTAATAGGATTATTTTCAAAAAGTAGAAATGAAAATAAGATCATGTAAGGATTTCAATGAAATATTGAGCCAACTAAAGAAAATAAGATTCACATAACTCTTAGCTGTGTTGGATTTTCTTTCAATTAATTCAGGAAATTTCTCTTTCAATTTTTCAAAAGTTTTCGAGTATCTTACTTGATCTACTCAGGTTAATGAGGAAAAAAAAATGATTTTAAAACGTATCCTTCCACCATCGTCATCAGAACTACTTTTATAGGCTCCTCAGACCACCATGAATTTTTTTAGGACCAGGCCCTATCATGACTAAACGAATATTTATATCTCCAATTTGTTTATATTTGTTCCGAATATAATATCTTAATATTTTAAATTAACATTAATTTGAAAGGCTAGTACAATAAAAACTAATAATACGTAATAATAAAACTTAAATTTTGAGATTTCTCGATTCAACATTACCATTCCCATACGTCTTTGTCCTCAGAAATTGTTGACGGGGACATTGTCAGAACAATTTATTGGGCAAAATCTGAAATTTCCAAACAATTTCCAGAACGGATTTCTCAGCTATATTAAATATTTTAATTTTACCATCTATATAATGAAATATTTTAATTTCCCCAACTATTTTGGATTTGTACTTTTTACTGACTAGCAGTAAATGTTGGCATTTTTCATAACAATAATTTTCTATTCTGTTCAAACAGAACATTGTATTTAAAAAATCCCAATTTAAATGGTATTGGTTTTAAATTTTAGTAACTCGTTGATTGAGAACTTTTGCTCAAATTCTTGTACTTTGAAGTAAGCTCTCAAATCACAAAACTTTTTGGATTTTCATATTATTGTGGGAGAAGGATGAGATCCCTCCCTCCGAATAAAGAAATCCCTGATTGTCGACTAAGGAGATGAAATATGGATCATATGAAATAATTTCATCGCGTAATTATTTAGAAGATGGAATCTTCTGCTAAATATTGAAAGAAAAAACCCATGAGAGTGTTGTTCGTATTGGAGATATGTTACGACACCTTCTAATTCTCAAAACCAACTCCTTATAATCCAGACAGATGTTAAGAAGAGAATTTTTGGTAATTGAGTTTGTTTTCAGGCTTGTATGAATCAGATTAAATTGATCTTTTTTTCTTACAATTACATCTTTGCTAAATAGAAGAATTTAATTTTTAATTTAATGTTTTGAAAAATGTATTAATAAAACAAACAACTGGATGCTTTTCTCCTTTTTCTCTATTTTTTTGATACTTTCTGCTGTTCCCTTTTTTATTATTACCACTCATATTTTATGTCATGGAATAAAAATAGACCCATTTCAAAGTGATTTCAATTCTTTGCAATGTTTAATTCAATAGGTTTAAATATATTGTTCCTTCAGAGAAATTTGGAACTTAGTATAAAAACCGAGTTCCTCTTAAAATTTCATTTCCTATATTTAAATTCCCCTTTCCATTTTAAATTTCAGAGTTAGGAACGCTGTTGAAGAACTGGAGAAGATTACGGAGACGGTAATGTAATAAAATACACTTCATAATTCATAACAAAGACCCGCTGAGTTTCATCCCGTTATTCCAAATACTTTGGAATCTACAGGAGGTGATCCATCTCCGCTTCTATATATATATTAAATTCTTTTGACCTTATGTGATTTTGTTTCTTTGTAAATTAATCATATTCTGAAGGGATCAATGGAAATCAATGGACATCATCAGTTCAAGACTCGACCGGGCTCATCAAGATGATTTCTTCTCGAGCTCCAGGACCACTCACCACTCAGCAAAGGTGTGACGGATTTCACTTAAGTCAGCGGAAATTGTGATAGGACGTTAGGGGGGGGGGGCACCCCTCCCACACTGTTCTAAAATGGCGGTCCGGGAGGTTATTAAGGAGGAGCCAGCTGTTTTATATACAACACAAATTGCCTACCCAGGCCTGTGTATTGACTTTATTCTAATGCCAGGGGTTGATGGTGGGATTAGGAAGCCGCCACTAATCCCGCAGCGAAAAAAGGAACGAGGCTAAAAAAGACCAGAATAAAATAAAAAAAATGCCGACTTCCAGCTCGCGGCTCGTCAGCGTCGGCATGACAAATGGCTGCCTGCGGCTTAAAATTTCACATTTGTGGCCGGCATAAAAAAAAAAAAAAAAAAAAAAAAAACAAGAAAAAACGCAGCCCTTGTCTTGTCGCAAATCCCTGGTAGCGAGGATTAGCCAACTTCACTCTAATTATTTAAACGGGCATAAATAAAACGCTGACAGTGTCTCGGGTCACCGGCTTACCCTTTTCTAATATTCCCTTGTTTTTCTTTTTACCCCCGGAACCGTGAATTTAACATGAAATATGGCCGCTGTCATTTTCTGAATTGGAGACTACTAAATTCGTTAGGAGTAAGCTGTTTGTTTCTCATTTAATCAAATATTCAATTTACCTTAATTCAGAACTATCGTTACCCGCTCCATATCCATGATTTTCAACCAAGTCATGCTATTCATACCCTCCGCATCGATTTCGAAATACTTGTAAATGTTGGATAATGGTTGACAGTAGATTGGATGGATCCAGAAGATTGGACATATAAATATTGATTTTCTGGATTTTAAAAAATCCTGTGACTATAGCATTCGGAAGGAGCAATTACGGCAATCCGTAAATAACAGAACTTGTTTATATACAATTATATACAGAAATTGTTTATAAACAGAAAGATGTTTATATTGTATCTGTATATATCTTCCTGGATGAGTAATCTTCCTTTAGTCAAGCTAAATCTAAAACAGATCGATTACAATCTGATTCTTAATTCTCTTTTATTTCAAATGAAAAATAACATAAGCAAATACAAACAGCTATAATAAATATTTGGTAAAATAATATTCAGATAAATGTTGAATAAAAAATATTCGTCACTCAGTACCGAAGCCACAATCATGACAAAGTGAGTTCACAATCTTTATTCTACAATTTTATGTCTGTTCCCCTTAAGTCTGTCTGATTTCTGTTTCCCTTCAGAGCCCGAGTAAACTCCTTAACCGATTAAAACAGTTCCCACATTACTATTGTATCTAGCAAAAATTGTTTTTTGGGGATTTTTAGAGTTGAGCTTATATTATTTATTAGCTTATGTCCTTAACGTGGAAAACAAAAACCTAAGCGGTATTATCGGTCTTGCATTGTATGTAAATATTCTACATGTTTTAAATGATTTATATGTGGTTTATTTACATTTCTCCTCCAATTTAAATTATATTATGAATTATTGCATCAAACGGCGTCTTTTAAACATTAATCTTATAAGTAATTTAACATCAATACTCACTCCCCTTCCTCCCCCGTTCATTTTTTTATATCACAAACTTATTTGTTAGTAATATAAATAAAATAAACGATCTTAAGGTTGTTGAAATGTTTTTTGTCGAGTGAATAAAAATCTTTGAATAAAATGCTAATATATATATAAACTATCACTTTATTATTGTCTGGAATGGAAAATTATTGCAATGATTGGCTTCATAGAATGCGAAATCATTATTGAAATACTGTAAGTTTTCATAGCAACTAGCTTGTGAACTTCACTACTTAAGTGAATATTTCAGGATAAATATCGAAAATGGGAAAAGATTTGAATTGATTCTTTATGAATTGAAATAACGAATAAATGTTGTATTGAGAATACCTGTAAAATTATCGCTAACTCCTAAGATTAGACGGCAGAATACTAATGCCGAAGATTACTGCTATCTGCGATCTTTATCCTGATACCCAATCCTCTTCTTGCTCGGCGCTGACCCTCGGGACAAGAAGTACCACTGAGGATCTTTATCAAGGATTACAAAACCGCCTGGATTAATTGCTTCTTCCACCCTCCTGAGGTGGGCAATCTCCTTTAACTCGGATGAGGAACGGAATCGCCTTCCCTTCCCTTCATTAGTACGTCATTTACAATGAGCCAGTAATTAATGAATCATTTTTACTGCAACGCATCCTATGTGAATCATGATTCTAAAATAATTAAGGTAATTTACATCGCTCAATTCGATCTTATTGGTCACATCAAAGGGCCGACTACACCCTATTAGACAGGCTTTTAACGACTACAAATTACAGCGAATTAGGCTGAGCGGTATAAATTGGAGAATAAGTAATTAATGAAGGGTTGATCGCTACCGAGTTACTCGCCGGTGCTTCAGATCTCCATGCAAAAATCACTAATAGCTGCGTGGGAGCTTAATGGGCATCTTCAGATCTCTCTTAATCTTAGCCATTACACGGCTACTGCACTTAAACTTAATTAAAATTTTGGATAAAATGAAAGATAATATATGTATTTTCTCAGATTAGACATACGTACACGCATAAAATAGTATAGAATAATAATATATATACAAATATATATCACCGACGTAGATAAGGATTGTCTATGTCCCAATGCAAAGTTTTACAGTGCGTCCCTTCTTCCTCTTCCTGAAAAATAACCAACTTTACTCTTATCCCCTAAGCACCTCGCATCATTTTTCAAACTGCCTCCTAAGCATACTAAACAGAGCTTAATTACGCTCACTGAAAATATATAAATAATTATAGTAAAAACATTTTTTTTTCATTGGATTGAAAGGAATTATTTGTACGCACAATTAGAAAACAACTAAAATGAGAATCACATTATGGGAAATCTTGAATCATGTTCCAAGAAAATCAAAGGGTCATTTTCAACTAAACATTTCTTGTCGACTCCCCCTAGAAAATCCCGCCTCCGGTAGAAAATGTTCCCATTCCTCTCTGAATGGTCCGTCACTCGTTGCACGTAATCGTTAACCTTAATCGTTGAAACTATAATCCCAGCGAATTCTGTCGAGATAGCCAAAATCCACCAGAGACGTACCTCAGAATTTGGAATAAAGCTCTCTGTTGTCACGCCTCTTACAGCCACCATTCTTTGTACGGGTCCATAGAGTTTTGTTAACATTTTCCTCTCGAGCATTGCCAGTCTTTGCTCATCAATCATGTTAATCGAATAGGATTCCGATCCGTAGGCGAGGAATGGCCAGACCAACGTCTTGTAAAGGGTTACTTTTGTGGTTCTAGTAATTATCTTAAATTATCTTAAAATGCTTGACGAGACCATAGTTGCTCCTGTTTGCCGCCTGGGTTCTTCTATCGATCTCTTTAGAGGAACGGCTATTTCTGACACCCAAATACACAAAATCCAGCAGAGCTTCAAAGATATTGTGTCCTACTAGTAGGTGCTCTCTGGTCATTTCCGACAGCCATATACTTTTGTTTTGTGGGTCCTAAGGACATACCTCATGTTTCTGGCGGAAGACTCTAGGTCAGCCGTAAATGCCTCCTTTAGGCTAACTTCTGTTCATGCAAATAGATAAATATCGTCAGCATAGCCCAGAACTTGGATCTGTTTGTTAAATAAGTGTCCTCTAACCTGCAGGACAGAGTCGCGGATCACTTCTTCTCGTCTCCACACTATCATTAAATACATCGGACTGACTCGCAGAATCTCCCTCAAAATATATTTTAGCAAAAAAATTGAAACCAAAAATTATAAATATATATATATATAAATGCAACATAAATTTGACTTTGAAAGTCCTAAAATTCTGCATTATCCAGATATATGGTAATATATTCAATTTATACAAAAAAAATTTTTTAAAAATAAAGTATCTTATAATAGAAATAAACTAGTTAAAAATCAAAATAATAAATAATTAGGATAAATAGAAAGACAAATGTATGATAACAGGTATAAAGATCAAATATGTTTATATCTGGACTCACAGTAATTGTCAGTCAAAGACTTCCAGCAAGATGTAGATCGTTTGATTTATTTTAAGATGTAAATTTTTATATAGTTCGCAATGGGAGAGAAGTTTAAGCTGAGTTAATGTTAAACTATTGATATTTTGTATAAATAGTTATTGGTTTAGGGAAGTGTGTATTTAAGTATGAGTTGTGATTTTAAAAAGATTGTTCTGAAGATGAGGAAATATTTCTCCGAAACATAAACATAATAAATTAAAGTGAAGATTATAATGGAGGTTTTATATTGCTCTTCATTTAATGCGTTGATCAGATTTTCCTTGGAAATAAAAAGACTGAAGATAATAACTATTTTTTTTACATGCTTAATAAGATCTGCTTCCAGACGTGTGAATATTTGTCCTCAAGGAGTTTTTTTTATTTCAAAATGTGTTTGAATATAGCTACTAAGTAAGTTGCGGTAAAGAGCCGTGGCATAAGTTTTCTTACTGAGCGCGACTTAGAGAGCCCTATCGGCTACAGATAAAAGAGGCAGTAAAATTTTACCGTTTGCTTCGAAGGCGGGGTGCCATGATTGAGGTCCCAACTCTTAAAAGGCAATATTTTACCTTTAAGAAGTCTGAAAGTAGCGTTCTCCTCTTTACTCAAAGTATTTTCTGTCATATGTTTATATTATCCAACCACTATTTGATCCAACAGTTAATTGCTAATTTTGACATTTTCATGTACCATCCTTCTTCTAACAATCGCTGTTTGTGAGAAAGGACAATCTTTTTACCAGTTTTTAATCCCAATTAATGAGGCAAGATAGAACCCGATGTCATTACTTCTCAATAAAATTAATTTTATTCTTGGCCTCCTGCCTGGATACTCATTCTATAAGATCATAATATGGTATGTGTCAGATACAAGCAAAACAATGGATTGGATCAATTTCGTTAATTAAAATCGAAAATTACGGGGTTTTTTTCGAAGAGTAAATTATGAGATTTCGATTCAATCGTATCAAAACATTGCTTGAACTTTGATACGAGTATTTACCTATGTGAAATGTTTTTATTTTTATTTGGTTCTACGCCTTTAAGGGTCATTTGCGGCAAGGGATAATTCATATTCTGTTGCAGTATTCAGTTCATTTCAAGAATTTAAACAGAGTGGTGCCTTGTTATTCCTTATCTATAAGCACCTCTCTTAATGTTTCGATACTCCAAGTTTGTTTTATGATTCTTTCGAAATAGGCACTCTCTAGTAGTTAGTGTTTGTGGGGAATTGTATTTTTGGCATGTGCGTGATTCATAAGGGAGTATGACGAGGTATTTTCACAACTGGGATGGGTCTAATAGTGTTCAGATTCATGTTTACATAACTAATGATTTGTAAATCGTTAGTTTGAATGAGCTCTCATTACTCATGACTCCACGGCTTTCAGACTCTTCAGTAAACTAACAAGATTAGGGATGATGTGGATAGGTCTTTAATTTAGAGACATATTTTAGTGATAAATATTCTCGCCTCAAGTGTAAAGGTGGTTCTCCATACTCGGTATAGATGCTTTCGACTTAAAGGCCTCTGTACACGCTATAGCTTTTGTGGCAGAGCTCTGTCAAAGGGGTTTACACGTAGGGAGACAATCTGGCACCATTTACTCTACCAGTGGCAGTGCCAGAGATCTCTGGCAGATCTCTCTGGCGTCTGTTTGCACGTGATGATTTCTCTGGCAAAATGTGGCAGTTATATGGCGGTATTATATGGCGGTTATTATAATCAAATTAACTTAGCTGGGAAATAGTGCAGCTGGTATGTTTGCAGTAGATAAAGTCCATGATTTTGTCGCAGTATCTTGAACTGTACTACCTATATTTAGTAAGGCTTTTTCAGGCTGTTGAAGTGTATCGTGCATTTCGGTTACCTTGTGTGTTAGTCCTAATGATACCTGAATCGACAAAACGTTGATCGGCAACGCTTATTTCTAGCTGAATAAGAATGATGAATGATTTTACAACAAAGCCTAGAGTCCCTAAAATCATCCAGTAGTATCCTAAGATGATTTTTGTTTATTGATTTGTTCTCGTTATAAATGCTTAAACATGCACATATGTATATATATTTACTAATACCATCATGTTATGTAATTATCTTATATATATATATATATATATATATATATATATATATATATATATATATATATACATATATACTAGAAACGTATTTCACGAAATAAAAAAAGTAAAATGAAATTTAAGAAAAAAGGATGGAAAAAAACTCGAGATTTAAATTCAAACACAAATCCCAATCAATATAAAATAAAGATCAACACAAACTCTGGAAAACTGGCTTCACGCTCAACCAGAGTGACAGAAAAATAAATATGAAACAATTTGAAACATTGCCAGACAAGATTTTACAATGTTAACGTACTAGATTAACAACTCTGTCTAGCATGTACGAAGGCCTTTAATATCAGGCCTTAGTATATTATGATAAAAGTATGAATCGGCATCCCAGCTAAAATGGTAAACGCATTTCAAAATCCCAAGCTTCTACATTTCTAAATGAAATGTTAATATAATTTCGCTTTGAATCCCAAACATAACAAACCAATCATTATTAAAATAGGATTTGTGGAAGATGCGGATCTATCAACTAGGCATTGACAATTACATTTAATGAAGCGTATTCAGGAATTGATAAGGCCAAAAATACCTCTTTTTACTTCCTTGTACGAAGTAAAGGAAGTATTGTAATCGCGAAAATTTTCGGTTTTCAGCTTTTAACGGAAATATTCATTTTGACCATCCCTGAATTCATTTTGACTAGTTTCGTCGTGGCGGCTGTACGTAAGTATGTTCGTAAGTATGTTCGTACGTTCGTTCGTATCTCGCATAACTCAAAAAGGGTTAGCCGTAGAAAGTTGAAATTTTGTATTTAGGATTGTTGCAAAATCTAGTTGTGAACCCCCCTTTTTGGTCACTGCTTGATCACCGGAAGTGGTACTTTACTTGAAGGTTATATTAGACTTTCATCAAAAATTATATTAAAATATAATATAAAACATCTCAAATTTGATAAATAGGACTTTTATATCATTATGAATGTATTTACTAGATTTTGGTTAAAATTGGTGATCCGAAAAGGGTACTTAACTTGAAGGTCATAATAAGCTTACACCAAAAATTATATTAAAATTAAATACATAAATCATATGTTTCGGTATTAAAGGTTACAAATGCAATTTGTTTTCCGATCCAATTAAACATTTTTATTACTTGTTTTAAGTTGTTAAAATTGAATGTAAAATAGTGATTTTCCTCCCCATTTGTGTGTGTCAACAGATGGATGTCGGGACGCCGAGTATCGTTTTTTGAGATACTGTAATCTTCGGAAACTAGCAACCAAATTCAGGATCACTTTTTGAACCACCGATTTATAGTAGATATTTTTATTCCGTTCCATAGTAACTTTTCCAATGGACAATTTATTGGTTGGTGCATTACACACGTAAGTATACTCAGAGTTTACGTGACTAATCCGTACATTATTTCTTTGAAGCTATCTGCATGATTAGCACGACTATTCGACCATGAAAGAAAAATTGATACCTATAGATGAAGGAATATGCCATGGACAAGTGATGGATGGATTCATTCAGATTGCCAAGAGGATATTGAAAAGGTGAAGATCAAATTAGTAATAATATTTTATACCTACAAACTGTACTTTAATTTTTAATTCTGCGGTGTAATGGTACACAGAAAATAATAACTACTGAAATACAAATAAAATATAGGTAGGTACTACTTGTATTAATAAATGGTTTCCTACTTTATCCGAACTAATAAGAACAGATAAGAAGCAAAGAATGCTAACTGAGAAGTAACTTTCACCTCGGATGATAACTGTAAATGTAACTTTTATTAGAGATTTACAACTGTCGTAACAATACAGTAATTATAATGTGTAAGTTAAATATGAATTATAGCGACTTGTGGAGAAACTACCTATATGCCAGTCCTATGTTAGAAGGGTAGTGCCCATCTTATTTTCAAATACATCGAAGGATTATTGATAATATATTATAAAAAAAGGATATTCACTAATTTATTTGGGTATGACTTTTTTATAGAGGATGGATAGGTACATATACTTTTAGCGAAATAAGAGCGAAAATTTTAGGGTTTTTTTCTTGAATAAAATGATCTTCTGAAATTTGGGTTTTTAATGCCAATGTAAGACGAAATAACTTTCCAGAAATTCAGAACTACCCGAACTTTTGCGTTTTGAAAATGCTTCGCTTCCTGGACTGTACGTACGGTGTCACACAAATCATACTTAGTATTTGGCCGACCAAAAAGTCTTTAGCCTCTTATATGCTCTATGCCATACCTTATGCTCTGTTTAAGAAATAATTTCTCACGATACTAGCTGTCCCCAGCAGGACGGCCATTTGTCCTTCATCCAGGATATAATCAGCAAGTTCCAACTCTTTTCAACTTCTTTTAGACAGAGTTGCTTCAGTTTCTCTCTTAGCTATTGATATTTTCTCTTTTCTGGAACCACTTTTTGTATATTGTCGTCATTGGGAACTTCTATTTCAGTTATTGCATTGTTGACTACTTAATTCCATTTCATACTTTCTGTGAGGATGGTAACTCTAAGGGAAATACTGGAGATGAGATGCCCGTGTTTTTGGGTAAGGTTAGGTTATGCTGATATACCAGTTATTCCATGAAATCTTTCTAGCTTTATAAAAGAAAAAGAAAATTATTTTACAGTAGTACAAAGAATTAAAAAACATTAATTTGAGATTGGGTAAATCTGCAGAAACGGAATACCTTCATTGTACTAAACGCAACCTGCACCGCTGGAGTAGTGAAACCCCTGATCTGTGCCAAAAACTAGAGTGGGGACTTGGTACGCGTTTATGGGGGTACAGTATTTTTTTTTCTTTTCTTATATTATATAGCAAGAATTAAACTTGTTAAAAAGAAATATTTTCCTCTTTATTTTCCAAACAAAATTAACACTATATATCATTAGAACTTTTAACGCAGTCTAGTTGTTAGCCTGCTTTACTGCATCATAACCGGTGTAGTACTACAACAAAAACTGAACGTGTCTCTACTTGTGACTCGTATTTTATATAGTAATTTTATATATCTATATCCCTAAAGTTCAAACGTGTATTGGTTTTTAATCCTGATTGTAATCACATATATGGCAACTAATTATTTATTTAAGAACCCCTTTTGTTTTCTAGTCTGCATCTGCAAGTTGTAATCTTCCTCCTGCTTTTCTTCAGTTCCGAACCATATTCCACTTTCAACAATCTATAAGCTCAATTCACAGGCAAAATATTTTCTTCTTTTTGTCGCCCCTTCAAAAGATGAGTTCATTCTATAAAAAAAAAAAAAAAAAAAAAAATAATGTCGCTATTGAAATCGGAAGAAATTTGTCACTTTGAGTAATGGCGGACATACTCCTCTGGGGAAAACAAGGATAAAACATGACCCTTAACAAGAAGAGACTATTGGTGAGTCATTAAAGTTTCAAGACAGGGGTGAGCTAATGGTTTTCTTTCTGTTCTAGGGTGAATCGCAATAACCAGGGGTGCATCTGGAGGGAACTTTCTTTAGTTTTTTATGCCAGCTTATCCTGCCCCCGATTCTAAGCCTTTAGAACGTAAACATTAAATTAAGGGGATGGGGGCTGTAGCAATTCTCCGCAGGAGGTGCCCCCTCACTCCAAATTAACATAACAGCTCCTTAGCATCTTATCCCGTCCCCGGTCGCTTAGCCATTTTTTAATATTAACCTCCACCCGCTTCCCATGCAAAATATATTACACTCTCTTGTGGGGTCTCTTCCTGAATACATTTAGTACAATATGCTTACTCCATTATTGGGGTTGTATGAGTATAGCTAAACTTTACCGATCGCTAGTGAAATTTCATTATATTTTTTATTAATATTATAAATATAATAACCAAAGGACGAGACCAGGAAATGGTCTGAGGAGCGCTGGATTGAATTTAGCAGGAAAATGAAGGACTACTGGGCCATCAGAAAAGCTCAAGGCACATATAAGAATGCAGCAGCCAAGTCCACCACTCAGAACACCAATCGCGGTAAACAACGACGATGACAACCAGAAACATGCACAAGCTTCGTGGTCCATAGATGGCCCTAACGAAAAAAAAAATATTAGCATAAGCATTGATATCTAATGCGAGAGTTCTCGCCCGGGTATACTAGTCACTACTATATATTATTACGGTAGTATAGATCCCTTTTCCGGCTCTCAGGAGCGATGGATTTTGATGAGTGAGGTATCAAAAGAAAGGGAATTTCACGGAGATGTGACGAATTCCAATTTTGTTTCTTAAATTCTTACTAGGGCTTAAATAAAAGTGATGAAAAAACTGGGAGGTTTCAAATATTCGACGACTGAGAGTCGGCGGATCGAGACGGGATTAGTTGGGTTTTAAAGATTCGATATAGGTCCGCACGGGCCCTGCGCCATCTTGCGTCGTGCCGTTGTCATGGCAACATTATATCAATTTGAGTCTGTTTACAAAAACTTTTAATGAGTGGGAAATTATATAATGTTTCCCATGTCCAACCCTAAAGGTCACTGCTATGTATGAATACTACATATAGAAAATGTTATAGCTGGATCTTATTGCCTAACTGCTAAATTGAAGAGATGTTTTCCATTGGGGTAAGCTAATTACTTATTAAGTATGAACTGTAACTTCAACATAATCATTACAAACTATGTAGCTTCACCAAATCTGTATGTTAAATAAACTTTTTTGGTAATATTATACTGTTTCCCTAATATCGCTTACACCTCGAATTTATTAAGGATTAGAATAAGCATTGATGTCTAATGCGAGAGCTCTCGCCCGAGTATACTAGTTGAGCTATGTTAGCATATCGGCGATTCAAATTGTCAGTCCAATCCAGCATGAGATAATTTATTCTTTTACTACTTTTACAGGTGCTTTTAGTTTGTTATACACCGGTACTATTTCTGATTGTTTTCTTTTTTCCTAATTTCTTATAAGATTTTTTTTTTATCGGGGCGACCAGTTGTCTAATGCCACATCTTTAATATTAGTTAATCCTTTTCATGCCAAATGAGCTGCTTGGTCCAGTTTTTCATTACCCTTTTTGGCTTTAAGATCCCTTAAACATGTTTGTCAATGTTGCAAGGTGAAACAAGGCTTGCTAAAGTCGGGAAGCTGTATATTATTCCAAACCATTAGCCACTGCGGGAACAAAAGGTGCGTCTACTAATTATGATCAAGAAAAAAAGTATACACAAGGATGGAAAAAAAAAACGAATTAGTTCTACCTGGAGACAGGCTACACTTCTTTATAGGGACCATAAATGTCTCGGGTAGGTAGAGGTGTCTATTATCAGACACCTCATTCACCCTCTATCGATTCTTATCAGAAGCAGGCTACGGTCTGCTGATTGTAGCACTAGTGTTCAAGAACTAGCTATTAACATTTCAAAAAAAAAAAAAAAATGATAAAATGGCTTTCAAGATTGTGTATGTTACAGCATAAAATCACATTTAACAGTTTTCCAAACCGTTAGAATGACACCTAAAGAAGCCGTTTCTAAGCAATGATTTTCTGTTGTTTATCAAGCTATTGTCAATTTAAATTTCATTTTTTATATTCTAATGAAGTAAAGTGGCTACCATAATATTAATTTAATATAAATTGCCCTTATATTTGTTTTATTTCCACAACGACCTATGATAGAGAAAGTATAATAATCTGTTCTATAACTCTTACTATTAATCAGTTTTACAAAAAATGTGTTTTATTTTATTATTTTTAATGATTAATCATTGTGATTAACGGAAGAAATCTTTAACGGCCATGGGCATCTCTAGTTGGTGTTAAAACATAGCATTAGGCTAATAAAGAGACCTACCGAAGTGGTTTTCCGCCAAATCTACTATGGTAGGCATTATGACTGGATTATTGTAAAGTGCATGTATTGCAAAGCTATACACCCTCACTGTTCCTCGACCATATGCGCACAGTTACCCGAGGTTCAGGACATAGTGAGCAAATGGATATTTGTGATTTTACACTAATAATTGCTACTATCATTGAATTGATTTTTTTAACCTAAGAAACTAGAGTAAATAAGGAAAAAATTGATAGGTATTAGTATTAGTATTTATATAAAAATTTAGATGTTATTAAATTTTTCCTCGGGTGCGCACAGTTCCCCACTTTCCTATAATAATCCGGAACTTTTCTTCTATGTCACCATTTATTTTTTATTTTTTTTTTTTTTTGTCATGACACCAGTAAACGTTTTGCCCCATCCTGTGTATAGCCCAGCTATTGCACCATCAGATTATGGTTATTTTAGATCAATGGCTCAATTTTTAAAAGGTCGGATCTTTGATAATTACCAGGACGTAAAAATATGATGTGAAGAGTTCTTTGCCTCAAAACCAAAGGAGTGGTACCGGCATCAAATCCGATTTCTGGCAGAAAGATGGGTGAAAGTAGTTAAAAAAACTTTACTTTGAAGAATAGTATTCTAAAATGTGTAATCTGAAATACTAATTTTTATTTATTTTTTTTTTTTTTTAAATGTGGGTACTACTAGAGCACTCTTCTACTAGAGTAAGGTACTTCTTCATAAATTGCCTATTAAAGAACGATCATAAATTAAATTGTGATAGGACCCTTCTGTTATAACATCACTGCCTTGGTGTGTTGTCATGTTGCCCGTTAGTATAAATCTATAGATGTGTACTGTCAGTGTTCGTGTTAGCTTGGGATTGATGGTTTTCAGTTTTTGTCTACTCAAAATGATCCGCTTCTTATGTCAACGCTAGAAAAACTTTTATAATAATCTGACAGCTATTTTGTTAGAGTTAGGTATATGTGCTATAAGTTGGAGTAAGATTGTTATAATTTTTCTACTTCTTTGTCAGAAATTAGCTTTCTTTAAGGTCTCATTCTATTATTGTTTGGCGGGAAAAAATATTAGTACTACTTTGATTGGCGTATGCCAATAAAGGAAAATATAAATTAATAGATACCACTTGTTACTGGTAATGTTACATTTAAAAAAATAAAATTGTTAAATGTCAAAACAGAAACTTCTATAACTGATGTAGCCCAGTCAGATAAGGTGAAAAAAAGGCTAAAAAGGCTAAACTTCGGAATGAAAGATACTGAGCTGAAAATTTTGCATGAACTTCTATTATGACTTTCTATATATTGGCTAAAAAGTCTCATAAAATCTTGTATCGGCGTCTCAGGTTATAAAAGGTAAAAAAATGACAAAATAGGTTTCCTGTAAATATCTCGTTTTGAATGCTTCCAACATCGTTAGATGTTATTATAAATTCTCTATAAGTTTGGTCTTATTAATTTTTTGTTTTGTATGATCAACCGTTCTATAGATGTAACGCGGAACTATTTGACACACAGAGGTCTTTTACCACTCAAATTAGAGCTAGTTAAATACACCACAAATGATTGCCTTCATAGGATTAAGAGTTTCCACGATATTTGTCAAAATGATAATTTATCTTTTTTTAGAAAATAAAAAAAAAATGTTTAAAAAAAAACATCTTGGAAACTAGTCAACGTAAAAAGCTCTATTAGGACTCAAATTTTATAAAATTTAATTTCCTTTAAAATGAATGTATTCATAATGCTTTTCAAGTGGCTGGTAGTCTTAAAGATACTGAGCACGGAAAATGAGCCAAAATTTTAGGTTTTTTATTGAATAGAGTGTCTCCATTTTTGAAAGTTTGGATTAGCAGACAAGGCTTGTTTTTATCTTTAAGTAAATCTTTGTAGAAATGGTGGGAAGGATTTTGAAGGAAGTGCGAGGGAATTAAGAATGCTAAAATTCGTTTGTCTCCATGGGATGAATTATATTTTTGTTGGATAATATGAATGACTTATTGAATATATTCTCCATATTATCATATTACTTAGGTACTTATTAATATTTATATATATATTAAATTAAATATAATTGATCCCCTTGAAATAATTTATAGGACAATAATGCATAATGTATAGGAAAATTTTGCCGTAATCATTCGTAATTGCAAAGTTCCTTATTCAAAATTAAGATTATAATATTTGTCTTCATATATCATTCGATATTCAATATCGCATAATTATTCTATATAGATTAATAAAAAAAACAAATCAATTAAATGAAAATGAATGCTAATTTATTTCAGTAGGCTTGTCTCGATAAAAAATTATAAAAAAAATACCTATATACGATAGTTATAACATCTCCTCAATCTGTCAATAATATTTATATTAATATTAAAGCAATTAGTCACTTTTCTTAGGAATCTGTAATGTACTTGATTACTTTTTAATAATTTTATCTGTTACATACTCTTCTGTAGATATATGATTGTATAAGTACCCCTAGATATGCCCAAGCACTATCGGAAATAATAAAATTGCTAACAAGCCAGTAAACAGTTGAGTGGTGTTAGGGCAACAAAGACAGGGTGTAGGGGAGAACGCCCCAACGATTACAGCAACCCCCAGCGAGCTAATCGGTTGTATACCCCTCCGAACCACTGGGACTTAATTCCAACTTTACCAGATTAGGAAGGCACTCCTTCAAAGCCTTGTTAGAAAATGATTTCAGTAGTACTTCATTTCCTCCGGTAAATATCAGCAGAGATTGGCGATAATTATAACATCAGGCTCCGGTAATAAGTATCAGAAATAAATCGAGTAAAGGACCTTTGGTGTGTCATTTATTTTCATAGTTGCCATATTTTTCCATAAATATATTTTTATGTGGTATGAAACCAGTATACGCAATAAGAAATGAATCTAATGAAATGAATCTAATTATACGTTATATTATAATCCGTTATTAACCTCGCTCATATTATCATGCTTAGATTTGAACCAATAATTTTAATTGATCGATTGAAAATTTCTTTCCGCGATAGGCATCATTGCTCAACATTAAATACTTTTATAATATACAAACCGTTTGAAAGTTATGCAGATTTGATATTTAATAAGTATTGGTAGTGAATATAATATGATCAATATTTAAATGTTAAGAGACAATGAGCCCAAGTCAGTCAGTCATAGAGCCCGGTTTTTACTTTTACACATTGATACCCTTAAAACACCATTGTAAATAAGTACTTTATAAACTGTTTTTTTTTTTTTTCTTAGAAGGGTAATACTTATTAGGTGTTGGATTGGGCAATCATTTCACAAATTGTATGCCCAAAACCAAAACCAGTAGACATTGCTTTTGTGGAAGAAATTCGATTTTTTTTTTTCATGTCATTTAAAAACAGCTTTGTAGTTAAAAACAGAAAAATAAGCTATAAAATAATTTTCAAGAATTACACATGCCATATGCATTATATCAGAGTTAATTTCACTGCACAAAAAGTATATTAATTTGAGGGTGAGAATAATGCATTACAGAAATAAACTTTCTTATACCCATAATTTCTGATACTTCTTATGGAATCGGGTAGAAAAATGGGCAAGCAAGCCACAGTTAAAAATTAATCTTTGTCAAAGCGGTATAAGAAATCAATCAAAGGGGATGTCTGTTATATTACAATGAAAAATTTTCATCACATCATAATGAAGTCATTTTATAAGGATCAACGCGTATAATTTATACAGATTCGATGTTTAGCGAGTGAATTTAGTGAACGGAATCATGGGCGAAGCCAGGGATGGGGCAAGCTCCCCCCTTTCCAACGTACAAAGAATCTGAAATTTTAGAAGCTAATCCTCGCATATTATTGTTTAAGAATTTATTTTATTTTTTTAAATAAAAAATTGTGTTCTTTTGAATCTTACTGTAAATTATTACACGGCACAATGGAATCTTCCCTTCTCTGCAAGAAGGAAATTAAATTTAGAAAATTGTCCTCGCCCTTCTGTTTTGAGCTTGGAACGGAATATGACCAAGTATACAGCGTCCTGGGTTGTTTATCAATTAACTACTTTACAACACTATATGATAATGATATTGTTTACCCTCCTAGTAGAAGGAAGCCTAAACGTTTCTAAAATGGATTCCAGGTCAGAGGAAGGTTTCCAGGTTAATGTAGCAAGGAGCCGGAACCCAAAGGAACGTGTAGACATAACGTTTGGCCCCCGTTGATGGCAATAATGGGAGGGGCGGACAACATACACCGGAGTCAAATGGATCTTCCAAGGTTCTCCAGGGGTTTGGGTAAACAGAACCACGTGCTGGCATTGTCCTGCGGCCGGTATCGGTGTGTGGTCCTGACAAGAGGCTAGAAGACTTGTCCCAACGGTCATAAATTTAAACGACAAAGGACAGATCGCCACAATGGGTGGTAAGCATCCTTTCAGCGTAGTTACTCTCATTGCCAGTTCTACCAATGTACAATGTAAACAGCGTATTTATAACGAACTTAGCATCCTTTACCTCTCCTCTACAATACCCTCTAAATGATTCTACACCTACCGTTGCTGACGACATAGGCGCGTTTTTTCATTCATACCTCCTGTCATTAATTCTTTTTTATTCTCTTTCCTTGGCTCAATAGCGATCCCTTTGAATGTTTCAATCGTTAACGAGGCATTTTAAAGGCTCATGACACCGTGTGAGGTCTCGAGTGTGCTTGCTTTCTCTCATTCGTTAGCTCCTATGTGGGATGGATGAGGTAACATTCTTTGATGAAAAAGTATCGCTATCACGAGGGTTCATGAGCCCAAGGATAGGTCGATCTCGATTTTGGCCTAGTTATCAATCGTACGCAATAAATATATTTCGAATAATTGCAACTACGATAAAACCTTAAATAAATAAATAACAAAATATTCTTTTAACTTATTGAATTAATAATTTTCAAATAAATAATTTCATTCGCCTGCAATAATCTTTTTCGCCTATTCACCTTTCCCGTTGCCTATGGATACATATCTATTAATTAATTAAGGAATTAATGCGTTCGATACAATGGAAATGAAACTTGTAAAATAGATACTGATTAAAATAGACATAAGAATATCAGAACACCTCACATGCTTTATTCAGGAATCAATTGAATCAAATATCAGGTGTGCAGCTCAATAGCTCAAAAGATTGAAAATTGTATAGATTAATTCTTTTCTATTTGACTTTTTTAAATGTAAAATATAAAAGTAAAAATTAAAGATAATTAAATAAAAAATGAAATGGATCATAAAATAACTGAGTCTTGGTAATTGCGATTTTGCAGGGTTGGAAATTAAACAAAACATTTGAGTAGATGCCATGCACTGTGAGTTTGATTTTTTTTAATGCATTTATAAATTTCAGTTTAAAAAAAAATTATGAGTTTCGTTGTTATTTAATTAAAAATCATCACAGGAATTTTCATCGAATTCACTTAAGTATTCGTGGAATGAAAATAAGTAGATATTTTGAGATGATTTTTGCGACTAAACATTATAAATCATTGGTAAATAATCATAGGTAATGAATGCTTTCGATTATAAAAAAATCGAAACTCCTGATATATGGAATATTTAATATCTGATTATTTCATGCTAAAAATGATTTTGATTAAAGATTAGAGTTAAGTGTTTAGCGAATAAATTTATGGCAAGATTCACACACAGAAGTAAATGTTCAGTTAAATATTTGTGGAATAAAAACAAACAAATATTTTGAGATGGTTTTTACAATAACACCTTAGAAACCGTTGGGAAATATTAATAGGAAAAATATGCTTTCGATAGTAAAAATAAATAAATAAATATTCCTGGCAATATTAATATTTTATATTGAATATTTAATACCAGGTTATTACATATTGAACTCGATTTGATAAACAATAAATGCTTAGGGTTGTGCTTATCAAAGTGGTTGGCGCGAAATATTAAAATAATTAAATTAAAACTAAAGTATTAAATTAAATATAATAAATAATTAGAACAATTATAAAATAATATTATGTTTTTATGTATCTATTTATTTACTTCTAGATTTATAATTTCATTTATAAAAAAAAAAGTAATAAACAGACATAGAGAGTGTTTTTTGTTTTTTTTTTTATTATTTTGTCCAAAAACACATCATAGCTTATAAAAATTCATAAAAAACTACATAAAAACTCAAACTAAACTTTCAGTTAGTGCTTTAGTGCTTTATTTATGCATTGGGCTTTTCATTTGCCGGAACATTTTTTCTCAATTATTAACTGACTAAAGTTTTACCAGATAATTTTCTGCATTTAAGCAGAAAGAGATATCCTTAGAAAATAGGGCTATATTTTTTTTTAAAACACTTCTATGGATACTTCAGATCATAAAACATGTAAAATTAGTGGTCACACATTAAAAAACTGATTACATCTTACAATACTTTCTCTAATTTTGGTAATTGAAGTAAATTCGTAAGAAAAGTCTGATGTAAATTTTGAGTTTTTACTAAGGTGAGAAGGACTAGAATTGGAAGAAAAAACTAGTTGCCGCCTGGTAATATAGCTATAAATTAATGTTTGAAGCATCCTCATTATGCAGATAGTTACTAATTGGTTAAAGGCAGCTAATTCCAGGACGTGAAACCTGTCGAGGACGGGCGCTCATCGTGTAGAAGCCTGGATATACGGGTAACTAAAGGAAATTGTTTTATAATTATCCCACGCACGGCTCATTGCATCCCCTTAACGACTGTCCCTGGCTAGAGGAATAATTGATTAAGAATAATTTATATACTATCCACTTCCATTTAATGAATTTGATTTCATTTCCTTCCCGTCTTATATAATTACCACAATTAAAAAAATAATTATATGCACAAAGTATAAGCAGGATTCAACACATGTTATAATTATGATTTAAACGACTTAGACCATAACGAATGTATATTAACTAAGAAACATTAAATCATACTAATAAAGTTGAACGAATACTTATTTAATTAAATATAGAAAGGAAAATGGGATCCTAAAACTTTTGTTGTCAAAGATAATTACAGGTATTGCTAATCGATTAACTCAATGCTTATAAAAATACCTTTTATGCCTTTTATTTATATTCACCGATAGTTAATCTCTACTAATTAAATTCAAACTAAATTATTAATTATTATTATTACCTTTTTTGGTAGAAGGGGGGATAAGTTCAATTCATATGTAGTTAACTTATTTACATAAAGTAAAAAAAAAAAACATTGATAATATTAAAAATCACACAATTCAGATTAAAGATATATAAAATGTAGGTAGTTAAATTAAAAATTTTAACTCTTAAACTTACCATTTAAAAAAATATGCAAGGAAAAGATATTAATTGAAATTGCAGAATTCATGTAAATAAATTAAGGATAAGGGGAGAAAGAAAGATAAGTCACTCTTTGGTTTTTTATTTTCAATAATGAACCTTTGTAATAGACAAAGAAAAAAAAATTGTCTCCCCTTCGAAATTTCAAGAAAGGAAGAATCCAAATATCCTATAAAAAAAATCCGTTCGTTCGCCGCACGCCGTGCGCCGCCGTTTTTTTTATCCGAGACCGCTCAACCGATATTTTTGAGTTTTGACACCAAAGTCACAGATCACCCAGGATGATCCTCGAAATTCGACATTGCAATCCGTCATTTCGTTTCAAATTGGCTGCCGATTAGAGATTTTATACTTCCGTAACTCGGCCATTTTTAGCGATTGTCTCGAAAACTACAGCAGATTGGAAGAAAATGAGAAGTAACGTTCTTAAAGGAATTATTACCACCTTTGCAGTTGAGACTTGAGAAGTTTCAGTTTTGTGTTCAGTTCTGGACTCTAAACCAAAGCGATAAGGAAAGTTGCGTATGTGGAAAAAAACAGATATTTTTGAAATATAACTATTTGGTAGTAATAAACGATTGCATTATAATTTGCAGCCTTTTTATTTTTAAATGTATCAGAATGAACATAAAGCATTTCTCCAGTACGAAAAAAAAATGTTTATAGTTTTACTGAATGGAGGAAATTTCAAAAACATTTTCTGATTCTCGTGTTCTTTTCTGCACTCTATCGCACTTTTTCATTCTGATCCATGAAAAAAAATAGTGAAACTTCTTTTTTTCCTCTTACTCTTCAAATACAATATACAGCCCTATAAATAACATTAAAAATTAATAACATTAAATAACAGTAAATAATTTAATCAATGTAAAAATATTTATCATTTTCAAAAAGACCAATAACAATTTGTCTGGTGTTTGTAAGTCCTCAGGGCTAGTTGCATTTCTTTTTCTGATAGAGTATTTCATTTATGTTTAACGAAGATGCTATTTGTATAATAGGAAAAACCTTTGTATGTTGAATAAAGTATAATTTTTTTCTTTAGCCCTAAGATTCTCCAGGTTAAATAAAAAAGTGAATATTATCACACAATTTTTTTTTTTATGTTTCGAGCACAAATGTAGTCATTTTGATTGTTATGAATTAACGGATTACAATAGCGATTGAGCCTGTGAAATTATATTTATTTTTACCAGTTTCTAAGAAGAGGTTGAAGCGCAACTTTATTTTCCAGAAATTTTCCATTTTTAGCAATTTGAATATTTAACAAAGTGATAATTTGAGGTTGTTCTGTATATAATGTTTACTCTTATATCTTTGAATATCATCCAAAAATTATTTAAATTTAAATTATATTAAAAGAAATATGTAATTTTTTTAAAGCACTATCAAACAGCCTAATTATGAGAAACAAAATTAAAAATAATATCCTCAACATGTATGCATACCGGACAAGATTAATCGGCAAAGTTTGATATTACAAAACAGGATTTTCAACTTAATCTAAACATCATTTAAAATTTTATTAATTACATGGTAAATAATCTAAACCTTGAAGTATACATAGGAGATTAGCTTAATACATTGTTTGTTGTATTGTCTTGAATTCAATGTTGTCTTGTAGAAGGATTTCGTGAGAAACATTTACAAATGAAATTCTGAGACGATTCTTTCCTTAATAAATATATTATTTTAATACATGAGCGTATTTTAATTACTATGGATAACGATGAAGTTAATCATTTGATTAATAAATATAATTTAATCAATTTATTTTATGCTATTCAAATCAGAAAATAATTGCAAATATTATTTGGCCAGTTGGTGCTTCTCTCTGAAAGTTAGATTATATTAGTATATTCGTAAAAAACAACACGTCCACTGAATAAAGAACTCGAAATTTTTTTATGAAAACGAAAAGGACTTGGATTCGGATGAAGGTACTTATTTATCGAAAGTTGTTATAGAATTCGGTAAAGCTTGCTACACAGAGGTAGCTTACAAAGGAGGTATCCCTCGCACGCCCAGATGCCCAGAGGACGTCAGTTAAAAGGGGCTTACAGCCAATTATTAACTTGTGTGTGGGGATCCCTGACCAGGTGAGGGGAGTCACTGAGGGAACACATTGTCAGTGAGGCACCTTATCCAAGGGATCCATCGCTCTCTCCCTCCGCATCTGGAAAACGTCAACTGGAGCCCAAGTGATTCCGTGTATCTGAGGGCCTGTAATTGCTTCAAATGATTTTGTTTTACATTTTAAATAGAAGTAGAAAAAAAAATAGGTATCCCTCAGGAGAACATCGAATAATATAGATTTTTCTGAATCCCTTAAGAATGACATAGATATACGAAAAATCATCTCTGATCTAAAGACAAATTTGAAAAAATAAGTATAAAAATCATCAGGTATTTATATAAATTATCTACAAGAAATGTATAAAAAACAGAAATAAAGATTCTTCTGGAAAAACAATATAATATTTACTAAAAAAATAAAATTTAATAATAAATATAATAATAACCCCGACTACAAAAATTATTCTATCTTATAACCCTTTCCTAAGGGACGAAATGTAATTGCATATCTACTTAAACACATCTATGGATATTGAAAGCTGGTGAAGAAGTCGGGTGCTATTATTACCCAAACATAACTAAGATTCATTTGACAATGCATCAATTTATTTTCTTTATGGTACACGCGCCAATGGAAGAAGTTTTCTATATACTGACATGCAGAGATGCAGGGGACGGAATGTACTTGCCTTAACGTGCAGTGGAAAGCACCCGACTGCTACACCAAGTTTCAATATTCATAGATGTGTTTTACTTTTATACTGTCGGGGTTTTACTTTTAATTAAATTAGTTTTTGTTTTAACGTTTTTAGTTTTTCAATTATTGGCAATATAAAATAAACTATTAATATACCAAATATCAAGAAAAGATTACCAATCGGAATTAGTAAATTATTTTGACCTGGTGTAGATTTGGTCGAAAAATAATAAATAATTAAAAGTAATGACTTCAGTAAATTTAAATTGATTTATTTAATTAATATAAACCATTGTTAACACAAGTCCGATAATGAATCCTATAATAATTCAATATTCAATTAGATGCAAACTAATGTAAGCTACCTTTATAGTTAATTAACAAGCAATAGAATTGAAAAAGGTTTGAATGAGCGATGCTAAATTAAGTAATTAAAAATTAAACTGCTTTATTAACGGTACTGGAATTACAGGAAGTTTCAATACTGTACGGCCGTCAACCATTACTTAATATTTAATTATTCAATCAAACCAATTATTTCATGCATCTTAATTAATCAGTAAATGCTTAATTACGCCTGAAGTTGCCTCTTTGCTATGGAATTTCAAAATCGACCCAACACCAATCCCCTCTCACCCTATCTCTTTCTTTACTTATTTCATTTGTATTAATAATGCTTAACATTTCATCTATCTTATATAAATATATATTGCAAGAATAAAAAGGAGGGTCAAGAAAAAAAACACTTATCACGTACTTTACACACATTGCAAAGCATTGTTTATAACCAAATACAAAATAAATAATTATTTAACAATATTTTAAAAATGTTTCCAAGATCAACAATTTCTTTATAAGAAATATAAATGGCATAGTCAATGTGAACTTTGCATTGTTAAGTCAATGTGGCATTTTATTAGCCATTACTTCATTCAAAATATGATGATAATCTTATAGTCGATTCATACATTTTGAGACTACAATGAAAAAATAATTTAGAACAATGAAATTAATATAGTTAATTAGCCATTTAATTCAATATTACCAACACTGTCATTTAATTTTTGGTACTACTGAAAAAGAGGTAAAAAAAAGAAAAATGTTGAGGATTGACAGAAAGATGGACGGCATTCAACTAAAATTGACAACTAAAATTGAAAATTCAAGTCATAAAATTTATATTTAAAAATAAAGGTATTGCTATTTCATCAATTTTATTTATTTTGATGCAAACTGCAAGTCATTCTCAGGCATTTCTGTAAAAAGTCCTTATTTAATTTAATTTATAACATATCACAGAATTAAATATACTTAAATATCTAATAAATAACCATATGCATACTAAAAAAATATTTAAAATGTATATAATGCCATATTTAAGTCCAATCCGGACCAAGTCCTAATATACAGCGTCACTAAAAAGTAAATAATTATAATAAAAACACAATAACAAAATTGAGGTTGGATCAAATTTCATTACAGTTTAAAATGCAAAAATCTTATTAAGTAAATATTAATAAAACACTTACAACTTCAAAAATAAAATAAGAATAAGGAAGCCATCTCATTCATCACAGCCGTTACAGGTGAAAATCCAATGAAGAAGGCAATGCAATGTTACAACCAATTATAACAACTCAAATAATTTACTAAGCAATCATTAATCATTATGCAACAATTAATCTACATACATTGACTTGGTCCGGATTGGACTTAAATAAGGCGTTATATGCATTTTAAATTTTTTGTTTAGTATGAATATGGTTATTTATTAGAATATTTTAGTGTATTTAATTCTGTGATGTGTTATAAATTAAACTAAATAAGGGTCTTTTACAGATATGCCTGAGGATGGCTTGTATGCCGAAAATTTACATCGAAATAAATAAAATTTGTGAAATAACTACAGCCTGCCTTTATTTTTATATATAATAGCATTCACCTAAATCAACAAAGATATATAAAAATTTATATGAATAAACATAAACTGTATGGTAAAAAGTAATACAGAGTAACTGCTATTAGAAACTAAAATTGAATGGAAAAATACGGTGTTTGAGACGAACTCGGCGGCATAGACTTACTTTACACTAAATTATTAATATAATATCAATATTAATTTTTTTTTGTTTAATTATGTTATATTTTATGTTGAACAATTAACTCTGTTTATTATAATGTGGTAGTAAGTTTCGTTTAATACGCCAATATATCATATAATTAATACCTTAATATTATTGACAAGAATAGAACATATGAAATGTTGAATGGGAGTGGATCCGCTAAATTATTTTGCCCCGGGCCAGTACTCAGCTGACGGCGGCCCTTGTTGTTAGGGCAATGATTTATATATATGGAACTATTTTCTCGTATTTCCATGCCGGTACACAATTTTATTGCCTTCTGGAGTATCCTTATACAAGCTGAGGAGGTCCGGTATAGGATCATTTCTACTCCATTAGGGAACATGGTGAAAGAACCTATTCTTCCATAGTTACGAAATTATTTACGCTTCAGTAGGGTAGAACTGCTAAGAACAGATATGTACATTCGATACCCGCCTTCTTACAAGAGACCATCATAGTTTTCCGCGTCGAAACATAGAAAACTCCATTAGCCTCCCCCCCTCCCTCTCTCCTCTTATCGTATCCTGTCACCGAAACAGGAGCTGTTAGTGGCGAAGAAGCGCCGACACAGGAAGTGAAATCCACTTCCTGGCTAGATAAAATCCTCTGCTTCCATTCGTCGCGGTAAAACCGTCACCAGGATTATCAGCGGTAGTTGGAAAAACTGTCATTAGACTGCAATAATGAGGCGAGATTAGCGCAACTACCGGCACTTAGGGTATTTTTTAGTCGTATTTACTGGAGCTGTTTGCAGCTGTTCTTGTGGTTTGTTAGTAACTTTCACGGATGTAAATTAGGCCCTGTAAGTGGGGAGGTATATATAGCTCTGAATTGTTATCATTACTGTTCAAACCAGTTGGGACAATCACTATAAAAAAAAAATAAAACTTGAATATGTGAGAAGCTATGCAATCCATCGATCTTCTATTCGTCGCCCAGTATGAGTCAGTGGGGTTACTAAAAAGTTAGTTTCTATAAACTTTAAAATTACCGACCAATATGTGATATATTTAAATTAAAAAAAAAAATCACCGATATGAACGATTCCGTATTACATACAGATTTAACACGTCCGTCGTCAAATCACCCATTAATATCTTGATACTGTCATGGAAGCACCGTCACACAGATGTGAGTGGCATGGTGACGAATGAAATGGATGTGATGATGAACATGATTTCTACTAGTTTTAGAATTTATCTATAAGTAATTTCACTAATGGGTTTTATTTTTTTTTTAAAACATAATTTTTCCTGGTTTCATGGAAATATTATCTTTGGTTTTCAGAGAATAAAATTTGTTTGAAACCGTGGCTTCTATTTCTTGTCTCACTGCTACTATAATCTTCACCCCTACTATTCTTCTTATTATTATTATTATAATGGCACTACGGTCCGCCTCAGATCATCCTCCACACCATCCAGCCATCTGATCCGAGGGCGTCTTACTATAATTAGGTAACATAAAATTATTTTTAATTATTTTAATTTCATACATCGCATCCTTGATATTCAACGACCATTTTACTTCAACGATCTTACTCAAGACGAGGAAGTGTGCCAACTGGTCAAAAAAGGATTTCATATTTTCTGTAAATCATTCTGTTGTTTTCATCATCTTAACTCTATGGACCTGAATTACTGAAACATATTCAATGAAAAGCGACATATAATATTAAGTTCGGCTGAAACGTTAGTGGACAAGGGACCTCTTGAATCATTAAATTTTGGTCTTTTATTCTATTTATTTATTAATTTTAATGATCTTTTAATATCGAAAATCTTACACATTTTATAAACGATTTCTTAAAAAAAAATAAGAGAGAGAAATTCGCAAGATGCACAAATTCCGCAGGATTCCATTTTAGAAATAAATAATAAAACTTTTTTTTTCATTTCCGAGTTGTCAAATAAAATTTCTCTGAATTCTCAACTAAAATCATAGCTAAAGATCAGATTGAAAAATGAAATACCTTTAAAATGAAATAAAATGTGGTACCATTGAAACAAAAGTAACAATTATTTTTAAATTATAAATTTTTAAAGAACTAGATTATTTCCAAAAAAACATGCGATGCCAAAGCACATTGCATTATAGCTATGTCAGTACTAATTGAGGAATGCACAAAGTCGGCCATGGAGATGTAATTTTAAGTCGGATTCTAGTTCTAATATACTAAACATGGATTTTAGGATGCCTTTGGTATACTAGTATTAAGGGAAATGAGAAAACGGAAGTGACGGTTCCAGGAACAGTCGTCTCGTAGGCTATTTTGTAGCTTTGGAATATTAGACCAATAACTGCAAAGTTTAACTGTAAAGTTCCCAACGATCTCCTAAGCTTCAAGGAGGCGGAGAATCTCAAGTAATGGTCGGCGCAAGATATAATTGGAAAGGTGGTGGTATATTTATAAATCACTAAGCTGGATAAAAGGCACCGCTCTTGTGGATGAATGGAACTGATAAAATCGATGGAAAGAACCGTGCTCAGTTCTCATAATAAGACACCCACACCTCTGTCACGAGCTCTCCTGTATCGCCAGCTCTCTGCCTCTCTGGAAAAAATACTTGGATTTGATACATTGAGGCAATTGATCATCTTCACGAAAAGGAAATGTTTAGTATCACGTGGGGGTCGGACTATAAGGGCACCAGAATGAGCAGAAAAAACAAAGGTACATGGCATACATTAAACATGAATTAACAAAAAAATTAAAATATCAAATAAGTTAAAAGATTCATTTGCAATGCATATTACTTAATGCTATATAAGCCAGCCTACCAGTAGGAACCTATAATGCAGGAACCTATAATCTTTATGTTAGTGCTTAAAAGAATGTATATTTCCGAAAAATTGTTTACTTTTTCACTTTTTAAGAAAATATATGCAGGTAGATTAACCAAAATTAAATTATTGTATTTTATTTTTATCTGACTATGGAAAGAAATAATGCCTTTCACTGATTAAGATGTCCCTAGCAGGCTACTAAATCATATTGAAGTTAACTAAACCTTTAAGCTTTTTGAGCTAACCCAAGTCACTGGATTGTTTAATTTATTTAATACCATAAGAGAGTTCATTAATGCTATTTTTAATTAAACTTCACAGAATAGCAGCTAAGAACAAAAATCAAACGAAAACAGAAAAAATCTAATAAAATTTCAATATTTACACATGGCATATTTATTTTTAATGCTTATAAACTTAGAAAATTGTGATTATGCTCAATATATTTCGAATTAAAATAGAATAAGAGCTCAGAATACACCTACTCCTACCAGGAGCGTTGGTATAACAATTTATTGGGGAGAGAGGGCGGCAAATTCTAATGTTTGCCTGCAATCCTGCAATTTTGATCGATTTCCCAATTATAATTTCGATTTCTATTCAAACACAACATTTTATCGATAAAATATCTATTTCTTAGATTAAAAGGTGTTAGTGTCGGATTTAAATTTGATTCACTCTTTGAGTAAAATGTTTTACCACAATTTTCATAGTTCGAAGCAGGTTCTAAAATCTAAAATTTCTCAATTTTTTTGATTTTCAAATTGTGGGTAGAGGGGAGGTGACATATTCCTCTACCTCTCCACCCATGGTGGCGTTCCTAGCTCCTGATATTAAAATACTTAAAAATAAACTAAATTGATCTAATGCCTTTTGAAAGTTGAGGTGCACTCCTGATGAAAGATTAAAAATTGTCTTAAGTTATGTCTGATATAATGTAACTCTTATTGAAAATTACACGTTGCACTCCCACCAGAATATTTTCTCTTAATACTTATTCTTTCTTTTAATAAATTATTTCATTTCGTAATCACGCTTTTCATTACCCGCTTGCCATTATGATTAATTCTAGAGTCAAACCTGGGATCATGGTTTTACACCTTAAAACAAAGATTAAACAGATTTAGTGAGCAAGAGAATAACGATTTCTAACAATACAGAATAGGAATTCATCAATCACTCCTTTTGTTCCTTATTTTATTTTCTATGTGATTTAAAATCACTAGTGAGAGAATTTATTTTAGTTTTAAGCTCGTTTATACGGATATGGGTGGTCAGGGCTGTTCCACATAAAACTAAATACCAGATTATAGATTTTATGATTAGTAAATTAAAAGTTTTTGACATTAATGATGCCTAGTTTTAAAATAAGCAGCAAAAAAATATGTAACATAAGTATCCATTAATTATACAAGTGAATGTAATCGTATGTATGTAACTTGAAAAGTTTTTAACATTTTATTTATTATAAATATGTAATGAGAAATTTTTTTATGGGGCTTGTATTCCACTATTTTTCTTGAAGAAATGCTTAGCCGCCGCTTTATCAGGAATAAATCGGCTGGGCTGGTATCTTTACACGGTTCTAATAAATTTAAAGAAACCTGCAATAACACTTTATGTTACTGGAAAGAAATTAATTGTCATAAATGCGAAAACAAAAGTTCAGGATGATCCGAATTTCGGATAGATGGAGCTCTACTGAATTGAAATTATTAGCTTTCACATACCATAATTTTTGTTTATCTCAGCGCTATATCGGCTCGTACACGCTAAAATAAAAAACGAAAATAAAATATAATTTTAGATTCTGTAATAAAAATTTAATTCTGTATGAAGTAAATATAATTATTTATAACAAAATGTGAACAATAATAATGCCAGTTGACCACAAGCGTTGAATAAATCACTCAACAGGAACGATTGTTTTCCTTCACCGTCAAAGGAAGAAATCACTCGGAAATATAGCTCGCGTGCATTAGTTTCATGTTGTGCCTTCTCTAAACATGGGGAAAGTGGTATTCTGCCTATATCAAAGGTTCTTCTTCTATAATAAATAGAGAACACATGGTTAAAAATGTTGAAGGAATATCTGGGAAATACTTGTCAAATATCGTGTTAATAGTCGGAGTAAAAAGATGGGAGATAGCTTTGTAGATAGCTTCCGATTACTTCAAATTCATTTAATTTAACGATTCATTTAATGTTCAGTAAACGTATCCAAGCCTAAGTATAGAAATTAAGAAAATTGTATTCGCAATTAGAAACGGAACCGAAATGTATGTCCATTTAATTCATTTAGTCAATTAATTCGTTGTGCTTTATTATAGTTATAAACAATTCGTTTTTATAATTTATTATATGTAATATGTTCTTCTAAATTTATTTTTGTAAATATTTTTATTTCATTTATAAAGCCTTACTAAGAAAAAAAAAAAAATCAATATTGACTTTAGTGCAAAATAATTACGCAATGGTTTATTATTATTCATTACTATTAAGTTCTTATTAATTATTACTAACATTATTAAAAGTGATTCAGAATAGCTATATCAAGACTTAAATAAAAAAACAAAAACAACTTGGATTGAATTTTTAAAAAAATATTTTTTACACTTAATATTGATTGTTCTTCAATTTTCATAAATAAGCTTATGAAACCTCTATTGGCAGTCTTTTTGAAAAACCTTCATGATAATATCGATTTCCGTGGATCATTCTGAGGATGACCTGTGACAGACGAATTTTTTGTATTATACTCGTATACGATTATTGGATTCGTCTTGAAACGTAGAACCTCAAATTTTGAGTTGATTTTCTTTTTTTTTCTTGGCTTATACAAAGGTTCATTATTGAAAATAATAATCCAAAACAACTCGATTTTAGAAAGATAGCAAGATAAGAGATAATTTTGATTTTTTATTGAAGTTTCATACATCTCCTTCGGGCCCCTTTCTTATTTTGGTTTAATATGGTTTATACACGCATGCATTCTAGCTATTAGGAATATTACTAAATTATACGAAATATGTTTGGTTTTTATTGTTAACATGTTTTTTTATTATTATGCGTTCATTATTATTAGCATTTGAATTTTATTTTATATCATTGAATTTCAATACATAAATATAAATCGTTGTTGATTTTACATTTCATTGTTTACATGATGTTTGCATGATACTTATTTTTCTGCAACTCTAAAGAATCTGAGAATTACAGAATAAATGAGTATTAAAATCGTTTTTGTTATAATCATGGGCATATTACAGACATATTTAACTTAATAACATTTTAATACATTCATGAATAGGCTATTGCAAATGTTAAGAAAAAAGATATTATCTCATGTAGATATTTAGTCATTAAATAATTTTATTATAACCAATTAAATTGTCATAATTGATGACATCTATAATTTACAGCATAACAATGACGATTGAGGAACACATTTTTATAGGAAACGAAGTATTTGCTATAAGAAAGTTTCAAGTTTTTAATTTATGGGCTACCTTTGGCAAACACTTTAAGATAAATAATTTATTTTAATATGTCTTTAACTTTATCGAAAAATGAATTCATGCTTTTATTAATTGTTTGTTTATACATTTCAATATCAATTAAGCATCAATTATCTATTGATAATATTAGTGATTACTAATAAATGTTACTTTTCCGTACGGGACCGGGAAATTACTCTCTCTTCTTGTCCAGAGATTTTCATTTTTATCATTTTTTAAAACAAGAAGAAGAATAACATGTGAACATACATTCCAAAATGTATACATAATTTCGATAAACAGAGCCTCATATTATTTTTAATAGTGATATGGGAATTGATTAGATTCTATTATTACTTTTATTTTTTTATTATTTTTTTTTGTAGATTTAAAACTAATTGGAGATTGCACAAGCAGAATTTAAATGCAATAAAAAAAAAATTAATTATTTATTTTCTTAAGACAAAATTTATTTTAGAATAAAATTAAACTATTCAAATTATTCTTCAGTATTATCAGCTGACACTTCTTCAGAAGTGTTAATTAGTAGAATTTCACGCACCCATGTATTCAAATGTTTTATTTTATTTTCCTAGGAAGAACTCGTTTGATAATAGTGGATCTGAAGTTTACAAAAGGATTTTGAAGATGTCTTCATCCATTAAATTTCTTTTTTATTCTTCTTGAATGAAATTCAGGATATAGTCGTAAATCTTCATTTCTAGCTAAAACAGCTTCTGCAGAAAGGTGCTCTAAAGGAAGTAAAGTAAAATAATAATTATAATTTTAGCTCCTCTATCGTAAATGTTATTTGACGTCACAGTTTCTAATTTCATTTATTTTTCAAAACTAAACCTGTAGGTTTCTGCAGGTAAAGTTTATTAAATTACCTTCCAGTAAATGTCTTTCAGTAAAGACCAATATAATTTCTCGATGTATAAGATAACTATTTTGTCGCATTTATAAAGTATATTTAAAACATGGGTAATTTATTTATTATTAATATAATTATTTGATTAATTAATTTTCTATTTGATTTTATGTCTAATTAATGAATCATCACAACATATATGATAAACAATGTTTATTTAAATGGAGTCTGCAAGTATGGGTAGGGCAGTTGTTCATCTCAAGCTTTGAGCAATCTATTTAAGACTTCGGATAATAAAAATTTAATTGGATAGAATATATTTTTTAATTAATATGGGAGCTAAAACAATGAAATCAATAAAAGGAGTTCGGGTAATGTTTTTTTTCCAAAAACAGCCTTTCTGAAATCCTTCAAACTGAAAAAAAAAAAAAATAGAAAATTTAAATAAATATTAAAAAAAAAATATATTATACACAAATGAAACACAATTTTTCCCAAGTATTGGTAATTTGTAGTTTGGAACGATTTATATCTGTAGGTTGTCGCAAGTTATATGGGATTTTTTTTTATTCTTTCCTCAGTGGTAATGTAAAACCTTTCTTTTAGATGAGTAATGCTTTTAACAATTATCTGCTATGGATATGTAAGCGAAATAATATATTCGTAAATATAGCCAGACAATTGCACGTAGGTGCCTATAGTCTATGCAAATAAACTATAATTAGGGAACGTCTCAGAATAAATGTTCATTTCACTTAATACAAAATTATAATTAAAGAAAAAACGTAATTGCTATTTTAAAATCCATTAGCCTTTGAACATTATCAACAACATCATTCAGCTATTTATCAGATATTTTGGCAGAGAAGGAATCACAACAAAGCTGTTAAGAGGCTTAGAGCAGATGGACGGTAAATAGCCACAAGAAGTGGTACAGCAGCTGCTGCTATGGTGCTACCTGCAAATCGGACAGGCAGGGCAGGCCTCGGACCACAGGATATAAACTGATCCGGTAGAAAAAATAAACCGACAGAACTAATGAGATTTCACCCCTCCTTGCGGTCTGCCGTACAGTCCACAAAACTGGTAGTAATCTTTGGGACAGCGTTTTACCTGGAGTGGTTCCCCATGTCACGCCCTTTAGCTACGGATCTTTAGCAAAATATTTACTTATCCTTTATATCTCCTATGAATCAGTTCTAGTTGGGATAATTTCTATATATATTTATTTTTTTTTATCATGCCGGACGATATATATATATATATATATATATAACATTGTACAGCATGAATTATTCTTGATGACAGACATTTAACTAAATCTTCGGCAGATGTACATCGATTAAAGACAAAACTTGTAATATATGTATTAACGGTGATTAAAAATAAAACATAATCCTGAAACGGAAGTGTCCCCCTCCTCTCCATTTAACTTTTCGATTAACATTTCCGTTGGAAGGTTTCAGCTAGACATCGGGGATCCCAGAAGAAGCCATACAGCCAGATCAGCGAAAATATTCGGGAATATAAGCTGATTTACAGTAAAATAGTCAGCAATATGAAAAAACTCTAGTTCTCAGTTTTCGTCTCCATGTAGAATAATTCTTTCATATTTTTGTTTTAAAAGTTAGTCAACACTGTTTATAAGATATTCATTAAATTTTATTTTGCATATAATTGTAATTGTAAATAATTTACCCCAACAATCCATAAAGGTAGGGGAAAGGGTCCTATAAAGAGATACGTTTTTGTAAAATTGTACTGGAGATCTCCCAAAATTACATTTGCCAATTTTTAATTTTTTAATTCTATAACTTATAATCTTTTGAAACGTTAAGAAACATTTTAAAGAATGGTATCGCAAATGAGTTTTCAAATAATTTTAAAATAGTTGTGTTGGGAAAGGGTTACCCGTTATGAGATAGTATGTATTCTTTATAAGAGACAGTGTCTCACGTTTATTTTACAACAAAAATGATAAAAATACTTCTTTACAGTTTTGATAATCTATTTAAATTAGTGCCCAAATAAATCTTGCCTAAATTTGGCATTTTTGATTAGAGATAGACAAGATGTGTGCTTTAAGTCTCATTAGGAAAAAAAATATAACTTATTATGTAACAATAAAATAACTGCTAAATGTGTAAACCTTTAAAGCTAAAAAAAAAAAATATCGATAAAAGGAAAAATCCTGTTGTGTCTCAAATTATTCTATAAAAATTAGAAAGTTTAGGACTAGTGATTAGTGACAAATAAACTATATGAAAGTTGATTATAAACAGTAAAAATCATTTTTTAAAACAACTTAACTTGTGAACCAAATCAGCTGTCAAACATAAGTCACAAATTAGGGATTGATCCTTCTATACCATCATGCGGATGTCAACTGATAAGTCACAAAAATTTTGTTTTAAGACATGTTGAATGATTGCAATGGTCTGAATAGAAAAGGCTCCAATCGGGCAAAGTTTTACTTTTCTAGTGCCTTAATGATCGATCACTAGCAAGCAGTTCATGTCGCAATTGATAAGTAACTCATGAATGTAGAGGAGATATAGCGGTGTCTCATGTTAGGCAAGTATCTCAGATAGGGCACTTTTCCTTACAGTACTACTACTTAGATTCATAGAAAACAATCTAGAACAAGGGACAAACTTAATTCAAACGGATGTACAGGATATTTTTTGCCGAAGTTAAAACGATAAGGACTTGAACATTGATAGCAATACGTACATTCGTCAGCGATTTTTCAAAGAGAAAAATCCACTCACACAATCTAATACTAGATATTTTAAGAATAGAGGGAAGTACGGAAAAAGTGGATTCCCTGGTTAAAGCAGATCTCTTTTGAATAAAATAGTGTAAGTGCTGAAACCTAGAGATAGGGGAATGGAATGTGTAATACTAGCGAGGGGAGTGGTAAAGGGAGGAATATCATCAGGTCATGATAAAGGAGGGGAAGTTTATAACCTATAACCTGTAAGTGGTATTAATAGAAGTATTTATGGTGTTTTGTTGATGTTCTTAGAGAATTTGAAATTAGTCACCAATTTTTAACGAATTGAGAATTGAAAATTGAAGTTAAAGTGAAAATGTAAAAAAAAAATAATTGAAAATGTTGTTTTGTGCCTAAAGTGGACCCTTTTGAATTCTTAGTTTTATTAGTTTTATTTTTTTAGTAAATTTTATTGAATGCTGAAATGAGAATTTAAAATTATTAATAATTAAAAGTTAAGAATATATATTAATGTTATGTTTTTTATTGTAGATACTGATATAGAAAAGGTTATATATTTTCATTAAAAGCAAGAATTAAATAAGAGGTAATTCAATTCATTAGATAAATAAATAGATAAAAACCACAATACGACTGTAAGGGATCAGAGGGTCCACTAAAGGTGCAGATTTTCATTTTCTAAAAACATAACAACTGTCCGTGATTTAAAATTGTTTCATTCAATTTTTGTATTAAAGAACCTCACAACTAAGTAGATTTTTACTTTTTTGAGCTTTTCAGGTTAATTTCACCTTACACCTTACGGATATCATTAAGCAAAGTAAAATCGGAGGCCCACGTTAGGCGCACTTACTCTAAATACAATTTCGTGAGAAATTTCAAAGCTCAACTGGCCAATAATTGATAAATGATTGAACATACTTTTACCGTTATAGTCATCTAAATATAAAATTAAGCTTTATATGTGCTCACAAACACTTGTTGATTCAATAAAATGCATCTCTGAAATAGACAATACGGTTAAAAAGCGGTAACAAAATATATTCATTTTTGATTTTGTCCATTGAAGACCATGAGACACTTTAAATGTAATTAATATTTTACAGTACACCATGCAATGATTATCGTTATTCCATTCCGTTCCGCGTTTGATGACGGGGAGGCCGCGGTGGTAAGTAATCATGTGATAGAAGAGATGTATCACCATTTATTTCGTGCCGAATCCACAGATTAAATCTGCACCTCTCACTCCAGCCGAAATTCGTTGGTGACCTAAAGATAACCCGAAATTTCTATCCTAGTTGGTGAACATAAAAGTCCTTAATACAATAAACAACAAATAAAGATTCAGATGCTGTTATAATAAACAATATCAATATGACGCAGATATTTATATGTACCTAGGTTTGTAATTTAATAAATTAACTTAATAGACTTACCATAGAAAATAAGTTCTGCTGAATCAGTATTTGCTACATCTGTATATCACAAATTTTAATATATCACATAAAACGATTTATTGGATATATACGTACATTTAGGAGCCATCTTCATCTGCACTTGATAAAATTTGATGAAAAATAATAAGAGTATTGGTTTATTATATAATGGTAACACTGTCATTCAAAACTTCACCAAATCCTTTAATCTTAATTAATAAGGAATGTATATCATCCAATTAATTAAAGGATCATATAGTAGAATACCGCACATCAATGTGTCCAAATCATAAATCGTCCTGGACTGCATCCCCTATAGCCATCCCCATGAATTCCACCATTGCACGAATATTAAAATAGTACATAGGTGCAAATGATACAAATAAATAATCTTTTAAAAACTAAATTGTTACAGAATTCGATTAGTTAAATTAAATTAAATTTTGTCTAAGAAAAAAATAAGTTTATCATGTTTATTGATACTTTGAATAATTCAAGTATTTGATAGCATTAGTCCGTAGTTGATAATTATTTGTATTTAATTATTGATGATAGCAGATAGCAAAAGACTGGAATTAGATTTTACTTATTGGTTTCTTCACAATCAATCTGCCTTAGGGGTGGAGAGCATCAGCGGATGACAATTCAACTTCTTTTATTTACTTATTCCTCTGTTTTGTGCTCATTCTGATTCACTCCTGCCTCTCTCCCGCCTCCTCCCCACCCGGAGAGTGAAGATCGTGTGAGGGGTGAATCGGAGGGTGGGGGGGCGGTAGGCGTGGCCACTCAGGGAACGCCTCCAGAGCGAGAGTGGGGGGTAGCGGTGCTCCGGGCGGCCTCCAGTCAGTGCGCGCCCCTCGTGACGTACTCATCAAGAGAGACAAGGATAAACAGGCAGAGGCAGGCAGGAAAGGAAAGAAGAACAGAAGAAAGAAGAATCCGTAAGCTCATGTCAGCGGCGATCTGATGCTGGTCGGGACGATGCAAGAAGACGGGCCTCCTCCGCCCAAAGTGAGGGCAACAGACTTTTCAATTGCGGCAATAATGGCAAGGCCGGCTCCCCCGACACCACCCACAGGTAATTAATTAAATAGATTATTAGTAATAGATTAGGCTATTTACACGATAGGTTTTCTTAGGTCTTACACGATAGGTTTTCAATAGATTATTGGTTCAATACTGTACATATTGTAACATATGCTCAGAATGCAAGCAAATTAAGAATCATTCAACATCTGTATCTACACTATTGAAATATCCTTACAATTAATTATATGATATTCGCATCATTTCAAAAAATAATATCAATATACATATACATAAAGCAGTTGAAGTAAATCTAACCGCCGCTACCTGTAAACATGAGATACTGTATTCTTATTTTATTGTGTCATTATTGTAGTTAATTATATCCAATCTTAATACACTGGTAATGAATACAATATTTTTATAAAATAATATTATATTTCATAAAGTTGATTTAATAAGAAAAGAGCCCGCTTTACAGTCTATTCTATTTTTCAATTTTATTCAATCATTACCACTGCTTATTTGTGTTGTTCTCAAACAATTTATGTCCCAATCGTGTAAAAACAAGTAGTAATATAGATGCCATACTCACTTATAACCGTATTTTTAAAAGATTTCTTTGACCTGCATTAGAAACTTATTGACAATATTACTGACGAACCTATTATTCCTTTATGGTAGGACTTTTAATGATTTATAATAAGTCTAAATATCATTTGAAAATGTACAATCTTTTATTATAATAATTTGAAGCACCAGCCCAAGAAGAAAAACAATTTAAATTTACATTCCGCCTTTCAAAAATTATTATAGGAGAAAAAAGTATTCGTTATATTTTACGGTATGACGACAATTTAAAAAAAATCAGAATACTTTTATAAATTATAAGAATTATGACTAATTCTAATACTGCCTATAAGATTCTTCTATATCAGAGCTATAATTGCTTAGCTTAAATTTAATACTGTAACACAAGCAAAAGCTAATTTTTTAAGTGATTTACAGAAAACAAAATAATCTTTTACGGTAATTAAGCACTAGCAAAAAATTGAATTTAATTTATTCTATTACTGATTTATTAGAACTAATCTAATTAGATTTTATAGATATTCAATTGGCTATATTTACAATAATTCATTATTGTGTTTACTACAATGTATAAACTATGTGTGCTGCAGCATTATTCATTAATAATAAGTTACATGCTTGTCAAATTTTATATAATACAAAGCATAAGTTTTTCAATAGTATTTTTTAGTTATTCATGCGCTTGTTATCGTTGTATTTTATTTTATTCCAGAATATTATTACTATTTTCTAAATTACTAAATTACTAATCTTCTGTTTTAATCTATTTATAATACTTAATTTTTTAAATATATCACTATATTTCATCACTATATATCACTATATCACTATAAGTGATATATATCACTTATGTTGTGCTGAGGAAGTTTTATTTGTTGATTACCTCGCTTGTATTTTGTTGTCAATAAACAGTTTAGGTAAATATTCAATTTATAAGGTTATACAATTAATTATGATAATATTACCTAATATGTTTAACGAATAATTAATTACTTCATTGATAATTTACATTACCAAATTATTAATCATATATGAAATTATTATAATTATTCATTGTAATAGATATAATGGAGATGATAATGATTAAAAGGAGTTAATTGAATGTAGCATTTTATTTAAAAATAAATAATTAAACTTGATACATTTTTTTTTTCCAGCAGAGTATTTTATGAGCATTAAGATAAATATAAATTTTTGATAAAAAATGAAAAAGATTAGACCACTTATTATATCTAACCAAGGTTTGTTTGTAAAAATAAGTTGGTATAGCTTATGGTATTGTATATTAATACTTAATTTTGATTAATCCGTATAAATATCTTTAAAATAATTAATAATTTAGCCTTGCTTGATATAATAGCACAATAGTTGTTGAGTTATACTACACACACAGGAAAACTAATGACTAACAACTATTAATAACTATTAATGACTAAACATTAACTGTAGGAGTATTAACGTCTGATAGTAATATTTTTCGCCATCTTCTTTACACCATCTTCTGAAATTTATTTCAGTTATATTTTTGAATATTACTGTGAATTACTGTTTTTATTTATGTGCAATGATATTTTTGTGAACTAAATCATAAACAAATTTTAATAATTATGATTATTATAAACCATAAATTGTATTTACAGTATACTATTTATTTTTATTTTTATAATTTAATAATAGGTATATTAAAAAATATTCAATATGTTTTTTATTTTCAATCGGCTAGTGTACATAAGATGAGTTGGTAATATAAATTCAATTATTATTCAACTGTTATAATTAGGTTGAAACTTGAATAAAAAAATGATAATCTACAAGCTACTAAAATTACAAGGATAATGAATCAATCCATGAATAGTTTTGTAACACTCGCGTTAAATAAAACGGTTGTCTCAGCTTTAAAAGACAAAGAAAAAAAATATGAAAAAAAAACCCTGACTATTAAATATGCCGACGGATAACCCAGGACCAGATGACTTCCTGCATCTATAATAACTTCTAGCTAGAGCTTCGTGCCTGCATTGGAGTCAATAATTAGTTAATCACTAATTACTGGAATAATTAAAAAATTAGAGGAGCCGGCGACCAATAATGATGGACTACCACCACTCCTTTTGCCTCACCAATTTCAGTACCATCAATTATTTCATAATGATTATTGATAGCCTCATATTAGATTGATCCCTTTTTAGGGAAGAGGTATTTTCTTTGTATATATTAGGTATAATTTTAAATTAATATTTTTAATCAATAATATTAAACCTATTTGGGTTATTCACATGTAATCGTTAATTTTAATCCTTAAAAACTATGACCTAAGAATCAAAGTACCTATTGACAGATTTTTAGATCAGTTTATTCTTAATGAATTCATAGTTTATTAAATTTATTTCAATTTCGGAACCCTGAATTCTTATTGGTTTTATGCTTATCTTTAGGTTTTATCAAATGTTTGACGGTATTTTCATTTATATTGTAACCAACGAAAATTCGGGTACTTAAAACACTTAAATATGCTGAAAATATTTTGAATATATGACTTGTATAACATTAAACAAATAAAATAATTATATCATGAATTTTATATCGTGTTGGTCTTTAAGTTAAAGTATTTTCTTATTTCGTTGCTCTTAGCTTAAACCAGTCACTTTATTGAAGTATGCTTAGAACACAACATTCCCATCATAATAACGCAGTTTAAGACCTCTGGAGTGAACTAATGATACCAATTTTGGTTACGGAACAGATGCAATGATGTACCGCAGACATTTCCGGCTAATTTCCTTTTCCAAATTTCATGGAAAAAGCATGACTATGTACATGTCTATGAAAAAATATTTATAGTTTAAATTTATATGAAGCTCTTTAATATGCATATGTTTATTTAATATATATATATATATATATATATATATATATATATATATATATATATATATATATATATACACAATGCGAGCAATCTTACATACACACCTTCTATATGTATATATATATATATATATATATATATATATATATATATATATATATATATACAAACTATGGGAGCAATGTTTCTAGCAGCCATGCACACTTGTTCACTACAAAAGTCCTTTCCAGAAACAATTTCTGGCCGATAAATTGGAAAATTGATTTTAATTCGTCTAGACTAGTAAAAAATTAACTCTGATAAACATTTGACAGATTTAAATTAGTTTTACATTCAAAATGTTGACTGATATGTTTGTATTGAGCATTTATAAAGGTATACCTGGTAGCGAATTTCAATTTTAATATTTTTTGAAGTTTTCTAATGAAATCTCAATAGGAGAATATTTAAATATCAAGCAAAAATTTAGATTTGTCGAAATCATATTAAAAAAAAAATCTATTAATAATGATATATTACGTATTGCGGTCTTAGAAATTGCACTGTGTGTTACTAAAAATACTGTTCGATATTAAAATTCCGTTTGCAAATCATTCTTGTTTTATGTGACAACATTTTTTATTTGGATAATGTATCTCTTGAAAATTCACTGTTTTCTTGCGTTTCTTTATAATATAACAGTGATTTGATCGAAAATGATGAATTGAATTTTTCGTCCTTATATTGAATTCCTTCTTTATATGCAGTTTCATTATTTACAACCTATTTCTTCCCCTCCGACTTAAAGCTAAGCTCAAAGTCCTAAGCTGTGATTAGAAGTTCCGATTGGCTTGTCAATCAAATGAGACATAATGTGCAAAAATATAGGTATATATCAGTAGGTTGCTGATTTATACTGATATCAAATAAGCAAAATTTAGCGTTCATCACATAAGATGAAATCATCAGCTGTTAACAATACAATTTTCGTGAATTTTTGATTCATGACCAAGATATGATAGTTTTTATTGGCATGAATTAAATGTCAAATGTATGTTGGCCAGTACTGGACTCCTAAATTTGTGATATTTATTTTAATATCAAAATTTCAAAAGACAATTGGTTTCACGTCATTACAGTCTGGAATCAGCTCATTGAAGATATTCAATGAACTTTCAACAAATTTTTAAGGCAACTAGGCTTCCTTCATGTCTTCTGTTGGTTAACAACTAACAGGTATATAAAAATCGTTTAGGTTTTTAAGACACCATTCCAATCTTCGAAACAATTTCTTAAATTTACATTTCTACAATTTTTGTCACTCAATCACTCAATTAAATTCCAAAATAAAAAATTAGGATTCCAAAATAAAAATAAGGATTACTTGTCTCGATTGGAAAAATATTAAAAATACGATATTGACCCGAAATAGCCATTGAAAAAATGACCCTGCCTTTGAAATAAGGTTTATAGGAAAAAAATATATCAATAATATTTCGGCATGAACTTATACATTTAGATCTTGGCTTTCGAAAGTATTATATACCAATAAATTCAGCTATAAAAGTTTGTCCTTTATCAGAATGTAAATATATATACCACTGCAATTGATTATGTACTCAAATGAAATTCACGGAAAAATCAATTTTCTTACCTGCAGATTCTCTTTTTTAAGAAATTTGAAATGGGCATTTGATAATAGTTCGTAGCTTCTACAAAAAGAAACAATACATTATATAATATATGAAACTTTTTATATTTTGCCAAGTAAACTTTTACAAAATAATTGTTCGGTCAATCTTATACATCTCAAAATATGAGCGATATACAAAACCTTTCTTTTATGAGAATAATTCAGTAGACATGGCGATAATTTCTGGTTTATCGAAGTTGAAGAAGAATAAAATGGTCCAAAATATTTACAAGGGGATTAATTTCGACTAGAAATCGGGGCTTTCTCGTTGACAAGTGATTTTCCAAACACACACACACACATATATATATATATATATATATATATATATATATATATATATATATATATATATATAAGAATAACAGAAGGGCCATAATGTTCCCAAGCTACTTTAATTAATAATAATAATAGCGATTTCAGGGGAGGTTTTACTTCTTTTAAGTCTTTAATCTGTTATTCGAAGCATTTAGTCTTGGACAATAGTAGTAAAAACTCTTCTCCTATTAGTCATTAGGCTCTCCTATAATCTCGTTAAATAAAATATGCCATTTAGTATGAATGGATTAGAGTTGGTAGTAAATACTATCGAAGTATCTGTGGTTACTAGTCAGCGAAACGCTACTCATAATTGCCTTGACAGCACAGTTCATTCAAATCTTGGTCTATATATATATATATTTCAATTTCTTTTTTATTAATGTTTAAAAAAAAATTGTTTTCCATAGTTCACTGTAGCCAGTTGATAAATGTATCCCTGGGTCATGAAAAACGTGATATCATAATTATTTTCTGTTGAGAACAATTCGAAGAACTAAAAAACATTATTAAACAATATTAAAAAAACTAAAAACAATATTAAAAATTCATCTGTGTAAGTTTTCTCGAGAAATATTTCTGTTTCATCGGAATTTTACATTTTTTAATTTTATTACATCGATAAAGATTATTTTATAGTTTTATTTCATCGACATACAGTATTTTGTAATTTTTAACGAAATGAAATAGTTTTGTTTGAAAACAACTTAAACTTTTTTATTATATTCGTAAATAAGATTACATCATGATTGAAATCGTAGTTATCTAAGTAAATTTTCTTTTCTTGAATTTCTGTTTCATATTTCATATTTTTTCGTTATTGTTCGTAGATTTTTCTACTGAATAATTATAAAAATTATGAAACAAAATTGTTTGTATTTTATCCATGATTGAATATTAATTATTTTGGCTGAAATGATATTATCTGCATATATTTTCATAATTTAAGTAACTTCTTATTGATCACTCAAGTATGTGAATAAAATTAGAGGTTTTATTGTATTTATTGTAATATTAATGATGTGTATTTCACACATATCATATAAGAGACTACAACGTTTATATACACAAATGCTAATAATTTTTTTTATATATATCAGCAAAGAGTAAGTCCATATCCTATACCGCATACCCATATGTACTCCACAAATTTATTTTTGGGTGCTGTGGTAAGGAAATCCCAGTTTTGTTCTCCTCATAATGACAGTTTTATCTGCCCTCCATGACTTGCTAAAATATATTTTTATAGTTTTGTATACATATGTATTTTCTGGTCCAAGAAAACAAAACATGTCCGTGCATAAAACCCAAAATCGAAAATCTTTGTTATTTTTTGTTAGCTATATTAAAAAATAAACATTTTTTTTTAGTGGCGTATTTTTAAATGTTCACTCAGGTGGAGTGGAATTAAATTAACATAACACAGAATCTTTCATTTAATAATCTGATTTACGATCCTTTAATACAAGAACGGACAATTCACAGAATATTAGTGACATTTTTTGTGTCAAAATAGTCTATATTCTTTTCTACTTTTAAAATTTCCGAATCGGTTCCATTCATTTACAAGATATGTGGAAGATGCGGGCGTTTGTTCAAGATAAAGGGTACTTTAACTTCTTGATTAATTCAACAACTGAGAAATTTGCTTAATGTTTGTATTTATAGATGAATACGAAACTATACTATCTCAGAGTTTAGAAATAAAAGAAGAAAATTGGAAAATAATAATTGCAAACAAACAGGTCCGAGTTTTTACACACACACACCCTCGCGTTGAAGAACAAAATTAATAATTTTTGTATTTTTATACATAATATTTATGCTTTGACGAATTACAAAAGTATATAATAAATTCATAGTATTATCAATGCCAATAATTTAAGAGATATTAATTCATATTTTCATAAAAATCGATAAGATAAAAAAATATTTTTGTGTGTTACATACATATTTCTTCAAATGCAATCGTCAATAATTTTATTTATTTTTTTTTATTTAAAAAAAGATGAATCATGCTGAAAAAGCTAAGATTAATCAAAAGATTTTTTTTTTTAAATTTAGAAAATGTATTTTGAGGCTTTATATAATTTTTTTTTTAATATAAATATTATTGTATTGTTTAAAAAAATAATATATTAACAAAACATACATTTTCATCTAATTTTGTTTTAGGTTTAAGTTTTAGGGAAAACAACTCAGATGTTTTGGAATCAAATATTAAAAACTGGCTATATGCTATGATAATTCCAAAAATTAATGGTAAATTTTTCCAATTTAGAATCAAACTCTGAGAAACCATTTGAGTTGAGAGTTCAGGAAAAGAAATTATGACATTTTGATAAAAATATAGTATTATTTCACGACAAATATTAAATTAAATCTAAAAATTAATTTATAATAATAAATTTTCTATTGGAAATATGCGTTTATACGTAAAAGATTATTTAAATAAAAACAGTTTTTGAAAATAATCAGTGGCATGCTTTTATTTTTTGGTTAGAAAACACTGTCTTCTAACCTGCGATTTAATTTTGTGTAAAACAAGTATGTCAGCCAATAACGGGTCATTTTTGCGTTACTTATGAGCATTCTTTTGAAAAAATATATTTTCTTTTTAATTTTTATTAATTTTTTGTAGCTATTGTTTAATTTCAATGTTAGTTTATTCTATCAAAGTTGTTAATCATCTAGGTACTCAATCGGGTTAACATACTGTGTGCGACGTGTTTCGTTTTTTGAGCAGGTATGATGTAATGTATATTAGCGACGAATATATATAGACTATAAATAGGTTTAAAGAATATTTAAGCAAGAACTAAAAAAACAAAAAAAAAAAAACCGAAATCAAATATGCTAATTCAAATTTTTAGCAAAAACAAAAGACATAAATAATCGAGCTTATGCGTTATTACGAGCATTTATAACTTATTTCTGTAGCATTTACTTTTGGGATTACTTTCCACAGAGGCTCGGTTCGATTACCGATGTCCATATGTTGTTGTTTTTTAAGAGAATAGTCCGAAGAACTTACTTTACGCTTGCAAGTACATACACATATAAGAACTGTTAACTCAACCTTCTCGGACGAATTCGGTCGGCATGTCTTCAGTGAGTCACATGGATTCATACGGTTATTATTATCACCATTGTGAAATTCGATAATCTCATAATTGTTTTTTTAAAGTATGCATATATTTACTCTTCTTGTTTTCAGGGGGAGACAGTTGTTCGGACAGCGAGGAAGTTGAAGTTGACGTGGAGGAGTGCTCGGAGAGCGAAGTCGAGGCAAAGCCTAGTTCGGAGGCCTCTGACTCAGAAGGGAGGGAGAGTCCTGCGGGGTCGACAAGGACGAGGTGTAACTGCCAGGACCTTCTGGGGGTGTCCTGCCACCTTGAGACTAAGGAACTCTGGGACAAATTCCACGAACTTGGAACTGAGATGATTATCACGAAAACTGGCAGGTATGTCCTTTTATTTTCTACCAATGGTATTAATATTTTAAAAACTCAAAATAAAAAAATAAGTAAAAGCAATCATTAAAGATTATCACGATATGAATTATTAAAGTTCAAAGGGATAAAGCTGTATACTAGTTGTTTATTTTTGCACTGTACTCATTAAAATATTAATTTTTTTATAATTAATGTTTACTCACCACACATTTTAGCTTAATCGTGGTAATTTAAGTAATACTACTCGAAATAATTAATTTGTTTAATTAAAAATCATTAATTATTTGTTCATTGATACTTAGAAAATGAAATCTGTAACACTACTACTTAATGAAGGTTCAGTACTTAGTAAGGAACTACTGTTTCTCGATTACCCGTAATGCAAGGATTTGATCTGGACAGGATCACGCTCAACTGCCAGATTTTTCCCCAATTGCAGGATGAAGACCCCCGAGGGATCTCCCAACTTAGAGGCGATCAACGGCTGAAATAGCAGAATATACAAAATTTTCAGCCACTGCCGGATTCGAACCAGACCCGAGAGTTAGAAGTCCAGTGCCTTACCCGATGAACTATTCCACTCCTTATTGATAATAAGGATGTTAATAAATCGATATATGTTGGAATATATCAGATGATACTATTATATATAGGTTTGGTTAGAGTTAATAAGGCTAGGTAAATAATTACTAATTGTACTACCTGACACCGTTTCGGGTGTTACAAGAGAAAATTACAACTTTAATATCACTTATGGCCTTGTTGCTCCTAATGATTACCTGAAAAATTACCTTGATTAAACTAATGTAGTCTTGTGATTAACGCTATATAATGATGAAAGTGCACATGCAATTAACGCTCTATGAGGCTTTTAACAATAGTTTCGAATTATAATAAAATGCATCCATTAAAAAAAATACATAATTTATTTAATCAACAATGGTTCTCAGTTTAGAGAAATCAATGTTCAAAAGACCTTTTGCGTATTTTATACAAATTTTGATCGATTTTCCTTATTTTTGGAGTTCAGGTATGCGGATCACAATCATTATTTATATATATTTATTAAATCAGTCCTACGCCTAATATCACAAATGTTAAACAAAATTTTAAGTTATAATATTTTAACAAATACTAATTGTTCAAAATATTTTTTTAATAGTTTTTTACCAATTCGAAATTCTCCTTAAATGGTATTGCTTTTTTTCTCCGGAGGGTTTGTGCCCAAACCCTAATAATAATTGTCATGTCCACTTTGGATGAGAATAAAAAAAAAAGATAATCTTGATGTGAAGAAGTCACAAAACATGACAGCAGAAGGGTTTTAAGTAAACCTCATCATAAGAAAAATAGTGGTTTTATACCTGCAGTTACAACCTGCAACGACTATATAAATAATAAATTATTTTTGGTAGATATTTCGCTTAGAATTTTTATTAACTCAATTAAATTAGTAAGCATATTAAACATGCCTGTTAGGTATCATGTTTATGTATGATACTATGTCCTTATGTCTGTCTCTGACGCATAGCGGATTTAAATAAATAAAACAAATGCTCTAATCGTCAGATCCCAACGAACCCCTAAGTACGAAAGAAATAACGCGAAATCCAAAACATATTTATACTTTCTCTTTTCCTTCAACGGGTGGTCTGTCGGGCTGTAATGGAATTTGACATTTTATGAATTTGTGTTTAGAATAAAAAAAAATAAATAAATAAAAAATCCGACATAAAGAATTAGAATAAAAACAGGAGATGAAGGCTATAAGAAAACGTGGGCGGCTGGAAGCGTCAACTGAGATGGTGGTAATTTAAAATTCAAATTCCACAGCTGTGGAAGGTGTTTCGAATGTGGTGGCAGCATTGCTACGATAGTGCTAGGCCGATAGTCAACATGTAAATGTCTTTTCGGCTCTTTGCTACTGTACCTTATCTCATACTCTACTTTCTTGTCAGTCATGTTGACTTCACTTCCTGATAACGCCTAGGCCTTCAAGATCAGAGTACTTAGACTGACTTAATGGGCGGTTATTAGTGGTCTAAATTCAAATACTTACACACAACTGACATACAATCTTGCAGACATATAAAAAAAAATAAAATGCTGGATATATCCATAATTGAGTACACCACGAAATTAAAACAAATAATAATTAAATTTTCAAACATGTATTCAGTTTCAAATGGCCGAGCTGGTCGGAAGAGTACCTCAACATTCTCGAGTCAATACCGAGGCAGGTACGAATCCTAGCTGCAGAGGGTTGACTTTTATTTCGTTCCAGACCCACGTAATAATTCTCGTCCTTTTCACTCTTGTTAGAACAGCTTTTTAACCTACTGGATAACCCACCCTTCCTGCCTTAGTGGGAGCAAATAAGGAAGGACATTGAATCTAATAAACAACAACCAAATTTGTGTAAACTTCATAATAGGGTTGATAAATTACCTTAGCGGAATGGAAAAATAACTTGGAGCCATACATAGTTCAAGTTAAAAATACTTTGGGAAATAGAAGATAGCTTTCGATAAAATACCAAATTGTAATCATATTCTGTTTTTTCCATTTTAATCCATAAAAATAATTTATTATTCTTCATCTTTTTGAATAAAAAAAACATTGCTTTGTGCCAAAAAAAAAATCACTCGGCCAAAAAACATTTTTAAAAACAAACATAAAATTCTTAAGTAGAACATAAATTAAAAAAATCAGTAAATTTAAACATAATCGTCAACCAATAATGACCAAAAAAAAAAATTAAATTCTTCATTAATCATGAGTAAAACGTAAAGATTTAAACAATTAATTTAATTATACATACTTTTATTATATTATATCTTTTATTATAGCTCTTTATCTTCATCATCCCCCATGGATTGATTGATTGTTGAAATGGATATCAATTTTGTATTCAATTCATGCCTATAAGGACTAATGAGATTTTGGAAAACAAAAGAGCGGAGCTATAATTTAGGCAATTTTGTAGCTTTTTGGCAATTAAAGACTAAGAAGTTATGTTAATGAAGTGGAGGAGAAGATTCGATTTCTACAAGGGCTTGGTTTGTTTGGTGTATTGTTTGGCGAGATGCCTTGAAAGTATAAGTTTTAGTGATTGAAAAAGGGTTGCCTATATTTTGAGGAGTAACCTTAATCGGTATGCGATAAAGACAAAAAATATATAGGAAAAAAACAATAAAAAAACCACACATACTTTGTTTAAATCTCAGAAATTTAATTATTTGGGCTTATTTTTCCTGTACGATACAGAAAATCACGAAATTTAACAGAATATTTAAAATTACCCTAACTTTGGACCCGTTGATGTTAAGTAAATAAACACGTATATACTTTTGAAGGAAATACAATTTTCTACGACATCCTTTCTGTTGATTTTTCTATGAAACGAAAGGATGAGGAGTTAATAAGACAAGTTTAAGACAAAAAACGCGAGATGAAAATCAATTTTCCGGAAATTGTCGATTTATGAAAACGAATATCTTGAAAACTAAAAGAGATAAGAAAAAAATGACATTCTTTAGGATATTTTATTAACTTTAACTCTGTACAAAACAAATTTTTCAGTCTGACGCTTAGTTTTCGAAATAGAAGTGACAAACCGAAAAAGGGACCTTTGCATTCCCCTCTCCCCATGAAGCGGAAGGGATAAGGGCTGAGGACTTTTAGTATGCTTACCTCCTAAGTACCCCCAACGAATTCCCAATGTCAAATGATTCCCCCCCCCTCTCCATGTTCTCTACCCCCCTATTTTGGTCATTCATTGACTGGACTAATAATAATAATAACCATTAACTAATAATAATTATCATTTTTACCATTGATCCATAGAATTAATGCTTTTAATAATTGTTGCTCAAGCTATAGAAGTTTTTTTGGTATTTTTTTTTCGGTTTGAAATTTTTTTGTTATTACTCTAATTTATTATTACCTATTTTATTTCTTTTGCACATAGCTAGATATCAATATTATTTTATTTTGACTGCACACAAAACCTAAATAAACCCATAAATATGTGATTAAAAAAAAAATTATTATTAATAGAAGTCCTGATGGATCTATTTTAGCAAGATATCGAACGGAGCAGAATAAGATGTTGAGTAAAAAGTAATTTATGTCCAATTGGAAGCAGTAGCAGCTGGCACCGATATCATATAAGAAAGGCCATTCGTTATTGGCTCTTGTCAAACGGTTAGGAATGAATTATCCAATCACCGGAGCTATTTTATTTTTTCTCCCTTCTCTAACTGTATCTCGGTAACAGGTTTCCAGTTACTTGTGTAATAGCTCGTGTAATGAACTCGGGAGTCAATTATATCTGGATGTGCAAGAATGTCATTTATTCCACTGGTTCGGATATGATTAGGAATGCTCATGAGATCAAATTAATACTGTGTTAACAGTAAATCATTTTTAATAGTGATAGATTCAATTCAATTTCTCGCTATTGCCATACAAACTGTTATTTACAAGTAGCAACCGAATAGCAACATTTACTACAGTATCTCTAGTTTACTATCTCCATATTCCTATTAACTCCTAAAACTTATACGGTTACTTTGAAAGGGTTGTTTAATTCTATTTCATTTGATTGAATAAAAATAGTTAATGAAAATTATTTACTTCAGGAAGAAATACTATTTTATCTATAATTTATTTATAGAAATATATCTATAGTTGAAAAAAAAGAAAAGGCATTGCAAGTCTAAAACAAATAAGAAATGTATAATAAACATTTAGTCTAAACCATCATTGAAATAGTTTTTTTATCATAATCTTCTGCATATTCCATGTAATGCTATTTTTAATTTATTTATTTTTCAACAAGTGTCTTTAAATGCCCGAAAAAGTTCGATAAATAAATACCATTTCAGGATATTTAAAAAAAAAAAATTAGGAAATTTTAAAATTAAAAATGTTTAATATTTTTTTCATAGCAGCATAGACTATTTTCAATACTAAACCTCAAAAATTGTAGTAAAAATAAGTTTTACATAAATATCTATAAATAAAATAATAAAAATAACCGACAAGCATATTTTATATCATTATATAGATTTTGAAAGGTTTGACCAGATTATGATAAATTAATTGAGCCGAAAATGTTGGCGTATCTCAGAGACATAAAAATAATTTTTTAAAATATTTTTAGGCATATTTTTTTTAAGTTTGTCAGTGTTTTAATAGTAATAACTTATTAAATAGAATTTTACATATAAAATTACTATGGAATTTGATCCTGACCTTAATTTTATTTATTGTTGTATTTATTAAATTTATTATTTTTAGTGACTAGCTTGTATAATTGGACTTAATTTATTGCATTGGATTGGTTATATTTACAAATTTTTAAAATATATTAATACAGTTTGCTATGTTGTAAATAAACTAAATAAGGGCCTTTTCAGGGATACCTGAGGATTCCGTTAAGGCCGAAACGTTGCATCTAAATAAAAGAACTTGTGGTGAAATATTTGTATCCTGCATTTATTTATATTAATTACATTTCACCTTAAATCTATAAGCATATATAAAATTTTATCTTTTTTTATAATTTCTCGATAAGAAAACAATCAAGAAAACATCGAAAATAGTAAAAGTTATTTATATTCCCAAACCGAAAAAGTCACTTCATATTAGTCTTGAGTCACCCTTCAATGCTATCGTGCAATGGGTTAGAAAGAATATACTTCTCGAAACTCTAACATAATCCAAAGATCACTAGAGATGTGGAGTCATAGAATGTAATCATGTGTAATAGAGTGTAAATAGAGTGGAATCATCAAAAATAAGAAACTGTCATTAAAAATATTTAGTAATTACAGCACTTCTATGTTAGATGGCTAAGCAACAATCTAGGGTCATAAAAATATTGGAAATGTCTCCGGTACGGTTTGGCAGCTAATTATTTACATACATTATCGCATGTAATGTAACATATTTGAACCGATAAGATGAAGTTCGATTCAGGAAAACATACTTGGGGCCAAAGCAACGCACTAGAGATGAATTGAAAATGATTTCCGTGGGTTGAGGGATGAAGCTTTCCAATTAGACAATACGGAACATTAAACAGCTAACGACAGGAAACTGTGCTTTCTTCAGCTACGCCATTACGGCTTTAAGGTCGTTATAATTGCCTCTTTTCCTTCAACTCGGCCCTGATTAGATGAAATATATGGGAATCCTCTCCGACTATTGTGTCTATATAAAGTTTTTATGCCTTGTTCGTTTTTTTGTGGCCTTCTTGTGCCAATAATCTAATCTCTCTTACGTGTAAGATGTTCTGAATTTTGCTGACGTACCTAAGCTAACTGGCCTCCGGGACAAACTTCAAGATTGCAGCCCCAGGTTCGGAACTAAGGGGGCAAAGTGGGCACTTGCTCTGGGCGGCAGAATTTAGAGTAAAATTTATTATTAGATTAAACAGATAATATTTGTTTTTGATTGTTGTGACCTTAATTCAGTCACAAAATGAGTTAATGTTATGAAATGACATTTATTTCAAATTATATTACCTAAAGTACCGTTATGAAATTGCTGACTTTTATTAGAGGGAGATTGATAAAAGAGGCGGCAAAATTAAGCTTGCCGTCCTCCTGCAAAGATCCTAGCACCGGCTGTGTCGCCTCCTACCATAATTCCAGGTTTCTGCTTCTAGGGAAATACGATACCGACAAAGTCTCGATACCAGCACTCATTCAAGCACTTGAATCAAATATTCGATACCACTATCGAACGGAATATTGAATTAGTAGTATCGATACCCAAACTAGATAGTATCGAAAGGGAAGTATCGATACTTTACTTGTATCTGTCGGTATCTTTGATCCTTATATGCTTATCATATATATTATTTCATGATTACTTATTGAAACGTATTTTCTACTTAAATCCAATAAAATAAATTTTCTTCTTGTAGCGTAAAAAAAGAAGTGAAAAAATAAAACTAAAAATTATTTTTTTGCCCTCCAATCACCATATCGCCACATTAGATACATTGCGTATCTCAGATTTTAACCATTTTATTTAAAATTTCTCGTTTGATCTCATTGATAATACTGGTTTGATTCCAATTCCAATCAAAGCTAACTAATGAACGTTTAAAATAAATATATTTTTTTGTTGTTTAAAGAAATATTTAAGATAAATACAGTTTTTCTTACTTTCCTGAAAAGTTGATAAAAGTAAAAGACGTCAAGTTGCTTCTACAGAGACGATATTTTCACTGCCAAGTAGATGATTTCAGTGAATCATTAGTTTTTAATCTGTCAAAAGATCTGCATCGCTCATCTGTAGTAGTGGAAGAGAGCATAGTAGTGGAATCAGCTAAATTAGTCTTTGCTGGTTTCTCATAAGCGATGACGGTCAGTTGGTAGTTCCCATAGAAAATTTAACAATTATTTCGGACCCTTAAAGGGAGTAGCTCAGTGAGTAAGGTGAGTCCGGATTCGAGTCCGAATGTAGTAGATAATTATTTATTCTGTTATATCAGCTGTGGATCGACCGTGGGGTTGAGAGACCCTCCTGGGGTCCACCCACACTCTATAAAGTGAGTAGCCTTATAAGTTGAGCATGGCCAAATCACTACTAATACTAAGTACTGGACCCAAGACCATGGGTTGTAGTAGTAAATTGATTTTATTACCCTCAAGCTCAATCATCGGATTTATTTGATTTTTTATGTGCTTTGATAAAATACAAAATTTTATTTGAAAAATTGACAAATATACGAAACTATATTATGAGAGACATTGGTGACTATTGTTAGTTTAATTAAATCCTTATATATTTATTTAAACAACAGCAAAAAAGTAGATCAACGATTAAATTTTAATTAATTGTTTTTTTCTGGTGTTGCCTTAAGTAACCCTAATATGGCAATGAAATAAAACTAAACGTGAACTTGATCAATTATCTTCCCTCAGAGTTACAAAAATCACCCCTCTCCCCCACCCCATCACTTCCAAAATAAGAGAGACGCGCTAGAAGGCATGAAATGGGATAGAAGGGAGCGGAATTAGGAAGGGTCATTTGCTGCAAAGTCCCCAATAGACTGAAAGATAGCGGCTTCAACTCCTTTAAACTCTCTTCCCACCCTTAACTGTCCCTCCGTTTCTCTTCAAACTCCTTTCAACTTTACCCTCATTAAAGTCAGTGACGGGTTGTTCCAGTTGGTAGTTTTATCATTCCAGTTTTCTCTTTCATCTAGTTTTTTTTTGGTAACAGATCTCGGCTTAATCAAGTCTTGTGCTGAACCAGCTCGTTTTAAAATGTTCTTTCGCAAGGATCTCGCTGACAGCTTTCAACTGTTGTGTATTGTATCCATTGATTGAGCAAATAGAGCAAAAAATAAATTATTCATCGGTTCAAGAACATAAATAAAACGCCAAGAATTCTCTTCTTGTAATCTCTTCTATTACACCAGGATACAAAAAAAAATAATAATTTTTTATTGCGGTATAGGTATTGGCGGGAATTTAGATACATTAATGCACTAAGTCCCACATCGTATTGTTACTTTTTCCAAATTGATCCTATATCATTCGATCAATTCTATTTGATTGGCATTCATAATTCTGCTCCTTTTGTAAAATAAATGATTTTATATATTTGAATTAATAAATAGCAAATTTTGAGTTTTCCAACCTATATTTTTTTAAATAAAACTTGCTACCCGTTTCGAAACACTCAATCGTTTTCTTCAACTGGCACTAAATAAAGTGTTTCAGTTTAAATAATTCCACTATTAAAAAAAAAAAAAAAAATTGTTTTCTGTAAACAATTATTCGTCTCTGAAATCATGCGTATTTACTAACTTGAACGGGAAAAAAAAAAGTTTTCGATGAAAACGTAAATAAGGCACCAGGTCATTTCCTTCAAATTAGGCTTAGCTTATACACATTTAAATAAATCAGAATTGTAATAAATAAATAATGGGGTTGTTTGGAGGCTGGCCCGCAGCTTGGGAGGTAGAAGGAGGCAGGGAGCCCGATATATCAGCCCTTTAGTAAACAGAGGACCCTACCTGGGGGGTGAGGAGCCCTTACAAACTTTATTTATATAGCCGTAGTTAATCTTCTCGAATTATCCAGGTGTCAGGCCGTGAAAAACTGCTAGCCCATCCCTCACCCTTACTACGAAAGAATTTACATTATCTATTATATATAACCTAAGTGATCCCATCTTCTTTCTCATCCGGGACACCGAGGAAGTTTAAGCCTCTTTTGCGATGCAGTTTGTTCTCTTAGTGGTTTATATAAATTAAATGTGTCAATTAAGAGATTCGTATTATTTTACTTAAGTTGTTAATTTAATTTGATCTGTAGAACATGATTGAAAATGGATCTTTATTAAAAATTTCAGAGATATTAGAACATTAAAAAAAGAAAAAGAAAATAAAGCTCAATTTTGCAGCAGGTAAAATAATAATAAATTTAAATCTAAGTCTCAAGATCAAAAAATAGTCTCAAGATGATATTATAAGATAGTAATATTATATAATAAAATTTAAAAGATAAAATAAGTTTAAATATATTCCGAAGTTATCACAGTAGTAAATAACTAACCAGCAAAAAATGTTAACCATCTAAAAAATGCTAACATAATAAAGTTCGTCCAATATCTCCGTTTTCCTTCAATATATGTTAAAATACTTTGGAGATAATGTACTATTTCTATTATTTTAGGTTTGTAATTTTTAGGCTGCTTAAATAAGATGTACTATTTCTGTTCTCCATATAAGTAATGTTATATTTGAAACGTTTACCGATTACTTATCAACTACTACTTAAAAGATTGAATTTTTTTTTTAATATTTCAATAATGACCTAAGAATTATAGTTTTTAATTAATTTAATATATGCCATCGACTTTGATTATTTTATGTAATTAATTAATAATGGGTGGGTTCTATTTCTATTAACCTTTTAGCGGACAGTATTCCCAATTAGTAACAAATGTTTGGAATTTTTTAAAAAATGTTTATCCAAACGTAAACACTAAATCGATGTTTTTATTTGCTTATATAAAGTCAAAACTTATTTTTGGATGCAAAATCTGATCATTTTTTTAAATATTATTTTATATTTTTTGTTTTATTTTATTTTTATTAGAAAGGCTTCAATTCGATAATGCATTAGTATTGTTCATCCTTTTTCTTGTATATGTTTCTCTACAGTACAATACCGCGAGAAAAAAAAAATTAATTTGAATATGAATTCGGCTTATTAAAGGTTGAACTAAATTACATTAATTTGATTCAATTTATTGCTTACTTCTTTCCTTGTATATCTGTTTTGTTTATAATTTAATAAAATAACCGCGATTCCCACTACTCATTTTTTCAATTTGCTAAAGTACAGGAAAAATCTAGATAGTCCCATCCGGCCCTAAGACGCCACACAGGTGGACCTAATCCCTCGAGGGACCTCACACTAAAGACAATGAGCTGCTGGAGCACTTAAAAAGATATTTCTTTTATCAGCGCTCCCCGTGGTTAGTGCCACTACTAATGGCCCGGGGCCGGTAATAGATAGATAGGATCTGAAGGGGTATCCGGGGTCTTGTCTCCTTCCACTCAGAACAGACCAAAACAAAGCTTGCTTCGTCATAGAGTAATGTGCTATAGAACAACAAACAATCAGTGCAAAATGTCAGCATTTTGAGTATCACTAACTAATTTTTAAAAATAACTAAAACAGTTATCTTTTCAAAATATAAGCAAACACTACATCATCTGCCCCATAACGCTATACAAATATTTGGCCTAGATTTTCAAGTTTAAACCAGCGATACTCTTCCAAAACACAAACCTCACTGCCCTCCTGTTTGGAATAAATGCCTCGGAAACTGATCCGAGTGCTGTTGTGGTTAAGCCAAATCCTCAAGGTGGTCAGAGCCCTGAAAGGAACCCCTACGCATGGTTGGGTTTCAACGTCGACTAAGCCTTCTCCAGCTGAGCAGACTGGAGGTTCCAGGAAAGTTACCACCCAGAGCGACCGGGATATTGACTCCTCTCTGGAAGTCAATCCCCCGGCTGGGTGACAACCTCCCCAAACTACCTGCCCCTTGTTGATCCCCATTGTACCCCACCCTGTCAGGCTTAGTCAGGATAACTAGATCCTCACCACACTGCCCGCTACTTAACTTGAGTGCCACCGCATACAACTGCCAACTTGTAAAAATTCCTTCTCCAGGTACATGAGGGTGGATAAATATCGTGTTGTGCCAAAGAAAATGAAGATGACGTTTGTGAAGTTTGCGAAATTTTTTGATTTTAACAATTTCGCTCCAAAATCGCCGAGGGATCTTCATGGCGTTGTCTATTTTTTTGTAAACCGAGGAGCATCTTTTCGATTGACCTAGCCGGACTACATTATTCTAAATAAGCGATTTAAGATCTCCAAGCTTTTAGCTTCCGATTCTTTGGGGAGATATTTCTACTCTAATGTAAAAACAAACAGCAAATAAACAAATCTATTAAAAGAAAGTTTCTTGAATGAAAAAAAATCAATTTTATGTATTCTGAATCGTGCGGGTAAAATTTTGTTTTATTTTATTTTTTTTAAACTGAAATAATCAAAAGTTAAATACAAAACAACCGGCCATGAAATAATTGTTACTATCGAATTCATAAATATACTTTATATCACATTAATTGTAACATGAATGCTAACATATATATATTATAAGATATGTGGCGTCTTAATAATTGTCTTATCATTATCATTATTTTTCTTCTTATTATCATGCATCATAATTGTTTTAGCATGCAACGTGTACATTTCATATTTTAAAATATCTATTCGTTTAAGATAATTCAGTTTCGAAGTTACTTTCGAAACTGGAATTTCTTGAACTTGTGAAGGCACTTTTACATCACTAGTGAGGTCAGAAACTATGAATGAATCATCAATTTGACCATAACTAAAATGCTACAAAATGCAACAAATTATTGTGAATGAGACAGGCAGTAAATAGTCACAGGTATGCTCAAGAAATGAGAATGCTTGGGAAAATGATCTTTCAAGAACTCGATGTGTAGGCGTCGCGGCTTTGATTTCTATCTTGCTTTGAAGTCAAAATCGAATTCCATTGAATTAATACCGTACATTGCTAATAAAACACTGGATAAGAATTTTTCTTCAGCCTGTCATATTCTAAAATTTGATTACTGCTTTCTAATATCTCCGAATACAATTTACTTCGGTTTTTAAATATTAGATATTTTTTTAGTAATTAGTTGTGGAATTTATCATAATTTACTGACTTTCATCATCAGTTTAGGGATCTACAATTGCCCGAAATTGTTTTTCCTTTTGCTTTATGTTTAATATGTCTATCATGATTGTTGGAGGGAATCCTAATCAAGGTCAAAATAGTTTTAAATTGGTTCAAATTGAATCATTTGTGATTGGGTTATTAATTAGTGAGATATCCTGCCAATTCCTGCTGGCACAGCATTATACGTCCAATCACGTAATTCTGCATATAATCCTCCCCATATTCTCTTACAAATATGCAACTCAAATTAAAAATGCTTTGTGCCTCACAGGAAAAATATATACCTACGATCATTAAAAAATACCCAAAAAAATGTATGACATTATACCGACTTGTTCTAGAGTATCCCTAATTCTGTGGTCACGCAGATAGTTAACACTCTAAAAACTACCTCTGTATCCGCTCGTGGTTGCTAAGACAACGCATCCTCTGTGCAAATTTATTCATGGCTTAAGCGGCTAGGCTATTAGTAAATAAAAATGTGTTTAATTACCAAGTTACTTGTGTAGTCATTCTTAAAGTTCATAAAGCCAATTAATATTTATATTTTTTGCAATGCAGACTAAGTTAGTCTGTGTGTATATATTATGTTCCTTGGATTTAATGTTGGTTGTCCTCTGATTAAATATACTGTGTTTTTTCAATATGACGTATTGTTTGTTTAGATATATTTAAAATAAATCGTATCTGAACAAAAGCATTCAGATAAGCTTGAAAAATAACTGAGATTAGAATGAGCTATTATTTTTCAACGCTAATGGATGTCACCTAAACGTATATATTAGCTCCAGTCAAAGCAATGTTAATCATTTCTGTAACTTATAAACGATTTGCAGTCTTTCTTTAGGCCGGTTAGTTCCTCTCTTTTCTCAGCCAACGAAGCCTAAAAACCTTTGATCTTCATATAAAATATTATATTTTCTTTTCCGCTAGATAGCTTATTCATGATTTGTGGGCAAGGTGTTAACCATATTTTATTGCTTTGATCTGTTGGAGAACTCGCGAGGTGGCAACTACAATTGTAGAACACGAGAGGACTAATGCTTTCGTGACGCGAGGCAGGTGGCCGTGTCGGGTGATGCATATCCTTGGCTTCATCTGGTATTCTTAAAGTGTCTTAGTCGGGCCAAATGTTCTCCCTACGTGACGCTAAAAATCTGCCTGAGGGAACGTTCTTTGCTGGTGACTTGAATGTCAGAGGACTGGCATTCTTTTTCATTCAATAATACTGAAAAATAGATCTACTGGATTAACATAGAGCGCTGAGAACTGTTTGAAAACCAACATTCGACCAACCTATTAAAACTCTTTAACTCAATTTTCATTGGAAACTACCGAGATATACCCCTAGACTGGTTCATAGAATGGTTAAGATTGAATATAAAGTACTAAAAAGGAGCTGGACGATACATTTCATTTTTTGATTAAATAAAACTGAAAATCCGGAAAGTGTAGCTGCTAGGTGGATTCTGTCCTTCCATATACTTTACAATATTAACTTCTAATTCGTCAATCGTTGTTTCTTTTTCTCTGACAGTTACGAATGAAACAAAAAAATGTCTAAAAAAACAATTCATTTCGAATTAAAAATATATACTGCATATCAGAATGCCAGAGATAAATTGTCGTATGTCCAATTTTGTTGATTTTGATTTTATTATCCTATTTGATAATCGTATTTGAGTCTGGTCATATTTTTGGAGGCATAATATCGTAAAGACTTAAGAGTGATCACTAGCAAGACTGGACCTAGCGACGAGAGGGAGAAAAGGCAATTGTTTTAGGTTATAATATTATGGTTAGGTTAAGCAAACATAATTCTGTTTTTTTATTTTTTTCATCTTAATTCAGCCAATGAAATGCGTCAATGTTAAAAAATGATATTTATTTAGAAATTTATTACCTAAAACATTGTTGTTGACGTTGTGGGGGAGGAGTGAATGAAGGCAAAATTAAGCTTGCCCATCAGGCAAATATCCCAATTCCGGGCCTGATCACAAGCAACAAGCATTGCGGTCTGGAACATCTTTTCGGTCTCTAGTAAACTTTTGAAAATATTACTTGCGATAGTTTAACTTCGAGGTACAGATACAGAATGGTATATATAGTGTAAACTACGAAACCGAAAAGTATCTTTAAAAATGTTGTTCATGTATGTTCCAATGTATTTGTTTGTTTTCTTAACTCTAATTATTAAGTTTTACCGGCAAATATAAATTGTTTAATTTTTGTAGTTAATTACTTTGTCAGGGTTTCTAATTCCCTTCACCTGATAAAATTAATCGGAAATGTTCTTTTTTTTTTTTTTATCGCATCCATCAATAAATTATTAAACATATTTTAACCCGAAAAACTAATTGTACGATTGCTCATTTTTATCAATGTATATAGGTAGCACATATGTGTGCATCGCATAGCTCTTCAAAAATATCTTGCAGCGGCCTATGGATATGAATTTCATGAAAAATCAGTTACCTTACTTAAAAAAGAATTTTTTTTTTTTTTTTTTAAATTTTTATTTTATTAGTAACTATCCATTTTTTTTGTGTGTGTGGTTTGAACCTAGGTGGCATTTCGTTTGTAGTGCTCTAGAGCTAGGACGTACATCACAGGGACGCTAGAGAGGCTAAAACAGAAACCGCCGAGCGCGGTGCGAGTTTTTCCGACAGTAATTGGTTCGCGTGCTCTGGGCGGACTCCTCCATTTCCGGTGGCCATTAAATCCTTCCTGTCCTGGCCGGATGTCAGCTGACGTCCAATCAGTCTCTCCTTAGCATCTACAAGTTTACAAAACAATAGGAAAAAGAAACCGTTATCAAATTTGCCGTTACCTAAAAATTTTCCCTAGTTGGAGTTGATTTCCTAGTCAGAAAGAGGCTTTCAAGTTCAAAACCCAATTAGGCTCTTCATCGACGATTCATTCACTTTATAATAGTAATTTTCTAATGTTGAATACTTTGCTTCACCCGTAGCGGTTTGAAACTGTTGAACTGAACTGTGACCCCTGAAGGGCTTATAATCAAACTTCTAATCTGCGATAGTACCGGTTTAAAAAAAATATGTATATAAAAGCTAATCTAGCTCTTCTTCCCATGGCTTAAAATACTTAAAAAATAAATAAATAACAATCATTTATTTATTTTAACCATAGATTGCTTTTATTCGTTCGTTAATCTCTGGAGGCTTTTGAAATAAAGGATGGTTGGAACATCGTATAACAATGCGTAAATTGAAGTATAAGTGGCCTATTGGATGGTAATTTAGGTCGGAAAAACTGTGGAAAACTCGGAACAATTTTTCCGACGGCAGATGTCGGAAAAAGTGTTTCGTGTCACGTTGCTGAATGGCTGTTGAAATAAGAATTAGCTTTAACACGCCGCAACGATTGACAACATGAAAAAACGCATTTACTTTTCGTACTCGACAAGCAATTTGGAACATTTCAGGCAGGAGTATGTATTACGAGGAGAGAAGAATTTCATTCGAATCCAGTATCATGCGTGGTAATCAGTGTATAATTGTTGGGGTTGTTAGTATCGTAACAACATTCCTATTTGATTTTTCATTATAACGGACACCAGTCATCTTTGTTATTTAATTTTCTATGATTTAGGCAATAGTCTTGTATCTTTTTAATTTAATTAATAACGGAGTAGAGGAAAACTTCTAAGGAATAATCAATGTAAAACAAAGCACCGGTGGTTTGATAACTAATTCAAAATTAAAACCGTTTCCCACATATCTATTTTTTTTCTTGTGCTTGCCCAAAAAGAATTCCGGTAAAACAGTTGAAGCGGAGCTATTGTATAGTGTGTTCTCTTCCCCTTAAAGGCGGGAACTCTATTGCTGACAGACCTCTCTTCGATCGAAAAACATAATATGTTGAATTGCATATAACTCGGTATGTATATATATATAAAATATATATAATATATAATATATATAATATATATAATATATATATATATATATATATATATATATATATATATATATATATATATATATATATATATATATATAATATAATAATAATATATAATATAATAAATATAATATATATATAAATGTATACATATATATATATATATATATATATATATATATATATATATATATATATATATATATATATATATATATATATATATACATATATATACATATACATATATATATATATATATATATATATATATATATATATATATATATATACATATATATATATACATATATATGCATATAATTAATTCAACATATTATGTTTTTTTTATTTGGAATTCCTGTGAAACAATCGAAGAGAGGTCTGTCAGCAATAGAGTTCCCGCCTTTAAGGGGAAGAGAACACACTATACAATATATATATATATATATATATATATATATATATATATATATTTATTATTTTTTTTAAATTTTATCAATATTTAATCATTAAGGTATATCCATTAGAATAACTTGGTGTTGAATTTTTGCAATATTTTTTTCCCACATTTCCTTCACGCTTTCATTTGGAATAATTGACATTAAAATAAAAACAGAAATTTTTTTGAAAGAAATCTGGCAACCGAGTTCGCTTCAATGAGCTCACGGGATCCGATACTAATCCTCATTAAAACCCTTCACCAGTTTGACAAACGACGCTTCGGCGGCTGGAGATGAAAGGCGCTGATCCCTTGTCAGTGCTGTAGCCAGTAATCAGGAAGAAACGCCACCCACATTAACCAACCCACGACCCTACAAGTTCGCGCGCGTGGTTCTATTGTAAGATAATTCCAATGGCTTTTTAATTAACTCAAACCTATCCCATTATATACAATCCTTTTATTTTGAATTTTTATGGTCGAAAGTGTGGTCCATAACGTTTATGGGCGATCGAGTTAGGTCAGATCTTGTGAATTTGTGCTATTACGGAGTTCAGTGGAGGAAGAAGGTATGTAGAAAAAGAATAATGCCGGCATCGAACCTATTGGTCCGCTGGGCTTCATTATTATATCATATAAAATTCAAAATAAAATTATTATAATATTTAGTAGAGGTTATCAATCATTTTTTAAAAATCAACATGTAGTTATATCTAGTATGTAATTATATAAAATATTTAATTATATGCATATTTTTAAAACAATATATAGTTATATCTAGCGATAATATAAGTTTTTTTAATCTTCAAATATTCTATTCGGCGTTTTTTTTATTGTTTTTTTTGAGAAGCATTTGAAGTTGACGTTCATGAAATGAAATAGGTTTTTAAAGATTATTATTTATTATATAATAAGTAAACGTATTATTAACTAAAGTTTCTATGATATTTCGTCGTAGATTGGCATTTATTTTTTATTGAAAAATTCTAGCTGGCTGAGTTGAGTTGAGTTGAGCATATAAATTTTTTTTTGTACCTAAATATAAAGAATTTCTTCGTTATTTTAAGTCTAGATTCATTGTTTCATGACAACGAAATAAGAATTTTATGAAAAAAAAAATATGAGAACCACATAAATCAAAAGATGTCATATATTTTTCTGTGATTTCTTCGTTGAATGTTATTTTACTTGTTAGATAACCCAATACTACACTTAAATATATATTTATTTGTTTATTCAAAATTACATCATTGTCCATAATGTTTTCTTTTAAATTAAAAAAAAATTAAGATATATTCGTGTCATATTAAATTTAAATGTTCAATGCTGGATTTCTTTTTTATATTTCCATTCCACTTAGCTAGCTAGGATAAGTTTTTGTTTTTCATTTTAATTTTCAGTGAGTGATATCATATAAAATTATTTAATCAATAATTATACATGTTTCTCAGAAGCAACATATATTGGTTTACCTTTTTTTCTTTCTTGCCTTAAAAACTGATTATTTATTTCATTAATATAATATCCTAAAATAATCAAATTATAATAAGAAATATAAAAAATAAATAAAAACATTAAAAAAACATAAAAACTATTCATTCCATTATTATTTTAATTTATTTATTTTTATCTTTATAGTTATTAACTATTGTATGATAATAATTAATAATTATAAATATTATAAGGATTAAAATAAACCTTTGTTTAATTTGAATTGTAAAATATTAAATTTAGGCGTGGTAAGAAATCATATCTCTTCCGACCCAAGCAATTTTGGGTTAGTCACCATTTGTCCACGCACTCAAGAATTAACATATTTTTTTTTTTATCTGCCTATTCCAATCGTAAGCCACTAACCCAAAAAAGTATTGTTGAACACAAGGGTACAGTCGTCGACGAGACCCTGCGTGTTCGGCAGGGCACGACATTGTTACCAACTACGGGCGGGGATAAGGCAAAATATCTCTCTTGCCACTAATCTCCCCTTAATTGTTTATTGGCACGCAGTTAAAAACTCATTGTGTTACATGCATTTCTGACCAGCTGTTGCACTCAAGATAACTGTTGACCGCTTTTTCCAACCATAATCCGAACCTTGTGATTAATTATTTCGAATAAATCCGTTTCCTTCCAAAGCAGTATTAAGGTCGTTGATAAAAAGTATTATGGAGATCAAGAGTTTTTTTTTCTAATCCTTGATTCAGATTAAATTAAGTAAGGCGAATGGCTGCCAGAAATGCATAACTCTGGGAAACTTGTATGCTTTCTCGAAGAGATTTGCTTATACTTTAATTGCCTTATTAAGGAAGAAGAACTATAATAATAGGTCATAATATATATGTATTTATATTTTATTAATACTTAAATAACTATTGATACGTACTTTAGGGCTTAGAGAAAATAAATCTTCCAATTTTGAATTATATTTATTGAATTTACTTATATGGCTTAAAACGTTTCGGGACAAGTTTCCTCTTTTCTCCCTATTCATATAAATTTGGTCATAATACGCTTTTACATTCAATCTTTTCTTGCATGTTAAGATATCGATAATACAAATAAAAAAAATCCGTAATATAAATTTTAAAAAAAATCTATTCAGCAAGGAAGGTCTCATCGTTTTCCACTGTCATATTTTGAACTGTCATATATTGGCATTTACCAATATATTATTCAAATATCAAGAATAGTGAATACAATTTGCTATTTTACTATATTTTATATTGCATCCTCGTTGTTCATTTATGTCGACGATGTTTTTTCAAAAAGGCGTAAGCGCCATTTATCAAACTTTACAGGAAACACATGAAACGTTTTTCCCCAAATAACAATTTTTATTTTATTCTTTATCGTGTACAGAGGGAGTTTATTAAAATGGCAAAACATTTATAATTAGAATAGGTTTTTAAGACTTCTAGCACTGCCAGAAGGTCCAAGGACAGATTGACGACTCTTAGTCGTTATTATTTGATACTTTATTTCGGTACCTTATTTGGTACTTACGTTGTCAATATTCAAATTTTAGATCCCTTCCATTTTTTTTTTCGATATTTCATGAGCAGAAATCGATAGAGGTGGTGTTTACGTCCTATAATAAATTGAAACCTAAATTTCGAATTTTTGCGCTTAAATTTTCAAAAAACGTTGGTGATATATGGACGGTATATATATATATATATATATATATATATATATATATATATATATATATATATATATATATTTTGGATACGGCATGGCAGCATAGAAAGAATGCCAGAAAATGGAGTTTTAATAGCGTTTCTAGACAAATACTTCAATACTTGAGGTGAATGGCAATGAAATACAACAACGGGCCCTAACTCATTTTTTATGGCTTATCTTAAATGCCCTGAACCGGATTGGCAAGAAAAAAAAATCAAACAAATTATATAATATTAATAAAATATTTTAATTAATATATATTTTTTTCAAATGTACCAAATTACGAGTATATTAGTACTCTTAAGTTCTTGGACCGACATTTCACTACAACCCACATCTTACGAAATGAGGATACAACAGTTTGACTGAGCCATTAGATTTTTAAGTCTTTACTTATTTTGTTCCAAATCAATTCTCAAAAGAAAAAAAAATAACTGACTGCGGCAGGAAAAAATAAAACAGGACTTCAACCCCACGTTTCCAGAAATGCCCATCCTCCCAAGTCAGAGTCAGTTCTCAAGAAAGGTCGCCTCGGAAACAACACGGAGGATATTCACCCCGAAGCCAGGTAGGTTCCTACCCTACCGGCATGTAAACAGCACCCACAACCCAGATCATACCCCCTAGTAAGTAGATTACTGTCAATCACTTAGTGAGCCACTTCTAAATTACTAAGAGGAATCGGCAAAAGTTTTCAAGATCCTGTCACTTCTTAGTAATATCTGGAATAAATACTTCAATAATGGAAAACGAGTACTAATATGGACAGCAGGAGAGGGAAAAGGTTGTCCTTTTAGCATTAATTAATTTTATGAAGAAAATGTCCTGGTGTACCGCAGTGTATGTAAACCTAATAATGATACACACTGTCACACAGGTTGTACAATTAAGTATAAAATAGTCCTACAATAATAGAATACTGCTATAAACACATATACACACTCACACGCATATATATATATATATATATATATATATATATATATATATATATATATATATATTATATATATAGATATATACATAATATTTGTATCAATCTTTTTGTAAGTAGATACTTCCTTAATTAGAATGTTCAATAGCAACAAGTCTGACGATTCTTTCAACTATTAAAAAAAAATTTCTTCTTAGAAAAGCTATAAATGTAGCTGTATTATCATTTGCTCTCAATTTAAAAAAAAATAAAATAAGATTAATGATGAAAAGGTACAAAATACCTTTTTTTAAAAAGTTGTTATTAAAATATCTAAAAGGTCAATGAAGGCGATTTGTACGCTTAATTCTCCAATGGAATTTAAAATAAAATACGAATTATTTGCTAAAAAATTACTAAACAATAAACATTTGAAGAAGCTCAGTCGAAATCAACATTTTGGATCTGAATTCAATCACTGATATTTATAATTAAAATTAGACATGGCTTTGAACGTTCTGTTATGAAGTAAAGCCTCTAACGCACTGTAGAAAAACTAATCCCCATATCGACACTCATTCTCTATTCTATTGAAAAAATAAATGTAATTGATCATAATACTAAATTAACATTAGCTTTTCTTTTACTTTATTAAATAAAAGTAAGATAAGTTACATTGAATGCTTTAAATTGTAAAACAAGATTATTACCTGTAAATGTAGTAAAAATACATTTTATTGTGAAATCAATTAATTTGTTTCGTTACGAAGCAAGAGAGAACCAACAGATGATAAGGTAGTTTTTTTTTGTTTTTTTTTCTCGTTGACAGGTTTACAGCTAAAGAAGGATATTGATCGTGGCTTACAAATTATCATTATTTGGATTCATAGACCCTCAACTATTCGAAACTTTGTAATAGGCATCGTTTTCATATTTTTAAAAATCTATGGCCATTTATAATCTCTTACGAACCAGATAAAAGCACTTTATTTGTTAAAATTCAGTTACATCTTTCTAAATTAAATTTTTAATTCAAAATGCTTTATACTTATTTATCAATAGGCAATGGAAATGGAATAATTTTGCACTAAGATACACAATAATGCAGAGGACAATAAACATCCGCATTCCATTGTGTTGGTCACTATGTTCGATTTTATCCATCCATTTTTTGATTGACAGCGTAATGTGAATGCTTTTGTCTAGTTGACGTGTGGATGTGGGTTGTTAGGACAGCTTGAGTGTTCGTATGCGAATCATGCTAACATTTCAGAACGGAGAGCCCCTTGTCAACAAGAAATTACTTCAATATTATTTTTATCAGTTTCCTTTTTATTTCTCCTAATTTAAATTAAATAGCAAATTGTGTCTCTAATGCTAGTAGATATCTCATATTTAGCATCCTGTTGTGTTTCATATTAGACACAGCCATGTTTTTTATTACAGGATCAATTAATCCCATCAAATTAGAAGTTTAGGACTAGTTACCAGTGATTAATAAACTGTATGAAAACCTGATTATAAACAGTATAAACAGCTCGCCGTTTGTGCCAAATCATTCGTCAAACATATCACAAAAATTTTCTTTTAACACGCGTTCAATGATTGGAATGGTGTGAGTAGGAAAGACTCCTATTGGTAATGGTTTTACTTGCCCAATCCCTTCAATGATCACTAGCAAGTAGTTCATGGCGCAATTTGTAACACATGAACACTGGGGTGTCTCCTAAAGAGGCACTTTTCCTTGTTATATTAATCCTCTTAAAACATTAGTAGGTTTTCTGAACTTTTGATTCATAAATTCATAATAATATTAATAAACGAAGAGAACATTATAATTATATTTAGATCTAAAGATCTCCTAGTTGTATACAAAAATATATAAAAATTACCATATATATTTTACTTTATAATTTTCAATTAATTTTTGAAAATGACCATAATTGTGGTCGAATCTCGAATAAAAATAAAAATACGTGATAAATTTTACATATTTTTTATTCAATCAATGTACTTTAAAATCTAAAGAAAAATATATTTTTTTCCTCATCTTATATAATAGGTCTCAAAATTCATAAAAGTAGATTTATTATTTCACCAAAGTATTTGATGAAAATTATGCTAACAATCTTCGTTTATTATTTTACATAATGAACCTTTATAATCGACCAAGAAAAAAAAAAACATTTACCCCCCTCAAGAATTTGAGATTTTACGTTTAAGATACTTAGAATCCAAAAATCGTATTTTTAAAAAATCCGACCATCCACGGCTTTTCTCCGAGATTACTGTGCCAATTTTTTTTTTTTAATTTGGCATCAAAGTTACATTTTATCCCGGAGGATCTTCGTAAATTGATATTACCATAAGGCTTTTTGTCCCTAAATTCCGGTTGATCCTCTAATTTTTAATTTCACGTTCTATATGTCCACGTCTTAGCCATTTATGAAGATAGAGAAAAAGTATAAAGTGTTAATTATTATAGCAAAGGCTTAAAAAAAAATTGTAATAATTTAAAGCGTTTTTAACTTCACTAAAGTCTGTTTTACGATATTATATAGTTATTGTAATATAAATATTTATGTTTGTTTTCTAAGTTACCGAAACTATCGATAGTCTGAAAAAATCAGTCATATTTTCCTACCTTCCAATGTACCGCAAGTCAAACCTTCATCTGGTCTCTATTTCGCTCCCTTCCTTCCCATATTAAAAGAAACAAGCTAGCTGCTTGGAATAGATTAAATTAACGATGAGAAGGCAGGTAGCATGTACTTGGACCCTCGGTGACTCAGTACTACAATGGCCATCGGACCTGACAGCCTCAGATGAAATACGATCTCGCGGTCACGATGGCCGTGATCAAAGGATGGAAGGCGCCAATACGAAAAGGAAAAGGCCACATAGCTCAACCCCCCTCGGGCTATGTGTAAACGGTGTCCATTCCCATATCTCACCCCTTTTCGGGTTAGGGATTGGCGTATCACCCTTTTATGGCAACCGTAAGATCTAACAGTTCGCCATATCTCCGACAGCTTCGTAAAACCTTCACAGATTTGGGCATTCGTTTCCTTAACCGGGGAATCTACTATTACTGGAGCATATAAGGTTAATGGTGCCATTCCACAATAATTTATATTTAAAGCTATAAAGAACATTTTTACAACGTAACTGCGTGGATCGTATGTTATTTGTAGGTGGTATTGCTTTGGCTTTTGGGTATATCCACTTTTTAGGCATATATACTAGGAATCAAGCAATATCCAAAATCAATCGATGAAAAAAAAAGTAATTAATTACAAGAAATCCATACTTAAAATCAATAAAACTAACATGCCTTTTTATTTTACTGGTTAGATTCTTCACATGTTTGTATTTTTATCAATTTATTTATTGTACTTATTACTCAGTATTATTTGCAAGAACACTTCGGCATTTAGACTGCTAGGTCAGGCTTTAGACTAACTTCCGACTTAGGCTACTCTAACCTGACCGTTATTCTCGGACTAAACTAATCACGGTATTAGTGGAGCTTCGAGATAACATGAATCCAGAACTAGATTACTCACTGCATTTGTTTAAATTCCCAAGAGTGATGTTCCATGGCGTTAGGTTAGGTTAAATTCAACATAGTCAAGACTACATCAACTCTTGACTCGGCAAACAATCCTCATTTACTGATACAGTCTTATTCGTCGAATTCTAATCCATGATACAGCTGTTTGTAGTGACACCTCAACTTTGTTTTTCAACTATTTTATTAACAAATATTAATAATCTGCCACATTTAAGGATATTTAATAGATTACAGTGATCTGAGTAACCATTCCTTCAACTTTAGTATTGATTATTTTTTATTTATTTCGGAAATACAATGTTTAAAAAAAAATATTGATTATAATAAAACAGCTTATCTTTATAACCGTGATAAAAGAAAAAAATATTGAATAAACATTTAAATTTTATAAAAACCTCTTCTAAATAAATTAGAATGAAGAAATCAATTATTTAAAAAAATAAAAATTGATATATCTAAAGATAGAGGACATTGCCTAATGTTTATTAGATATATTTTACTTATTTCTTATCATAGAGTTTCTAAAGTAATCTTGTAACTTTAATTTTGATTTTTCTAAAAATTAATTTGATTTTTTTTTTTAAATGAACAAATGTTTCTAATAAATTGAATATAATGCCTATTGAGTGTTATGGGACAGAAATATCAAATGAAACTACACAGAATTGAAAATTAATGAAGGCAGGACCCTGTCACCCTCCTGGGAGGGGAGAAATACAAATACAGCTGATTGGTGGCCTGACATTGCAACAGGGGTCCGTCGTGGAGCCATTGTCGTTCCTCTGTTCTGTTTGCTATTCCATCTCCCCTCCATTAATTGGGGCTATTATGTTTACCCGCTCGCTTGTTTGTTCTCTTCCCTTTGTTCTAATAGGGCGTCTACATTTGAATTCGTTTCTGTTCGGTGTGAACAGATTGCTAGTTTGTTACGGTTTTTTTACAACCCTTTTGCCCTATTGAAGCCTAATACCAAAAACCGCCTATATGCAATAGCTGATATTGTATTACACGTCATGTAAATCATTTTTTAAAAAAGAAACACTCTTATTTTGCAGCTGTTAGCTTATAATGTCAACCAAACAAAATATAAAATGTATTCTTCGAAGCTGATTGTGGTTTTTTTATGATGGCGACAACCCTTTTTATTGAATGCTGTGTTCACGGCACAGCAATATTCATCCTGTTTTCGAACCATAGCTTACTAGACTTAATACTTTGAACTACTCTCTTCTGGTTTAAAGAGAACTAATCTACTATATTCTGCAATAAGACCGGAAATTCTATGATTTTTTTTTTCATTTTTCAAATAATCATTCCTAATTTTTCAAACAAAAAAAGGTGGCTTAATAAAAAGCACGTTAAAATTTGTATGAAAAACTATATTCGGAATGGAGAAATTATAGATGTTATTTATACGACATTATTCAAATAAGAAAATTGCACACATATATTGGCAAAAAAATTAAAAGCAGAATCTTGTGGGCGGAGCTTAGGCCGGGAAATTACATTCAAGAAGGAGCAAATTGAATTGAATGGCAAAATTCAATTTGCCATCTTGAATTTTATTTTTAACTTTCTGATTTGTTCGACATTCTTTCAATCGCGTGCACCGATTCGCATATTGATTTTTATTTCAATGACAAAAGTTTATTTCTAGGTGCATGCGCATTAAAAGTTTCTTACTAAACGAGCTACTTACGACGCCATACCGATTTCTTAAAAATGTATTTATCACTAACGTCGATTTTTTTGACGATACATTTAAGAGATTTAAGAGAGAAGTCAACTATTAAAAACTGTAATAATCATGATTTTGTTTAATTTAATAAATGTATTCATTAAAATAAATATTGTGACAATTGATCTCGTTCACCAAACCACATAATATTTATTTTCAATAAACTAAAAAAATATCGTGGTAACTAACAGCTTATACATTTATATGTTATATTCATGTTGGTTATAAATTAATAAATGTTTTTTTTAAATAGTGCACTAATATTGATACCTATTTCGGTAAAGTACCTACGCTACTTTCTTAAGCGAAAAAATCTGTAGTTTTTAATATGGGTAATTTTTTTTTAATTTTAGTTAAAAAATATGTAGCTTTAATATTTAAATTGATATTTTCCATCAGACATAATTTTTTATATAAGAATTACATTAGTCTCCGATGGTTAGGGTCCCATGCCGTCAACCACTATTCGAGGTGGTGATTGTGGATGACTAGGGTATCCGTGTCGTCAGGGTTCATAAATCATATTTGACAAGACAGATCCTCAGTCACTCAATCAATGTGGGACGAGATCTCGTGTGCTCACAATGTGGTAGCTTTGTAGCTACCACTGTAAATAAACATAAAATTCAATGATGTGCTTCGTTGACTATGTACTATAATGCTTGGTTGAAATAAAAAAACCAATAAATAGATAAAATATGAACACGAATAATTTAAAGCGACTTGTAAATTGGTAATTTATTGTACGAAGGATATTGTTTGTACTATCTTCCAATTATAGGAATTTGATAATTCGCGTTGCTTAGTAATCAAAGAATGGGATAATTCTTGGCAATATAATAATTGCGGAAACACTTCATAATACATGAGTAAAAACACACTCTTGAAATTAAAGCTCTAAGAATTACATATAACCATCGCACACTATTTCAAACATGTTCCCATTTTATACAATATCACCTACTATTTTTGAAGTAGCAACGGATTCCCTAATATTTGTCTAAACAATTGTATTTTTATTTTATTCATTTTGTATTAGTTAAAAAAAAAATAAAATAAATAATACTCTCTATGAATTTTCAGTGCAGAATATTTTCCATACAAATATTTTCTATTCTATTCATACAATAGAGTAGATTCAATTTGGATTGCATCTATTAGGTATCTACTTTACCCCACCCATTCTGAAAACTCTTGTGCCAGAATGGTTATGTGGCGGCAAGGCAGTGATAGTGATATCAGCGCCAGGGAGGTTATTGTTGTAAAATAGGTTTGCCGATATATATATAAAATTAATCATTTCATATTCCGTTTTTTTCCGCTAAATATTATTAATTAACTAATTTTCTTATTTCGAATTTCAATAGTCAAATTATCTTGCGTGTTCAGTGGCAAGCCTATTAATTACCTCCCTGATAAGAGCGGTTGTCAGAATTCTCTCTGTGTGTATAGTTGTCCGATAATCTTTGCTCTGCTATAGTATACCTCTTATGTACCAATTGTTTTGGAAATAAAAATACTGATTTAAATTATTGTCAATTATTTAGTGTACACCGTACCCCGACCACCAATTACACTAACGTTAGTTATGTTTGATTAATTTGAATAATGATAAACATTTTCCAAATATAACATGTAGAAAAACAATTAATACAATTTGCAGACTTACAACGGGAGTACGGAATTTTATGGAATTGCTTATTTACTTTGCCTGCATGTTTTAAAGAGTAGTCTATCTCTCTGAGTTAATGTATATTTTATATACACAATAAAATAAAATTCCGGAACTAAACTGAATTGCAACATTGCAACACTGAAGTGCGAATGTTTAATTTGAAAATTGTAATTTTATTAGATGATTAAATTTTTATATTTATTTAGCTGTTTGAGTTTTTTAGTTATATCGTTATATATATAAAATAAAAAAAATGGATATCTATGCAATGTCATAACATATTTTCAATACAATTTATGAAGTATATTTTTAAGGTTTTCTGATTGTATGTTTAAAGAATTCACAATGCTTAAAAATCCGATACAGTTTTAACACAGCAGATTCGTCAGTTTTTACAGCTAGCCGACAAGTGTGAATTTATTAATAAAGAAGAAAACAAATTTACAAAGATATATCCAATGTCAGTATCGTCTTAGGTATGATACTATCATTCTTACTTGTAAGCGATCACTAATTATTCTGATGACCACAATTAACTGTAATAGTGTAGAATTTTTTTATTTTTTTTTCATTCAGTTATTAATATTGATGGAATCGCAATTATGTTATAGATTCCTTAAGTCCATATATGCTGTTTCCTATAATCAACTTGCCCGTGTAGAGATGACAGCGGAATAAGACGTAGATGGGGAGATAAGGGTGAGAGATTGGCCTGAGCACTGAAGAGGCCTTTATCTGATGAATGGATAATACGAGGTAGCCCCCATCGAGTGTATCGGCCCTATCGATTGTCGGGAAGAGAGGAAGGTATCCTAGCCTGTATCCGTCCCCCCAAGTCTGACGGTCGCTATGGGAACCGAGTCTGGGATCGACCTGCTGCGCGCGCACTCCTTTTAGCAAACTAACACTTCCATTATCACGTGCCCATCTTGGCCCGCGCACGTACGTTACATCCGCGGCTAATGACACGCATCGATTGCAACATTTGTCCCGAACCGCCCCCAGCGGAGGCGGCACACATGTAGCAAGCTAATAGCTCTGTCGATAACTCATTGCTCTATCTGATCTGGATGTGTCCTCGCTAGTCAATTCGGTGTCTAACCCTTCCTCACCTTCGCGATCTTATGAGCTGTCGACGTTTCCAAATCAGTTACAACCTTCCTTGAAATACTTTAGTGTTCTAATAATTATTGGATACCTAGTAGTAAATATTAGGAAACAACGTTCAACGCCAGCTATGCATTTCCATGATTGAAATCTGCAAGATCAAACCTTATATTATTATTATGAGTGATGGGAACCTTTCTTCAACGTCCATCTTTTGAGAAAATGTCGTTTGTCAGCCGCTTCAATGTTTAAACCTCACAAGCCTATTTCTATTATAATTACTGGTTGCAGGTCACGTAAGTCGCCGTGTATTTATTCCAGTGTATAATCCGATTTATCATTTTTCGCACCAAATTTTACGCAAAACTTTATTTTTAAAACATGAAAGGATTGTTCCTCCCTTTACCTTAACGACATTGCTTCGCAGGCATAAAGGACATTAGGAAGTACAATAGTCTTGATATCCTCATTTTTGAGATTTTAAATTGGTAAGATAAATTTTATTCTTATTTAAATATTATATAATACGAGTAAATAATACTTTAGAGAAATAAATGACTTTTTAACATACGATTTAGGCATAGACGTGAAACTTCGCATAACTTACCCACTACTCCACAAAGACTGGATATATTGGAATGGATAGAGCTCCCTATGTTCCATGGATCAGTTCGCTTATGCAGGTTGAGAACTCAGTCCTTTCTTGTCAGGAATATACTCCTTTATTATTCAATTAATAATTTAATGTCAATTAATTAGCTTAAAGCAACTAATTTATTATATATTTTATCCAATTCACAGAAATTTGTTTAAATCTAATTCTGATCATCCTTTGAACTACAAAAAAAATTTATTTATTTATTTTTAATATCTGAGACTCACACCCATCTCAGGTTACAATATCTTCTTTATAATATAAAATATTAAAAAGGCGGTTGATTCCTGGTAATCCTATTATCGAATAGCAGACAGTAGGCCGGCTGACACTAGGCGCTCGATTTACATAAACTGACTAAAGCAACTACATCCAGTCAATTAGTGGGGTATTTAATTAACGAATTGTAAAACTAAATTGTTTTATGCATAAGATAATGTTACTTAATATATCGTTTATGTGATTATTTTACTTTCAGCATAAGTGAATCATTTATCAAACATCTTTGTTCATATCATGAATTAAGGAAATTTGTTTAACTACGTATTTAAGTGTTATTCTTCTATCTTTCATAATTAATCTCCATTTGTCGTAGTAAAATCAACTATTCGGCGAGATGATGGGTGTGGGTGACCTGAGGGTTTTACTCCTTTCCATAAAAACTAACAAATTTATAATATTAATAAAATAAGACATGAATTAATAAAAAATGAAGAAATGATAATTAAAAAATACAAAATAAACTATTGGTATATATTTATAAATTTTGATTAAAAATAAGGTAACTCTATTTGCTATTGCATGATCTTTTGGAAATGGATATTCAAGAAGTGATTGAATTAGCGGGAGTGAAAGGTGGGAAGGGTATTACAGCGACGTATGATGTTTACAGTCCTATTATTTACGTTTCACCCGTTATTATTTTACAGTCGCGTTATCAAAGTTAGAAGTGGAACAGAAAGTCAATTCATCTGAAAAAGAATAAATAAAAGAATATGTAATAATTTTATAGTAATAACATCGATTTTTATTAAACGATGCCATCATTTCTTTTGTATATATTTATTTAAATTCTTATTATGTTAAAAATAATTCATTTAGAATTTTGTTAAAATATTTTTTTTTTTTAACTTATATTAATTTAACAGTTTGGGAATCTGCCGGATAGTGCCTAAATAATCTGGGAATCTACTCTTCTAAGTGTTGAAGAAATATGTTTCCCAAGCTTTGCAATTTGTTTTAAAATTTACAAAATCCAGTAATTACGTTTATTTTTTCTACTTATAATATCATATTTCTCTTTTGGTTTTTAATTTCTCAATTTTTATAAATGCTATTACTTTGACTTCTAAGGGTGAAATTTTTAAATTCGAGAAGAGTACGGTATTTTCTTCGTTTTCATCAGTTTCGTCTTTAAAAAATAATATAAAAATAAAATTAAGATTTAGGCATTTGTTGATAATGCGGTTGCTAGAGCGGGCTGGGGTGTCAGATGTTAGAAGGTCATTAGAGATTCAGATCCCGTAGCCGCCACACACACCGTCTTCTGCTCTCCGGCTCCCAACGCGATAAATCCCCGGTCACACGATCCTGTCGCCCCTACGTGAGACAACCTCTCTTTAATTATTTACCCACCATTGCGCGCTACATTATAAACAACGGTAATTGAGCATCTTTCAGGAATATTAATTATTAACCTTTTATCTGCATGACAATCAGATATCTCTTTTTGCCAATGTCTTCAACAAAAGAGAGGGAAAATTTAAATTAAAACTAATAAGGTAAAATCAGATCTTCTCATTTATTAAAGTGTGGTATCGATAGGACTTCTTTACATAATTCCCCGTTATATTACTTACATTCGCAGCCTGAAGTATGTATGAAAATTTCCAAATGGGATATTGCAGAGAAATTTAAGCGATAACTTTTTGTTAGATAAGAAAAAAAAGATAATAATTGAAGAAAAGAGTACCTTTAGGAAAATTAAAAAAAAAAATGAATAAACACTTCAAATAAATGCATCAGGTATAGGTTTGAGGATTGGTCATTACAACATAAAGTTAATGAAGTCAGATATATCTAAATCGGATTTTTTGTATTGGAGGAACATGTTTTGTTTTTTTGTCTCATTTTATCATCAAACAATTTTTTTTTTTTTTCAAAAACAAGAAATAACTGTTTTGTTAACATGTTTTGGGAAAAGTAATGGAAACTGCCCTACCTAAGAAGATTCTACGAAGAAGAAAACAAGCTTAGTCAGAGGTTAAGATTGGGTTGGATTTAATCTAGCTTAATCTATCCCGGGATTTAACTATCCCGAGCGACACAAATGTATTTAAGGCTATATTAACCATTATTCCGAGACTACTTCAGTCCCAAGCTGACGTGAAGTTTCGGTTAGACTTAGTCTAGAGTCTGCGCAACATGCGCAAAGTGTTATATTTTATAAGATATTCTAGTGGTGAAATATTTATTTTTTTATGGACGATATTACTACCGTCTATCCTTTGCCCTGTTTCCGGATTTTTAAAAAAACAATACTTCCAGAAACAAGGCTATTAAGAATCTTCATATTTCAAATGACGACAAAGAACTTCCATATTAAACACTTGCAGCATGCTGATCAGCAACGGTTTTTTGAACCCAATATATTATTCAACATCCTGTTTCCTGAGTTTTTAACATCCTGAGATTTTACGATCTCATTTCAAACACTTGTTCAATAATTTTTTAACGATGAAATTAATTCCTAATCCATTGGAATGCAACTCGTAACAGCTTCTCGGACGGCATTACACCAAGAACTTGATGACTAAAGTAAAGAAAAGGAATAAAAAGAGACAGTTGTCGAAGTGAAGAACAAATGAAAGAAGTGAAAGAGCCCGGAGAGCCAAGCTATGATAATTGCGAAGTGAGGATAAAAGAGTCGAGTTCCATTGAGACGATATTAATAGTAGTCAATAGCTCGCGGGAACATAACCCTATCATTTATCAACTCGTGTTGACTGTATTGTCCGCAAGGGTTCGGCTATTGCGCAACCATCTTGCGCTCTGCGGTTATGTATGGCGTAACGCTCGAGTGTGTGTCAATAGCCATTCCACCACCGAACTTAATCCAGTATTTTGAATATTTGTTAATATACAGGTATAGAATATTAATTTTCATTAATATATTAATTTATATATATATATATATATATATATATATATATATATATATATATATATATATATATATATATATATATATATATATGTTTCGATTGATGAGAAAATGAAAAAAAGAAATCATTATCAAAAAGAAAAACATAAGATCACATAATTACAGACTAAATTAACCTTACTTGCATTGAATTGTAACGAAATAATATCGACATCAAAACATTCCTCAGAGGAGAAGAATGAAATTCTATTATAAGGATATTTTGGTCGGATGACTAAATAGAGTACTCTAGCCATATAGATGGGGGACCGGAATGGGCCATTTGCCCCCCGGAAGATTATGATGATGTAGAGCGGGGCCATCTATAATGGATGTCGGGTATCGGCGGCTAATCGGAGAGGGAGTGAGTGCCTTCCGGGATTCAATTCAATCAGACCCCGATCTGGAGGGTTAGCTCCAATCATTGCTATCTCCCGAGGGCTGGTAATAGGGACCGCCCCCAACCCCAGGGTCATTGGCTCGGCTCTTTTCGGCCGCTTCACTTACTAATTGACTCGTGTGTCATTAGCTCAACTGCTCCTCTTAAAACAGCATTTGTGCCAGTAAATGGCTCGGAAGACTGTTCTCCCCCTCGCAATATATTGCCCTCGGAATATGCTCCTGATTGAGTGGGCTCTGATTCGACGCAATTGCTTCTGGTGACACCACTTCTTATTGACTCCCTCCGATCCGTCATTGTCTAAATTTAGTATGGCATCCTCTATTAGGGTTATATTGGTGACATGATGTTCATCTACAAATTCTCTGTTTTACGTGTTTTACGCTTATTAGCAATTAAGAAACTTTAATATTCTTGCTTAGCACTTCTCAGGAGTGGTTGGTTTTCTGCATTGAAAACGATGTAAGATTAATCGGTATTTTCTGTTTTTTTCTGAGTATCTTAAAAGACAATCTCAGAAATAATTGACCAAGAATAACTGAACGAAGATATCCCACATGCTCTCTAATCATTTTGTTGTTTTAAAAAAGGAATAGCAATTATATAAAAATGTATGTAACATCTAGTCCAATTTATGAACAAAAAAGTAGCAATGAATGTTAAACGCTTGCTGCCTGACTGCAAGGTAGTTAATAGTATTATATTTTATTTAACAACTTTATTAAACGATCAAAGCCCTTATATTTCAGAAAAAATTCACTATATAAAACAGTGTATATAATTAGCACTATATAATACACTATATATAATATAGTGCACTATATATAACACTATATAATTAGCAGGTATGAAGTGATATAAAGTTAATTTATAGTACATCCTTTGTATATCCTTTAATTTTCATCTTTTATTCTCTTATTTAATTAATTATTTTTTCTCTTTTAATTTTTAATGTTTATTTTTGATCTATTTTACTTCTTTTACATATTTATTATTTTTTGTTATAATTTTTTTCAGTATCTTTATTACTTGAATATGCACATCTTTTCACCGTTGCATCTATCACTAATGAAAATTGATTATGAATCGCTTATTCAACTGTTATTAGCAATAAATTAAATATCAACATGATTTTACAGACAAAAATCACCTTGGTAATTACATGTAATTTTGAAAGAAAAAAAAAATTGAAAAAAATAAATACTAGTTACCTAGAAATAAGAAATATGTATGCAACCAGTCATTTTATCGCTCGTTTCTTAACGCCTAATTTTTTTCAAGTTTCTATTGAATAATATATATATATATATATATATATATATATATATATATATATATATATATATATATATATATATATACTCGTATATATATGGAAGTATTAATGACAAACATTATTTCCCTAGGTGTTATATTTATTAAAAATTAAATTTAGCTCATTGAATTTCCAGTTATAAAAGTAGCCAGCCGAACACCCTCAGCAAATACCTCCCCCTCCACTGCCATAAATAGCCCACTCAGTTGATAAGGATACTTTTTACGCGGCCCGTTCGCTGACGTATGAATATATTATTTCCCTTCACACTTTTTTTCTCCCCTGGGCCCCAAGTAGCTGACACAGGACGGCAGCAATTTATGTCGGGTCTGTGATGTAGTGGCTGAAATAAATTTATCCTTTAGGACGGGGTGTTGGGGGTGGTTCATTAGCATGTCAGGGCGGAGCGTCCGGGTGGCCTTTTTTACCTTCTCTATTCCTCAGTTTGTTTTTGGTTATTTTGACCGCCCCTCGTAAACAACATCCTTTTATGCCGCTATAAAACGGTGTGATTGCATGAAATCCACGCATTACTCTTTCCTTCGAAGCCATTATGTATTTTTCAACGCGCGCTTTTATTTATAGTATTTACTATTAACCCTCCAGATACACCCACTGAATATTTTTTTATCTCTGAAGTACTTAAGGCGGTAATTGAAGTGTTCTCCGATCATTTCTTGTTGCTCGTGAGATTTACCTTATGAGAAATTATTTACCTCGCTGTAATCTATATAAAGCTACGTATCTTAGCTACAGTTGAGAATTGAAAACACGCCTAAATTGTCGGTAAACAAATATTTTTACTCTTTATAGAGGCTTGTTAGCTCTTAGTAACACAACTCTAGATAATTAGTCACAAGCCAATATTAGGGAATGCGGTCTTAATATAAACAATTTTATGATGAATTTCACAGACACAACTATAATTTATAAAATTAGTTTTTACAACCCCTTCATTGGCGAACAGTATTCAGTTATAGAGAGTGAAAACTATTTGGATGAGAGATCAGATCCTGTTAAACTTGACTAATGTCAGAATTTAGTTACTGCTTGATATTGAAGTCCTATTATTATGTTGAGAATTATAACAGACGAACCACTGATTGAGAATGGGTATTTTGATAGAAAATGTGTTGTTGATTGGGCTTAACGCCCTTAATTAAACTGGAGCAGGAACGGCAATCTTCAGGAGTTGCAGTGTCGGAATTTCTCTCAAAATAACTAACATCGTGTTCGGATCGACTTCGCTTAGTCATTTCGATTGTGGATAAGAAATTGTTTTTTTAAATTTTGATGTGTAAAATAATTTATAGTTAATTCAAATTCTTTTAGATAAGTATAATGTCTGATCTCAACAGTACTTCAATCTGACATGGAACAAATTTTTAATCGCTTTAAATGAAGAAAAAACGAAACAAAAAATGGTAAGGAATACCTAAATAAAAAATACTAAAATACTAGAATTATTATTTATATAAATTAACCAGCTATTTCCCGCGGTTTTACCCGCGTTAAATTTGGATTAACCCTTAAAATACAAAATAACCTATAATATGCAAATCAGTCACATTTGTTACCGACAGGATCAACGACAATACATTTTTATAAACGGCAATAAAGTTTAATATAAATAAGTTTCAAATTTTTACACATTTTATTATCCCTTGCTATCCCATTTTATATTACAAAATAACGATTAAAAAGTTTGTGTAGTCAACTTGCTTACGTGGCTATGAAGTTGTCATAACAACGATAAGTAAGCAAGTTGTACACTTTTTCTCTTAGAAATTGATTGCAAAAAAGTATTCATACAGTAATAGTTATCGTGAAAATAACTTCTTCTGTTCCGTTCCTATCGGTCGTAGCGTGATATTACAAAGCTTTTAAATCCTTCCTGAATAAATTGTCTATCTAACTCAAAAACGAATTTTCAAATAGGGCTGGAGTTCCTGGAATTAGACCGTTCTAACACACAAATTTTTCAGCTTTATGTAATAGTGTAGATATGAAATATTACTGAATTTTCACGGGTCGTAGCTAAGATAACCATCAAGTTAAAATAAAAAACATATATATACAAAAATATTGTCGTGGTCAGTAAAACTAAAAGCAATCATATGATAAAATAAAATAATATTATCAGCACATGGATTTGACGTGTTGTTAATATTTGAGGATTATTAAAAAAAAATTAAATGACAATATTATAGTAATATAGTCTGTCGTCTTTTCATATATCCACGAGTTACTAACAAATAAAACTTTCAACAGTAGGTGTTTTTTTTTTTTTTTTTTCCAGGACAACAGATTAAAAGAACAATTCCTGTTTACCGAGAAAGTTCAAGCTCGGTTTCATACTCGCGTGAGTTATTGCGACGTGGCGAAGTTTCCCAGCCTATGTTCACACGAGCCATCAGGATTTACGAAGGAAGGTCCTGAAGATAAGGAGTCGGCGGTGACGAGTTTATCTGGAGCGGAATGTCTCTGAGGGAATAAATATTTCGGGCCGAAATGCGAGGCCGCCTAATAGCCGGGCGGCAACCTTTGATCTAACCGCCCAGATAATAATTATGAGTTATAAGCTCTCCCCTCACACTTCTATTATAGTACACCTGAGTTAGTGAATAGTCCTTAGCCTGACAGGTACCAAAACAGTGCCAGAGATAAGTCTCTCTTCCAACACTACTCTCTCCGCTTATTCGCGGAATAAGCAGCATTCAATTAAAATTAAAGATGTTATTTTGCACACGTTTACCTCTTGGTTGTGCAAGATATAATTTCCCGCCTTATTATGAAGATTAGCAAGGGGAATAAGTCTTCGTTAATTAATGTGCGAAAGGAAGTGGTGCTCGAATTTATAAGCCCACTAGAACTTTTCATACCTTCTCAACTGAACACAGTCAAATCCTCAAGATCAGTAACAAGCAACAAACCTACAAGATCGCGAACAGATTTATAAGATCATAAACCTTGGGTAATTATATTTATATACAAATTCCAATTATATGCTTATTCTGAAAACTCTCTTAGGTGAACCCTACATCATCCTCCAGTGTGTTTAAATCCTGTTCACGGCTCATGATTTTTAGTTAATCCATAATTTCTTTTGTATGCCAAATGTTCAGAAAAGAAGGATATTTCCTCCATAATGGGTCATAAACCGAAATTATTATATTTTACCTAAAATGATGAATTGTTATTCACGGCAACTTGTTACTGAATGAATACTATTTTTGTATGATTAATTTTAAATGTTTGTTGTTAATTCGATTCTCCCAACAAATCGAACAATCGATTCTCCCTTAAATGGGCCGTAAATCGAAATGATTAAGTTATACATGAAAAGATGAATTGTTCAATTTTTATTGTTAATTAGGTTGTACGGATTTTTAACCTGTAAAAATTAATGCGCAATATTTCTTTTTTTAGCATATTCATCACTTAATTTATGTCCATTGCTTTATTAAACATATTTGTACTCCAAAACCTAAGTATGACCACTGTATATGTTTGTGAAATAATTTAAACTAAATATCTGAGTTTTTCTCTTTTTAAATATCGGAAAGAAAATGGAGACATCAATTAATTTAATAAATCATTTAAGTTGCTTTGAGTCCAAAAGGGATAAAAATAAAAGAATCAATTCTTTAAATTATTCGAAATAACTAATTGAAAATTTACTTTTTAATATCTGATATTTTAAAATTTGGATTCTGTTAATGATTATTGATGATCATTATTAAATTTTAATTCAATTATAATTTATATTTAAAATTATTAATAATTTCTTATTTTAAGTAAGGATGTTTTAATGTTTTAAGTAAGGAAATAAACGGAGATGAAACTGGACTCGTGGAGAACATTGCTTTAATTACTGGGGTCGGTTGAATGACTGACAACCCCTCCTCTCTCCCCACCTCCCACCTCCGACCCATGTCACTCTTAATTATTCCTGTACCGGGGAGTCTAACTTAAAAAAAAAAAAAAAATCTCCATTCAGAGTCTGTAAAAAAAACTCAATAAACTTTTGTCCTGTCGAGTGATATCCATGTAAAATTGTTTTAATATATACGTCCGTCACAGTCGTTTTTCTACTGTTGCCTCACACAAATCTCTCTTCCTTTCACTTTATGAAGTATGACAGGAATTTGTCAATTCTGAAAAAAAAAGTTCAGCTACGTCTGTGTATTATTCATGATCGTTATTTAAAGCGTGCCTTCTTTGCAGATTTGTCATCAGAAATAACAAAATGAAGGCCTGATTTATGCCATTGTTTTTATTACCAAATCTGCGTTTTTTACCCCGTCGTGACCTGCCTAAACTGTACAGAATTATTATGATTAACTCCAATCCTCGTAGCATTATGAATTCCCTGATCTTAAAACAATTATTAATCCATAATTTTCGTAGTCACCATATCGTTCCAATCAAGTCCAGCTATCGAATATGTATTAATGCGGTTTTCATATTCGTCACTTTGAAACACTCTTGTTGAGGCAGGAATTGTGGCATAGTCTTGGATTCCTAACCTCCAAATGACACCACGCGTCAATACTTGAGGATAAGAAATTTAAGACTAAGACAATGCGTGCCTCAACTAGACCGTTTTGAATTAACGAATATGAAAATCGCATTTTTGCTTATTCGATAGTTGTAAATGAGAGGGACGATATGTAGTAAATTATTCGGGGTGGGCAGAAAGACTGTTGGATTATACCATTAGAAACAAAAGCAGTCAAGTCAACATGTGGCAGGAATTATTTAACAACTATGAATACGTACGACTACTTAGTTTACATTCATATGAATTTTAATTATATTGGATTCGAATCCTGATCAGAGATGAACTTACATAAAGAATAATTATGTGGTATTTGTGTAAAGGGGTATAAGTACTTTTTTTTGCATTTGGGTTTATGTAGTTCTTTTTAATGAACTTTACTATTCAGAAAAAGGAAATAAGCGAATGAAACAATACTCACATTCCATGTCAGCACTATTTCAGAGATTAATTGCCATTTTTTCAAAAGTTAAGTTCTTTAAAAAGAAAAAATATAACTGAAAACCATTGCCAGAAAATAATGACTTATACGTCTTCACCCAAACACAACAGAATTAAATTTTTTTTTTTTTTTACTAGGCGAATAAGCGGGGGCCGGTTAAGCAGTTTTTTTTTTTCAAATGCAAATTAATTGAGATATGATAGGAAAATATTAAAACAAATATGAGACATTTGATATGTATTATGTAAATATCAAATGTATAATTTCATTTTTTGGTCACTATGAAACCTGATTAAAATTCGTTCATTATTTATCCTTGCAGTAAATCATAAATTTTTTACAATATTTTTTATTTGGATTCATTCTTGGAAAAACATTATACCTACTTTTTAAAAAAATTAAAACTTATTTATTTAAAACTTTGAGACCTTCAGACATGTTATCTTCTTTATCCATAATGCAAACTAATGTTATTTACCAAATATGGCAATTTAAATTGTTTGATTTTTTTTTTTTTAACTTTCCTATCCATTAAGGATAAGCATATGGCTAATGGATACCTAATTGCTAATTGTGTTAGATTCCAATATTCGATATGATAATGGTAATTCATCTTGAAAGTATAGTGGGCTGGGCAATTAACAATAAAATATCTCCGCATGTCCATCAGCCGTCTCGAGAATAGTAATTTCCCCTGTAATTTACATCCCGTGTAGACGTAGGTTGTCGACAGACGTCCAAAATCCTCTCAACTTTTATAATTGTGCAATTATCATTTATCCTTTTATCGCGGAGGTAATGATATTCTTGTAATTAATTCAATTATCATTCGTTCATAAATATAAACTCGAGGTTTTCTCATAATTATCCGTTTTACAATTAAAGGATAAGGAAACTTTTATAGCATCATTTATTTATTTTTTTAGTTATTTAAAACATTACAGAAAATATTCCGGGTACTTACATTCTTCACAGTCGGCCATATGTTGAGGACTCCATTAACTGATTCGTATTTGTACAAATTTAGCCTCCGACTTCAACTGAAAAGGATCTCTAGGGGGTTTGCTTACTTTTTGAGCAAGCGTAGCGATCGGAAGTCGATAGTTGTGATCCAGTAAAACAGTAATAATAATAATGCAGGTTATAACTCACAACAATGGTCGGCCGTTAAATACATAAGTACCATATTACGATATTATTTGAAGTTGGAATGAATGTATATGAAGCTGAATGTAGACAAACCTTGGCTTACAATATCATAGCTGATTGGCATAAAGCAATATCCTGTTAGTAATTAATAAAGCTGCATAATACATTTGTAAATCTTCAGGGTTCAGTATGCTTGTGTTTCAGAATGTTTAGCTTAAATAGATATATTTTGTAAACCTGCCTGTATCTAAAGGTATGTATAGACAAAACAGATAAATGTTTACAAGTTCTCTAAAATCTAGCGTATTCATAGATGTTTATATTTTTTTAATTTTTAAAATTAGTAGGTACACTTCCCACGTAACATAGTGTATAGTGTTACGTAAATTACAGAGGAAAAGAAAAAAAGAAAAAAATTAAAATAACATTTTGAACATACAAGCAGGATGTTACAGATTGTTTATGATTATGCTCATAATAAAAAAATAATAATACGAGAGCAAAGAAAGTAGAAATTTTTGAAAAATGAGAAAAGTTTTATTTCTTATTCGTCCCCTTTTCTTATTTGATTCTACTGCTTTCCGCGAATTTGTGCCCCATAGCCTATGATAGCATTGGAAAAGTCAAATTGGGTTGCAAGAGTCCGAACGGTATCAACATTCCGGAAAACTATTAATAACATTTTAGCAAAACTATCGAAACATGGACATTACCATTGGCAACTTGTCCATCTTAATATAAACCTCCCCCAGACCAGGATACGTCACTCTGCTCTATTTAGCGAGGTTTGGGAGGAGGGAGGAAAGGGGCTCTATATTTACCTGGCTGGCCGTTGTCTTTAGCTAATTGCCGAGCGGTAACTATCGATTACGACGCTCCCTTTTATCAGGACTAATGAAGTGAGTTTGGACCAGATGCCCGGCCCATCCATCAGCCACTCTATAATTGACACAGCCCGAGAAGAAGAACACTTGTCCCCCGTCACCCTCATTACCACATCCACTTGGGTGTCCCGCCTGATTTACTGTCGCTCCATCTTAGTCCGCTTACTCCGTCTGGTAGTCACACTCGGGATGTTGGCCGCCACCTTTTATTCCTCTTTAATTGGTCATTATCCTCGTGACGTATGGCCACTCCCGTTTACATTGCTATTCTCGGAGTATCCTGCTCCTGTCATCTTCACCCTTCTATATTTGTCTTTACGGCTTATTTAGTCTATGGCTTTTCATCGTTGCCGCTGTGTGAAGGAAGATCGCCTGTGTGAATAGTCTGTCATTACTGGACATCTATCAATGGTAGTGCTGAGCAGTTGATCTAAGAACTGGATAAAACGTGTTTTTCTTGAAGAAAAGAATAGGCAAAACATTTCCTAGAAACATTAAATTAGTCCATTAAAAAAGATAATGGACAAAAATAAAAAAGCATCACATATTTTTTTTTGAATATGTAGAAAATTTCCAGACAATAAAATCGTATACATTGAAGAATAAAAACCTAACAATAAAATAAAAATACTTCCCAAAATTTTTAAAAATATAGTTGCGGAAGAAAAAAAACATTCAGACCAAAAAATTATTGTTTTTATTTATCAGCTCATAATTGTAGTTCACAACTTTTATCAAGAGCTCAAATATATAATCATTGATGAAATAAATGAATAACATTTAATGAATTTGTAGTTTAATCACAGGAAATTCATTATGCTTTTTTGCCTGAAAATTTTTTATATATTGGTAATCAAAAATATATTATAATTACGAAAAATAAATTTTGCTTTCATACATTAATAATATATAAAAAATAACGAATTTTTAAGCACAGAAAGAAAAAAAATGTATAAGAATGTACAAAGAAGTATAATTATTAATTACATAAACCAATATTTTTTAACAAACTAACAATTTTTTTAGTTAAGCAAAAATTACAAAATCAAATGAGAAAGGATAAATAATTAATAAAATTGTTTCCATATTCGAAAATTAATTGGAACAAACGATGTAAAATATATGAGATATAGAACTAAATAAAAAACTAATCACTACCTGTTAATAAAACTAATTAAGAGATTCAATTTATTGATGTTTAAGTGACACTTAATACAGTTTTGAGTGTCGAAATAGATATTTTAACACAAACTGAGGTGCGCCGAGAATTTTTGTAAGTACAGAGCTTTTACATGAAAATATTTATATTTGTTATTAAATGTGTTTATTGGTGAAATATTTGAAAATATCTTTTTTGTGCTTTAGATCTTTAACAAGTTTGTTTTTTAATCCCAGACATTTTTTCTTAGATAGGTATCTTAAAATAAAATTTACATTTATTTAAATAAATGAAACCTTTTTTTTTTTAATTTTTCTATATTAAAATATTCCAATATATAAATTTATCCAAAAATATGCAGAAAAATGGGTTTACTTGGGTATGCTGATTAAGAAAGAATAAGGCAAACTAAATATGTACCTGTGTGAAAATCTTTTGTGGTTTAATAATTTAAAGTTGTTATCGATGAAGTGTATAATGAATTCCATATACGGAAGATAGATCACTATAAATTTAGAATATTAGTAGAATATATAAGGCAATAGAATAAATCTTATGAAATTTCAAGAATTTCATTAAACGCCGGAGTTCACAACTGGTAACATACATATTGTAAACTAGAGATATGCACATAACACTAAATGACTATCAGTATTGACAGTGGACTGCCAACATACTGTTATTACAAATATAAATTCCCTCAAGATAGATTATTAATGCACTGCTAAGTCCCCCCAGGCATCGGTTAGGGGGGGATGCCGATTAGAGTAACGAGGGGGATAATCCAGGCGCCATTAGGGATAAATGGCGGCTCCCGATTGGTCCCTTCCGACCCCTGTCTTATTTACATAGCCTTCTCGATAGGGGAGTCTCTCTGTTCTCCCAGCAAGCGGTAATAACACTTCTCAATGTTTTGGTTGCTGTGGAAGTGTGAATAAGAATGAGAAAAAGATTTTTCGGGCGGGTGATTGCTCCGTTCGTCATGGAACTTATCTCGATTACTCTATCTAGAGTCAACAAATACAACATTCTTCTAGAGTCCGTCAATACAGATGGACACTTAAATATACTTCTTACTTCTTTACTAGAGTTTAATTCCTAATGGCGTTTGAATTTGTTCTGATGTTGTAGTATGGACATGTAGACTAGGACTAGTCTACTTTATCTAGGATATTAAATATTCACTTATCAAAAATCATTGGGCTTTGTCAACATAGGAACCATCGTTTCACTGTCGCTTCTACTCTACAGTTTAATGTAATAAATCAATACTTGACGTACCTAATAATTCACGGAATAGATCAGAGTATTGGAACATGATATAATCTCAAAGTCTTTCAAGAATACCAAAAGTCTACAATTTAGTTTTATTAAAATCGATTAAGACGTCATGTAGGTTCGTGACTCGGTTATCATCAAATCCTGCATTTCATTGTTTTTTGTCTAGTTAAAGTATTTGTCATTGTTAAAGGGTTTCAGTATTTTCTTTTAAATTTATATGCTCATTCTTTAGATTTTTGTACATAATACAACTCCGACGTTGAGTTAAAAAAAAGTTGAGTTAAAAGACTCTTGTTGTGTCCAGCGGTAGTTGAAATCGGCCAGTTATGCTGATGAATTCCTATCATGGGCTGAAGAGGAAGCGGGAAATAATAAAAGTGTATCTAGTCTATAAATTAACTGAATAGTAAAATTTTTTGAATTATTAAGATTTGAGGCAATATTTCATATTCAAAAAAAAAATTATTAATAGGAATCAATATATAAGTGATTTAGATTTAAATTATTAAGCCAGCTTAATTAATTAATGTAAATTATTAAAAATAGTGAAATTCTTTTTATTATTTCATAGTCGTTTAGGCTAGTCACATTAGCATTAAGGCACCATTCTCTAATATTTTATAATTCTTTAAAGGCTTTGATTTCTTTAAAATACTTTATTATTTGATAATGAAACTTTTGTCTTTGAAACCACGCTGTTTCCTGGAAATCGATTCCATTTTTTTTCTCATCTCACTCTGGTCTATATTTCACATGGACATGTAAACAATTTCTGTGTGAACAATTTTTACAACAATGTGAACGATTTGATTGCCAGCAAACAACTCAAAATCAAAAACACATTCATTGTACCTATGTGTTGGTGGCAAAAAATAGTATAAATCGTAGCGTACGCATGGGTAGGGGGAGTAGGGGAGGGGGAATGAGATGGGAAAGAGGATCAGGGTGATATATCCCTCCCCAAAATTTTTGAAAAATATTATCATGATTTTCAATAAGTGTTGTATTTCGAGTAATAATTTCTAATCCAATTTTCATTTTTATCCTTAAAATTTAGGCCCTATTTGGCGATTATTATTATTTATAAAGGCAATCCAAGAAAAAGCGATGTCTGCTTACGCTCAACTATGTCGACTTTCACCGATGATTCACCAATATCAGTTTATTCTGCACTGCTAATACAGTTGGAAATAAGGTAAACAAAAAGTAATAATAATAACTAATAAATAAAATTAAAAAATAAATATAATAATAATAAATAAAAAAAAATAAATAAGTTAAAATAAAAGAAGAGACCTTAAAATAAAATATCTATATATTTATATGTACATGAATAAATATAGTGGAAACAAAGGAAAAATATAAGAAACTTAGGATTATCTATCTTTAATTTTAAATTTATTCTTATAGGTCGATTTGTTTTAAATGATCGAATATTTCGGTAATGTATGGACTATTGCCATTTAGTAAAGTCAGCCAAATGGCATCGGAGACCGGTATCTATCCACTGTCTGCAGTCAGTGTTTAACAGCCATAGGTACGTTGCACTGGGCACACAATGGTGTTCTAGGCAGCAAATATTGATGGGTGAAGCGTGTGTGTGTCCTATTCGTAATCTTGTCAGTACCTCTTGTCTTCTTCTATTTTGAATTGATATTTTCCATGGGAGTACTGTGTTTTTAAGCTCTCTTATATTCGGCGATTATGGACACTTAATGATTACTTGCCTTCTCATTAAATCGCTCCCCCGAAAAAAAATTAAATATCCCTCAGAAAAAAAAATCCCCTCGAAAAAATTCTGTTCACGCGCCCGTTATAAACTATAGCAAGGAAAGTTAAATATTAAATTTATTTGTTTATTAATTTATTTGTTATTTATTTTTGTTTATTTAAACACTACCCAGGTCAATGCAATGCGGTCCATGCCATGGAATCTGGCACAAAACCCAAATTCAATGCAATAGTGACTGTCAACGCTTTTCAATCTGTTTTAAATTTTATTGACCCTTCACGGGTATTATTCATTTGAATGGAAAATCTCAAAAGAGACCTGGGGCAAGGTGAAGAAAAAGCGTGGCAATTAAAGTGTCCCAACAAAATAATATACGGCTCACACTACAACAGAGCCTCGGTCTGCAAGACATTAGGTGCCCTAAGTTTGATACGCTTGTCTCATTGTTGTTGTTTATTGTTTGGGGTAAACATTGTGAGGTGTGTGTGGTTCATTGTGTGTCCGCTGGTGTCCCCAACCTTTTCTAATTTTCCGAGAACTCGAGGAGACCTACGCCTGTGCCTAACCATCCTCCTTTGTCTTCACTTTCTTGTCTCTTGTTCGTTTTGTTTCTTTTACGACTTTTAAATGTCTTAAGCAGAGGTAATAAGGCACAGGAATGAAAAAAAAGAGGAAAAAGAGCGTTCTGGACACTTTAAAATTTACTGCAAGAGCAACTGCTTGGGATGAAAAGATAACTTTTTAGTTCTGATCCATCTCTCTTTATCCTGATCTAGGTTCAGAATCAATGCCAAGTGAATGAAAGTCAGCTATACCATGTTTTAAGAGTATTATTTTCCTTCCATAATCGTGTATGATTAGCTTTTGCCATATTAATATTTTTGCCTAGATTCGAATTATGATCAAATTAATTTAATGACAATCTATGTTTTTTAGTCATCAATAAAAGATAACTAATTCTAATAAAATTTGGTCTAAGTACACTTTTTTTTGAAATTCGGAAGATGTTTTCTATAAACTAAAATTCTATAAACTAATGAAAATAAAACTCACACATGCCATGAAGGAATTGTTACCTTTTGAGGACTCATAAAGTGTATATTTCTTTTAGATCGGGTAGCACATTACCCTTCGTATTTTCCTTTTCTTCCATACTGTCGGTTTCTGTATCTGTTAAATCTTTCCCAATAATTGTTGATGGAAATATAAGATGGAAATATAATTAAATATATATTAGGTGGAGGTAGATTAGGTATATATATTATATATTAGGTGGAAATATAATTAAAAAATTTTCAAAGGTAAAAATTGTATTTATTCTGTTAGTTTAAAGATGCGCAAGAAAATAATGTTACAGAAATAGAAAAAAATAAATAAACCAGTAAATAGAGAGTACATTAATTAAATAGTATTTTGCCGTGTACCTTAGTTATCATTTATTATTTTCATCGATATTTATGCTGTTTCATTTCCACTAACCTTTATCCTTATTATTATTTTCTTTAAATATTATAATTTTTGTTTCATGTCTGATTATAAGTTGTAGCTGTTAAAATTCCCTTTGCAGTTTGACCTAAAGGTTAACTTGTATCATTACTTTGTTGATTTTTGTTATATTTTCAACTTACTGTTCTCCGAAAAGCTATTATTTGAAATTACCATCACAGGCCAACGTCCATAGCTTCTTATCTTCGTTAAAATGTTTGATTTGTATTATTTTACTTATATTATTGTTATTTTACTTATATTATTGTTATTTTACCTATATTATTGTTATTTTACTTATAATGATTACTTAACTATAAAAATATTTTTCTAAATGGATAAAAAATAATAGATATACTCATTGCGTCAATGGAAGATTTCACCAATGGTGCTAAATGTTTTTTTTTTGTAAATGAGACCAATGATTATTTTTTAAGGTGATATTTTTTATCTAGTAAATGTTCAGCAACTATTATTTTTTTTATTTTACACCTTAAGGTCTCTAATGCCCCAATTTAAAAGGCATTAGCTTCTTCACATTTTTCGTCCAGTAATATCTGTCGTTTTTCTTATACGCACAAAATCGACTTGCAGCCTTCCTAGTTACACGCTACATTACATGTCAGCAGTTATTGGTCAACAGAACGACACCAGTAATATCAGCAGCAAATTTTGTTAATACTACGTACAAGAACGACAATGTATGATCAATAGATATTTAACATTCTTAGTATCCCTCTTGGGAAAAATTGAGAGCAATCTTGTTGGAAGATCTACTATAACGTGGCGATAGTGATCTACAGGTCTTCATTTCGCGTGACTGTCGCGACTAGCCCTGACAGCTCTTTTCTCCGCTGGAGGACTCACTGAGTGTTGAATGATTTAGTCCCATTTCCCTTTCTTGTTTCGTGCCATATCCGCCCTTGCTTTGGCTATTTAGTGAAAAAATATCGATTGATATGATGGTTTTAGTGAAGGGTCCCAGCTTTGATCTACCATGCCTCTCTAATATTAGTCCATTTGGTGGATGTAAGCGCTATTTCTGGACGGAAAATTATAGTTCTAAGTCATAACATGACAAACTCGAGTTGGAGAACGATTATTATCATAATATGTTGGGTTTCGATTTTAAACAAGCGGTTTTGTCTAATGAATCTTACTGTTGTGGTATGCTTTTATGAATAACTAGATATTTAATAGGATAAAAGACCGGATTATAATCACAAAGATACCTATACAACAAAATATAAATACAATAACTAAGCGATAATTTTTATGTAATTTTTCATTTAAAAATTTTAACAATAAAATGAAAAAAATAAATCATTTTTAGAATTGAAATAAGAGTTATTATGATAACCAAAAAATAAAGGTTAAACGTATTTTTAAAGTTTCTTTTGTGTATAATATGTATAATTGATAATTAATATTTTATTTAATAAATAAGAAATTTTTTTACTAATAAGTGTTTTTTGTACACCAAAAATATTTTCACATACCTATATATAAAACAAAACAGAATTTTTTTTTTTGTTTTTGTATTACCAAGTAAAATAGACTATAAAACCATAACTATGAAAAATCATTACTATTTTAAAAAAGTTGTAATTGAAATTTATTTGACAAATTTCGATACTCAATTTAGTAAAGTTTATGTTTATAAAAAAAAAAAAATTATCTAATTTAAAAAAGGTCATTTAACATAAACTGAAATGTACAGAGCCACATATTTGAATTGGTAAAAATCTATTGGGTAAAAATAGAGGAATTACGCTTTCTATTTTTTCCATTCTGTTTTTTCTTTTTTATAACCTTAAAAATAGAAAATTATTTGGGGAAAAACAAACATTTGTTCGGTATATTAGAAATGTGCTGCCCGAATTCGTGTATTGAAAAAATGTTCTTAGATAATATTTTTTTGTAAATGAGAAATTTTTTCGGCGATTGTTAATATTGTTTTAATTTTAATTGTACTTTTAAAACATACGAATATTTTTAAGAACACAAAAAGTAGTAAATAAAATTTGAAATCGAGCATATATAGGTCTAAAAGTCAAATAAAATGTATGTGTCAAAGTTTTCAAACTTTAAATATAGACCTTTAGACCTAAAAAAAATTCTCCTGATATTAAATAGTATTAGTATGTGAAAAAAAAAATTAATGAACCTTGTCATAAATATCCAGTTTTTAATTATAACTGAATCAGTTAGTTCATTTTTTTCTAGGAGAGAAATTTATATAGAGCGAATAAGGACATCTCGGTATAATTATTCCCATTCAAAAGTAATTCCACATCCTTGAAACCATATCACATACCTCCAAAAAGTTCTGAATGAATTTCGAGACGATCATCTCTATGCCTTTCTTTTCAAGCCATGAGGAATGGAGCTCCCTATGAACTGGGAAGAAAAATTCAGAGCTACTATAGATGAGTAATGACGGAATTAAACATGTATAAATATACGTTGAGTTCATTAATGCCCCGTCAGCTTGTTCCGTTCCTTAGCAGGGTTTTATACGGGCGGCTTAGAGGAGAGCGGCAAAGTGTTTATTCAGCGTTCATCCGATTTAACGGATTCTGTCCGGACCTGCCGTCCAACAAGTCCTAAGGGTCCGTGACGAATGGAGGTTGTCGGCGATGCCTAAGCACTGTCGGGGTCGTCAAAATGTTCTACTCAAGTCTTTTAGGAACGTTCTTTTGTTCCTGTTTTAAAAAAAATGCACGTTGAGGGAGAATCGTGAGGTGAAAATTTAATAGCATTGTACCACAAAAATCAGATTTGAGTTATATCTGTATACGTACAGCTGGAATCAACTTTGATAAACTTTCACCCTCAAGAACAGCTTGCCTAGAAGATGACTTGAATATTGAATATATAAAGTATTCAATAATCATAATGTACAAGTATTATCGCGCATTAAGATAACTTATTGGTTCAAAGACATTTTTTTAATTTAACGTTCACATTACATAATACTTTTTAACTATGATAGCAAGAGCAAATTACGTTCTAGGAATTTTTGTATTAGAACGTAACTATGTATAAATATGCCAAATATTTGCTTTTTAGGTTGATTCAATGTACAGTTCCTGCATTGATTGTATAATAAATTATGGTAATAAAATGTTTTTTATTGAATTTAAGAAAGTTTTGCTAGAATGTCACAGGACGTTGATACCGTTCAACTGACTAGCTATAAATAGTTTTTATTGTAATAAAATTTCATTGCATTTTATCTCTTGCAAGATCGAAAGAACATTTCTATCAACCCCACATTTTATGTTGTAATTTTTTGTCGCATTATGTTAAATATAGTTAAACATTTTTTGGTATTAAATCTAAAAAGAAATATATAGTTGGAAGAGACCCTAGCCGAGTTAGCTGAGTAGCAGAATCGTTGGGATCCTCCCCGGGATCCGACTACCAGAAGAAACCTGGAGAGCAGTAACTCATAGCGCTAACTATTGGGATTGGGGACACCCCTGGGCCGCGATGCATTATTCAAGAGGCCCAAGATAATTTACCGGATTATGTAAATCCGTCGTCTCATTGAGGACCAGCTGGGACGATCCTGGAGAAAAAGATGAGGTGTCCCCGGACCACACAGGTATAATCTCCGCAGTGTGGCCGGCCAGTATTAAAACGTCACGGGCGGGGCAGAAACTAGGTGTTACTTTATGTGCCCCGCTCCGGACTTTGGGACAATTTATACCCACCTTCATCCTCTCGACAAATTACCTCTTCTCCACTCCTCAGGAAACATAAATTCAGCATTAAAAAAGCCTCCTACCGGCTACTTTCCGTCAGTCATTCCATATGATGTTTTTTTCCATTGGGTGGACCGGCATCTAGACTAGAATATTTAAGCAAATTTTGGAAAACCATTTGAAGATGGTGAAAGCTTTACCTGACAATTCGAATGATAGCACATTTCTGATGTGTCAAGTAGCTAAATTAAATTACATGGGGTCTGCTGCTAAGTTAAAAGTTAGTGAAGTCAACCGGACCCACTGCCGTATATAACCCGCATATCTGAAAGCTTTTATATTTTTATTATTTCTTATTTATTTTTCGTTTTTCTTTAAATACTTTAGTTTTTGTTCACAATAAACCGATACAGAAAAATGGAAAAATGTTTATAGAAATTCGTTACGTTAATTACTGAATTTAAGATGTATTTATAAAAATGTTAAATGTTTTTAAATTTTAAATACATATATATGTAAATTGGATCGTATCCTATACCTAATTTTATATTTTTAAACCATACATATAGTTCGTATTTAAGATAAAATATGAATTTTTTTCAAAGTGTGGAGAGTGAATTTATTTAAAAGCGAGACCTAATTGGCTAATTACAAAAACTGAAACTATTAACCTCTGCCATTAATGCAAACAAGTCTTACATTACATAACTTTATAAATATTACGACAACTAAGGAGTAGATCCGTTGAAAATATTTACATAATATCATCACCAACACTAATTAATCACCCTCATCTTCACTAATTGTTCTCCGGGAAGCAGTAGATGAGGGATGTTTTATGGGACGGTGCCTTTTGTGAGGGCAGGTGTCCCGGTCCCGTGAGTTCGGTCTCTGAGTTGTGGACCTTGTGCAGCAGAAACTTGACACCTCCTCTTTGCCTCATAACCTCAGCCGCCTGGTGACAAATCAACTGTTATCTACAATCTCCTATCTTCTCTTTCATACTTTAAGCCACTTTTATTTTCATAGCTAGGCACTTTGTCATTTTTTATTTACTCAAGGAAAGATGTTAGTGTGAAATTTTAATGAACCACCTACCTTATAAATGGGAGGGTTTATTAAACTGGCTGTTATCCTGATGGATGGATGGTTCGGCATTTTGAAAGGCAGAAAAAAATACATTAGGTAGTTGGGAAAAAGAATATGCACTTGTCAAAATCATTGTTTGTGATCTGTGGGAATTAACATTTAATTCGTTGAGGGTATACAGAAGAACTTTAGAAGGCCCATGTAGAGTTGGACAAAATTTATGCTAATAAATAAGTAAACTAAATAAATGATTAATCGTCTTGAGTGAATACAAGTTACCCCATCAGAGATAAGACAAGCTGGGTAAACAAGGGAAGGATCAGATTGGGCCGACTGATATTGACCAAGGTTATTAGCTCCAGATAATTTTAGGCTGGATGTGTGACCTTACCCACCCAGACTTTTTGGACACGCGTCAATTCGACACGAACGGTTTTAATAATTTTTTGGAATGTGGAAATTTTGTTGATATTTTTTGTTAACTTCACTGACTGAGTCCTTGAGAAATAGTCAATATTAGGAACTCGTTTTTTCAACTATGTGTTAACAGCGTATATCGTTCATTTTATATTAATTATTTTCTTAATAATTAATAATTTTTAAATTTAAAAAAAAAATGGTGACTCTACTGGAAACGTAAGAGGATTATTCAAAAAAATGTATTTCTTTTTTTTTTTTATTTAATATTTAATTTTTGTTGCTAATCATTTTCTCTTGATATTATTGTTTTATTAAAAATTATTCCAGAAATTTTTATCAAATTCAGTACTTTAGAAAAAATAACATTAACATTAGAAAAAAAAATTAGGTTTTTAATAAATTACTTCAAGATTGAATTTTACGGAACTTCATGTCGATTTAAACGTCGAATTGTATAATGACACCATTTACGCAAAGAATATGTTAAACATTTTCTTCTTTTTTTTTCGCTTGGGATTAGACTAAAAACCATAAACAATTATACTTATGTTAAAATACTGAAAAAAAATACTGAAAGATCTCAGATCAATTATTATTGACTTTATTCATAATTAGACAAATATTTATAATTTGACGGTTTTTATTCCTGCCTCGCCAGAATGTTCCTCGAACTTTTGTTTTTGAGGAACATAAACAAGTTTACTTGATGTATAGTAAACAAAAATTTTAAAAAAAGACAACAAAAACGGTTTAGTAGCTTAGAAGATCGAGATGACTTACAAAAATGAGACCGATATTTTTTTTAATAATTTTTTTTGTATTTAAATTAAGTGAAATTTACAAAAAAAAATTAAGCTCGATTAGGTACCTTAGGCGTTTGAGGAAGTAGAATTGTAAAATTTTGATTTCTGTTGATATAGACCAAAACGTTCATTGGAATTCCATCATGGATGTCTCCTTTACGAATTATTTATTTAAAAATATTTATTAAAGATTTTAACATATATTTAATTGATTCCCGGTTAGATGATCATGATCACTGAGCTTCAAAATCGTGGAAGGAGGTGTTTCCTCTAATTTTGAAGCTCGTTAGTGGCGAGGGAATCATCTTTTCGTTGTTAGTTTAAGTGGCGCTAATAGCCCTGTTCAAAATAACGTGACCATTTACATACAAATTAGTTCCCTATCTAATTGTAATTGCGCGAAATAATCGTGTGATGGATTTGTTAACAACGTACAAAGTAGAGGTAACCGATTTTCCTTACTCAGAGCAGTTCAAAACAACAATTTCTAACTATAAAGAACTTTGTAGATTTCCAATTTTGATATTATGCTCAGTTATCGATTATTGAATAACTGCAGATGAATAATTATTTTTACTATTATTTATAAGAATTATTTATTTTTTAAGGATTCTCCAGCAGTTTTATTTTTCCTTAAGTATAATAATCCAGTAAGATTTTTTGTGCTAAAACTATTATCGAAAATTAAAAAAAAAAAAAATCACAAAAAAAAAATTCTCTCTTACTTTCTTATATAAAAGGTGTACAAACTATGATAATAACATTGAATACTAAATTATGATGAAATACATCTGTCCTCTCTTACGAAACTTTGTGATAGCAAAGAATCTTAGTTGTATGACTAATTGTAATACTATAAAACAACAAAAATGGATGAATGGTATATTTAATTTGGGAGCTCTTAATAAATACTATTAAGAAATAATTAAAATTACAGTGCTGTCCGAATACTGTGGATTGCTTTTAAAATTTCTTTTACCATGTTGCTTGCATTCAAGCATTAAATAAGCCAATATTTTATAAAATCATTCAGATGTTAAATATGACACTACTTTGCGACAATAATGACATTTTGTATGGTGTGTTAAGTAAGACATTGAAATCAAAATTGGTTTATAGATAAATCAACTTTTGAAATAAAAACCGTAAAAAATAACGTCTAACTAAATTCGAATTTAATTCAAAGACGTTTCAAAGGTATATTGATCAATAATATAAAAATCAAATATTTAATTTTTGAATCAGAAATTTCTTCTACCGAAGTTTGGGCAAAATAATAAGATATTCTATTAATGATGTAAGTGGGAAAATTAGAAAATAATTTCATCTCTTATCAATTTTTTCGGAAACAATTTTTTATTTATATTTTTTAAATTGTATTTACTTATAAATATTTATCACCAATGGGCTGCTTTTATGCATTCAATTACCTTGTAAGGAAAGGTATAGAATACATTTTTGTTGGAAGGATCTCTATTACATGCTATGAACACAATTTTATTTGTGGTTGATATTTATCGTCATCTAAGCACCTGCTTCTGACAACATAACAGCTAATTGCCTGAGCGTGAAGGGCTTTGAACTTATCCTTCCGCGAAGTGCATCTTATATTTCTCAGTTTTATTGCAGCAAAGATCTATGGATAAGCCGTAATTAATCTATTCAGCTGTTAGTGGTGTAATAAAACAGCTGGTGCGAGCAATGGTAAAAGTTAACAACTCATGAGCTGTTAACGACTTAACAGGCATCAGGGAGGTCAATGCTTCAGACATTTGAATATTGTGTAGACATCTCCAAATTTATGATTTTTAGATTTGTAGTTGTTTTTTATATTCATTCGATATATTTTTTTTTTCACAAATTAGTGAGTGGTATCAATCTATAAAATGTTGGTTATATAGTGAGACCAGTCGTCTGGTTTCAATTAATGAATTAATATTACATTTTATTTGATAGATTGTTAAAATTAAAATTGTTAAAAGTAAATAAACTGCTAACTCTTATAATCAAGCGAAACACGTTAAGCATCATTAAGATTTTTTTCTTGTAGTTATATTAAAATATTTAAGTTAAAAATAACATTATTTTATATAATTAATCGAAAATGAAGTAAAAACCATTTTTTTAAATTATAATTATATCATAATTTTTTACAACTTGAATCAGTGATATTGATTTTATTTTAAAAACTGTTTTTATATCAATATTATTAATTTAGATTTTTATTATTGTTATAATTTATTTATTTTCTTATTCATATCCATTCATTTGATCATATAGATTTTTACTCGGATTTTTACCTAGACAGAAGATACATTTTTCCACCCCTTCTTTCACCTCCTCTCAGTAAAAGTCGACAGTTTTATAAAAGTTTTTCAAGATAACTCGTACTTTTACCAAGGCCAAAATAATCAAAAAGAATCAAAAATATTTTTTGCACGATTAATTAAATTCGCTCGAAATTTGCCTCCCTCTAAATTCTGCCGCCCGAGTGTCCCCTCTATTCCCCTAAAGTTTCGGCCCTAGGCACTGGCATTGCTATTGGCAACGAGTTCGTTAAGCTCTAATTATTATTATTATCAGATATTATTTGTATTATTTCACCCACCTTCCTACTTTAATTTATATTTACTTTCTCAACAAACATTTTATATATATATATATATATATATATATATATATATATATATATATATATATATATATATATATATATATATATGCCTTTTTTAATAACTATTAGATACTTATAGGTACATCAAGATCCCGAGAAAAACAAATAAAGAAAGTAACATTCATGAAATTTTAATAAAATCTGTAACAAAAGTTTAACTTAGCTTAAAAAAAACAGAACAAAAAAAAAGAGTTTTAACGAACATTAAACATTTATAAAGCACTATGCAAAGTTAAAAAGCACAATATAAAGTTTACTGTTTAGATTCTATAAGAAAAATTGGACTTAATATAAATAGTTTATTGATAAAAAAATAAATAAATATTTACATATCCATCCAATTATCGAATAGGGGTTGTGAATGCCATCAGCAGTTCTTTGTCTATAAAATATTTATAAAACATATTTTAAAGAATTTAAACATATTAAAAGGTTTTAGCTAACAGTTTTAGAAATCTTTAAAATTAATAACTTTTCTGTTGTTTTTTTTAATATCAAATATTTTTTTTAATATTATGCAATTGCTAGAGCTAGGAAGTAATTTATTTTTTTCTTAATTTAATTTTATTATTATCTTTGAGATTTTCAAAATATTTTCTATTTCACCTCAGTGCAATTCCCCATATAAAATTAACAGCTCATCGAGATGAAGAATGTTTGGGCAGCTGCAACCTGTCACTAGGAACTTAAAACCAAGGCCCTAAATCCACCAAACCTGTCGCCATAAATCCACTCTCTTAAATATAACATTAAAATAATGGCTTGATATAATACTCTCGGGGAGTACAGATTCGCTGTGAGAAATGGTTACAGTCGGGTTTGATATAAAGTGGTCCTAAAGTGCAATAGGTGCCAGCAAATCAAATTTGTGACAATTGGCCCTTTATGCACTTTATGTGAATGTACATAAAAAACTCAGTTTTCAGCGGATGTCAAAATTTTACGTGCCAACTGGCAACTGACCCTTCCTTTAATTTATACGCTTATTAGCATTCGGCTCCTGCCAAAACCCTCAGTGGATTTATTTTTCAAGAGGGTTTATAATAGGTCTTAACAGCCGTGTGAATTTTAGAAGGAAAATACACCATTTATTTAGTGGCATATGACCATGCAGTCTTGGAATATGTTTCGGCGGGTTATCCACCGAAGTTATGTACTATAGAGTTATACGGCGGATTACAGGGACTACCCTTTCGTCCCTGACATTTTAAGCTTATCTGGTGTAGGTTTTTAGGGTCGATAGATGTACTGTCGATAGTAGTTAGTGATTGCCTTTCCTGTCTAATAGGTTGTACACTTCAATAAAAACGGAAAGTTCGGTTAAATTTTTTCATTCTTTAATTTTATATATAAACTACATGCAAAAATCTCTACTGTTATAATATAACAATTATGCAGGTTAAAATTTGAAATATAAGTTGACATAATAAAAATTAGAAAATTAAGTTTAAAAATAATATATATGCAGCCTTATTTTCCAACATTACAACGGCAAAACAATTTACCTGCAACAAACTAAATGTATATGCTGTGGGCTATTACATACATACCTGTGAATTTTAAACTTATATTTACTGTATTTATTAAAAAAGAAATTACGATTTAAGGAGGTTTCTCATTTTAATTCGTAAATGTATTTATTCTTATACGAATAAGACGATTGTTTAACAACTAGATAAAATTTAAACGTAAAGAAAAAATTAAAAACTAGATAACAAACTAAATAAGTAGATAAATAACATACTATTGCAAATTAAAAAAATGCGAAATTCATTTAAAAATCGGTTTTATTTTATCTTTAAATGGTTCAGAAGTCAAAGAATTCGAAGGGTGTTTAAGCATAAGTAATATCGGATCTAAATCGTTTCAAAAGTAGTTTTTTGAAACCAAGAAGACTACAGAATGTGTAAATTACAATATAAATTATCTGATATCTAATAACATGATTTGACCGATTAACGCATTCCATTGAGAAAACGTTTGTTGAGAAAGTAAGTATAAATTAAAGTAGGTATGTGGGCGAAATACTACTAATAATGTCTGATAATAATAATAAAAAATAGAGCTTAACGAACTCGTAGGCAATAGCAATGCCAGTACCTCGGGCCGAAACTATAGAGGGACAAAGGGGACACTTGCCCCGGGCGGCAGAATTTAGAGGTAGGCAAATTTTGAGCAAATTTTATTTTTAGTTAGAACAAAAAATATTTGTTTCTGCTTTTTGATTATTTTGACCTCGTTAAAAGTATGATAGTTATTTTGAAAAACGTTTATAAAAATGTTGACTTTTACTGAGAGGAGGTGAAAGAAGGAGCGGCAAAATTTATCTTCCCTCTTGGTAAAAATCCTGGCTTCGTACCAACAATCTTTACTTACATATCACCCTCCATCAAAGCAAATCCAATTCTCTGATGTCTCAGTCAATCCCTCAGGCGTTTCTCAATTCAGCATTTACTTTTAGTGATAAGTTTCTTATTCATTCCAGTAATTTTACATGCCCATTTCAATCTTGTTCATTTGTACTTTCAAGTTTCTGGACAGTTGAGGTGAACTAAGAAAACGACAGATAAACAAAAAACATTTTCCACCTTCAACCATACTAGAAATTTAGTTGAAAAGAAATAGAAAACCTTCATGATTACCTAGCGGACCTTTGAGAGAATAGTTTGCCAGAGAGATCTGTCTCTCGAAGACACCTTAGTGCCTAAGGCACCGATCGCCGGAGATGAAAGGGGCTGGAAAGTGAGAGAAGTAAATAAGGACAAGAGTACAAGATGGAGACAGATGCCCCCACCAGACAGGAGCGGCCATTTTGCCTGAGAAGGGAAGGTGGGAGCTGTTGACACTCCCCTCCCCTATCCACCCCACTCCTTTCCTGTCTCACTCCCCCTCCCCCTTCCTCAGTTATCCCTCTATTGGTTTTATCTACACTATCTTGCAAAATTATATCTCAATATCTTTACTGTCCTATGTCTTCATTGCATGTGTCGGGTGCTTTGGCATTATGTGCTTTTTAAGGTACTGAAAATCGAATTATTTAAATTTCCTTACAAAATGCATCTCATTTTTAACTATAGATGACTCTAGGTGATTAGCGGTAATAATAATAATAGAATAATATTTCAAAATATTGTTATAAACAAATTGATTGAACGTATTTCTTTTTTTTTTCTTTCCATTACTGTCTCTTTGGTATATTCGAGCTTTCAACCATTAATTTTCAAAAATAGGTGTTTATTATTTTTCAATGAAATAAGCTTAATATTAAATAAAAAAATCTAAATAAATATATTTGCCATTTATAGGCAGTAAAATATATTTTATTTTAACTTGCAGATTAGTAAAAAAATAGTGCAAAATTTATATATTTAATTTTTAATCAATGGTTTTAATCAATGGTTGTTAACGCCCACTGCTCACCTAATAACAAGAAATGGCCACAACTCTAATGCCGGGGAATACCAAAAGACTACTGAAAAAGGTATGGATGAGAGACCTGGCTGGGGTACCGCAGGCTAATGCCTCTCCTTATGCCTATCAAGTCTTTTTTTATTTTTTATTTACTTTATTTTATTATTTATTATTATTTTTGTTGTTGTTGTATCTGTTATTATGCCAGCCCATCTGCTGATTGTTGTTAATTGTAATTAACAGATATGGATTAATAAGTAAAAGTGAAATAAAAAATTCCAACATTATTTGAAATAAGTCCCATAAATTAAAATTTTTTTTATTTGTATTTAAAATTTCATAAAATTATTTAAAATGAATAATCCATCCTTCGTCACTATAATGTATAGCATAATTATATGTATATACAATTTAATATTTATTGTTGCGAGTAACATAAAATTAGCAATTACTAGTAAATACTTAATGCTAATTAATAGTAAAAATTAGCATAACATAGTTGACTTCTTATGCAAAAATGTCTCATTGCCATTTTACTTTCTACTGATTATAAATGATTGTATGAGAATCAAGAAGAAATTTCAAGCATTATATTTGATACAATAATTTAATATGAAATTTAATTAATATATGAAAATGCACTCCAATGAAAAAATATTTTTTCAATTTCGGTCTATTTTAGTTTTAAATAGTTCCATGTATTTTTTTCCATTGAGAGATAAGTTTCTGATAGAAATTTAAAATAACACTTTCTAGGAATGCATAGAAATGTATTTGATATAACTACCTAAACAGGGTGTCCCAGCGGACCTGGATCACCCTCTGTAGATTGCAGTATTTGGAATAACGGGATGAAACTCGGTGGGTCTTTGTTATGAATTTTTTTTTTTTCAGCGTTTTTCTACAGCGTTTTTCTAACTCTGGAATTTCAAATGAAAGGGATGTTTTTTTACGGATTGTGAAAGAAAAAATGGTTTTTATACAAAGTTCCAAATTTCTCTGAAGGAACAGTTTTTTAGAAAATACTGAAGTAAACATTGTGCAGAATTAAAACTACTTGGAAATGAATCTATTTTCATTCCATTGCGCTAAATATTAAAGTAATAATAATTAATTATAGTAATAATTTTTATTTTCAATTATTGGATCACAATTATGCAATAGTAAAAGAAATAACCGGAAGCTTGTACAAAACACTCTTATTTTGACTTTTGATACTTTCTGTTTTTCTCTTATTTATTATTGCCACTCTCTTGGCATTACGGGATGAACAAAGACTCGTTTCAAAGTTTTTTTAATTCTCTACAATGTTTATTTCAATAGTTTTCAAAATAATAGTTCCCTCTGAGAAATTTGGAACTTTGTATTATTACCGTGTTTTCGCGATTATCGTCTTCGGGGCGCATCAGATCAATAAAGTGCCCGATATGAATTCGTCAGCAAGCTTCATTTCCCATAAGAATCTGTAAAAAAAAAAAAATCCCCATTCTGTTTGAAATGCCAGAGTTAGGTGCGATGTAGAACAACTGGAGTAGGTTTCGGGGCGACAATGTCATAAAAAGATAGGTAATTCACATATAATTCACTAAAACACACATAAGTCATAAAAAAGACCCACTGAGTTTGATTCCGTTATTCCAAGTACTCTGGAATTTACAGGAGGTGATGCACGTTCGCTGGGACACCCTGTGTATGAGCGTGTGAATTGCAAAACTACTTACCGACTTCCATTTTGTATTGATATCGAGATAATAGCACACGTCAAGACGTAGTAAACACGTCTTTACTGTATATATATATATATATATATATATATATATATATATATATATATATATATATATATATATATATATATATATAATATAATATATATATCACATTGTTTCTATTATTTGTAATGGAAATTCTCACCCTTTTGCTGTTTTTGTCTGCCATTAATTTCTCCTCAGGACCAGAGGATTTTCCATTTATTAACAAGATTAGTAGAAATTATTGCTTTGATTCATTTATTAAAATTGAAAAATTTTTATTAAAAATAAAAAAAAGATTCATTATTTAAAATGATTTAAAATAAAAAAAATTTATTAAAATATTAAAATTAAAATAATATCTTTTATAAAAAAGATATTATAAAATTATAAAAAAAAATGTATTACAATTAAAATCTAGTATATGCTCATCATTACTCTTTGAATTTATAAATCATCAATGATTATTTAGACAACACGATAAGAAAATATGATTACTTTTGAACAGGCTCTCCCGACTTCTCCATTTAAGACCCATTACCTTCAAGTTCAAAACCGGATTTCCCGTTAAGGACTCTGCAAGTCTCCTGACAACGAAATAGTCCTTCTTCGGTCGGTAGGCCGCAAACGATTTCGAAAATAAACCAATAAGAAGAGAAGACGTAAATGGGAGCTAGCCGGTGATGGGTTTCCTTAACAGGAGATGATAAAACAGTTCGTGGGAGGAAGGAGGTAAAGGAGGAGGGAGGGTTGCAGTCTGACTTATTGCCTGCGTGAGTTGCAAGTGAACTCGGGCTAAAATGTACACGTCATCAGCTTACAGTCTTCGTCTTCACACGCTTTTAAATCCTATTCATTTTATAATTTATCAAACCTTCGCTTCCCTTATGATAATTAGGTATATAGAATATATATATATATATATATATATATATATATATATATATATATATATATATATATATGTATATGTTACATAACGAATGAATTATTTCATAAGTACATAATTAATTAAAGTTAGAATAATTATAGCTTCATTCGTCTGTTTATGCTTAAATTAAGCGATATAATGTTTGCGTTATACCTTAAACAAGTTTAAAAAAAAAAAATCTGTCGTTCTTATTTGGAAGATATAAAATTGGCAGAAAGGTTTCGCAGTGTTCCCAGTTATCAGCAATATAATTATCAGTTACATCTTGCACATTATTCACTTGGCTTCAGAACGAGACGTGACATTCCTTCCACAATAACTGAAGCAGTGAGTAAAAATGAAAAACAGATTATTAAGGTACTATAATTTTAAGGAACATTAGGATGTTTAATTGTATATAACTTTGTAAATCGTAGCTCGTTTATGCCTTGAAAGAGTAGATGCGTATAAGAAATAGATAAATAAATAATCCCCAAAATAAATGCTTAGACCAGTGTGATCTTAAAAATTAATTGATATGTACATAAGTATTGAATATTCTATATATGTAAGTATTTATTTTTTAAAATTGAATGCCTCTTGATGAGGGTTTCTTAGGTTAAACAAATACAGTTCATGTTTCTAAAACAGAAATTTTTTTGTTAGCACCATCTAACTTTTGAATAATTAAAACTTGGTTAAGAATCCTGATAAATTATAAAAGTTGTTATTCGATTATGCGACCTGAGTCGAAACCCGAAGACCGAATAGACATCTATGTATTTAGTCAGGCTCGTGACAACAGCTATTTACCAGCTAAAGAGGAGGGGGGATTGGATTCAGAACCCTCGTTTGAAATATCGACTTCCGTGTTGTCGGACCCGAACCGGAAATGGCCTCGCAGCGGGAGGTATAACGTGTAAAAGTCGCCGACTTCCGTCCCCATTGGGTCTATAATTTGAATAGCGCTGAAGGTACACTGAGTCCAACCCACAAGCGGTATTTAACTTTGTTTCATTCTTGATCTCAATACAAATAAAATCCTATTTTTCATTGTTAACCTTATTTGTTTGTATGCAACTCCATGATAAAATTATTTCACACCATTTATCATAAGATCACTATTATCCTATGAGAAATCACTCGCATTTATTAATGTGATAACTAATATTCGCTTATAAGATCTTGATTAAATGAGCTTGCCATGTAAAAATCAAGAGTTCATTAATAGCAGGAAAAGTTGCAAGCTACTGACCCTACTAATACGCCCTTGCCAAGCTTATCTGATTAAAATTACTTGCGGGATATATTTTTTATCTACTACTATAACGAAATATGGTGGTGTAGATGAGGCTTACATAGCGAAACCATGCACTTTCTGTCATACCCAATAACTATTTTCTATTTCGTCTATTAATCGTCCTTTTGTCTTTTTCTTCTTTCTATTCATTCATTTTCATGTAAATAATATACGCATTATGGATAGTTGAATATTTGTAAATCCCACTATAGACTAACGTGAATTACTAAAATATGAAATTTTTTATGGGTAATAGATAAACCCGAAAAATAACATAGGTTTACTAGTAACGGACTTTGTTTGGACAATATGTATTTTTTTTTATTGGGGTTTTACGTTTTTTTCTACCCTTTTAAGGCAAACAAGATGGTTTATCCTACTGGTTACCAATCTGTTCTAACCGGAATGGGTTGGACGATAATTGACAATACACTCCTTTTTTTAATTGAATCCTTTTTTTTTTCTACAAAGCAGTTCACTGCTAAATGTAATATTTTTTTAATAATCTTGTCTTAAACTTATCAATTATTTTAAGCTAGTAAAAACCAATAAAAATATTATTACTATTGAGATATTCGAACAACTATTGTGATAGAGACTTAAAATTATAAAATTGTAAATACTTGCATGCTTCTGTAGTTTTACAAGCTAAGCTAAATGATTTTAAGAAGTACGATTATTGAAATGGTTTTATAGGGCTCCTTATCGCTTTATAGTGATTGCCTAAATCATCTGAGTGCGAGTCCTTTATAGTGAAAGCTCTCAGTGTGATTTAATTGTGAGACACCTGTTCGAATTTTTTTTTTTTTTTTTATCCGAAATTTAAAATGTTTACTACTGAAGCTCCATGGAGGTAAGTCTTCCCTGAAGCGTGGACTTATCGTTACATTTATGTATATAATTAATTCCATATTTAGAAGTGGAGTATGCTTATTGCCTTATCCTTATTACAATTAGAGATCAACGGCCATAAACGAGTTTCTTATTGTTCCTCATGTGGTATCATATTGTTCCGGTTACACCGCATTAATGCCCACTGGAGAGCTGAAAGTGGATGAATATTCAGCGAATAATCATTTGTCTTTTTCTGGGTTCAACGTCTTTCCGAACTCCCAGAGATCAGAATGGAGGCAACGAATTCTGAATTCTTTAATGTTCACGGGCAGTTTGTATTAGATATGAAGATCGCTCAATGGTCAGTGACAATGAGCTGCTCAATGAATCAGATATTGAGCCATTGGAGGCAATCTTCCAACGCCAATTGGCGTTTCATCCTTTTTCAATATATTTCCACATCAAGGTGTTAATATGAACCTGTACTTAAGACTCCAAAAGGAGGCAGTCCTACTGGTGTGGTCACAGTGCTGAAAGTAATGATTAATTTGGCGGTCATTTGAGACCTGCTAACGTCCAAGTGTTGGAGAAAAAGTCGTGAAGGGACCGAGCTGTGTGTGGCCTGGCAATATTTCAAATCCATGGGTGGCCGGTCCTCCTGTCACACAATTAGTAGCACAGCCTGCTCCCGCCAAACTTTCGGCTAGTTGGGACAATTTTTCAAAACTTCAGGCTCAAGATGGTGCTAACAAAAATCTGTTTTGAAGATTTAACTTCACCTCCAGATTATTCGTGAAATATACCAATTTTATGGCCGATTTAATGGTAAATGATAATTTTAACATAATAAAATAAAACTCTTAAATATTATCAGAAATATGGAATTATATATCTACATAATAAATTATTAATTTCATTTTTATTGCTAGCTATTCTTAAAACTTTTCAATTGGTTTAGTAGGTCAATGAGTTTTGTTCTTGAGCAATTTTCTCTTATTGAAATGTATGCTATTTAATTATTCTTATTTATTTATTTTGCAAATACTTCTTATTGAGATATGGAGGTAGTAGTTTACATAGATAGGGGTTCTTGCCTTGAATAAATGAATTAAGGAAAATTCATCACGTTTTGGAGATACAATATTCCATAGTATATGAATTCAACAGGTTTAAAGGATTAAGTGCAATATTTTTTTCAAGAGTAGGAAAAATATAAACAAATGTCTATATAATAAACTTAAAAATAAATAACATTAAAAGTAACAATAATTAAAATAATGATGTGTGCCATAATATTTATAAAAGTTTGAGAAATTATATAAATCCTATAATTTATTCTACTAAACTCTTTATGTATCTTTTTAAATGAATTTAATGGAATATCATAGTAAACCGTCTATAAATTTACTATACTATTTCGCATGGAGTAGGTATATACATCTTGTAAATAAACTCCTGCTGCACATGGATGATATGCAAGAGATAAAAGAAATAGGTATTCATAATAAATAGAATCGCAACATATACAATAATTATAAGCTTATAGAGAAAAGATTTTGATAAATGTATATATTTATCAAAAATTATAAATTTAAATATTGGACCTGTTCCATTATTTCAGGATTTGTAAAAAATATTAGTATCTGTTTAAAAATACGAATACAGCCCTTTTTGTTTTAAAATGTATATTCCTCTTTTAATTTGAAATTTGTAGCATTTTTAAATTAATTTCAAAACTGCCGATAAACTCTAATCCATTGATGCTCTCTGTATCCGTTCCTCTAATAAGAAATGATTAAGGATCTTTATGAATATCGCTTTAAATTACTCATTAGCTTCAGTAAAATAACTAAATTGTATAAATCATTAAACAAATATTTTTTAGTTTTACTGGTTTCTTTGTACATTTGTTTTCTTTTTTTTATTATATTGCTATATAAAGCCTGCGGGCATCTAGATATATGGTTTGCTTATATAGAATTCTAAATGTTAAATCCGATCCTCGAGTACTTATGTGGAAAATTAAAAAATAAATGGATTATCTTAATACATAGATTCAAATATTTTGATTTATTTAGGTCTATTCATAGATACAGAAATGTTAGTATAAAGATTAAACTTGAAACAGGTCCCAATGGTCTTGGTATTCCATGTCTTTGATGTCCTCATCCCAGCTCCTCTTACTATAATTAACAGCCTACTTTGGAACGAATCAAGCCTGAATATTTAAAGATTGTCGAGGAAGAGTTACGGAATTATTTAAGTGAAAAGAGACAGACGTAGGGGTGTAAATGTGTTAGGTGAGATAGCGGTTGGTAATTCGGCAATTAAGGTAATGCCCAGGGCGGGATAGATCACGCACACAAGGAGCACCCTCTCTACATATTCATAAGGCAGTGTTATAGTCCACGTCTTCATTTCGTATCTGTCTTCGCTTACATTTATCTATTTACTCTATAATTTTTAATCACAAATAACAAAGGATACATTTCGATTAATTTCATTGTTAGGTATAATGATATACAGTGAGTCCCACAAAAAATAAGTTAACCCTTGGGGAGTTTATGGAAAATTTAAAGCTGAACAAAAAAGTTCCTATAAACATGAGTCAGTAAATGAAGTCTTGACCAATCATCACGCCAAAAACACGACGTAATACGTTTTTCGACACTTTTTGTTTATTGATGATGAATCAATATTTTTAGTAATTTTAACAATAGTTTTTGATCTAAATTTCATGCTTATCCTTAAATATGACGTCAAAGTTGGCGATTATAGACCTTTGAGCTGATTATTTTCCTTTTTCACACTAAATAGCCTAAATCCTACGTACGTCCCTGTCAACGACTCATCCCTGGAAACGACTCATTGCATAAAAAAACGGATAGAAAATAACTTCTTGGAGAATAAGATTTGGCGTCCAATGAGACCAATAGGAGCTAGATAAATCAAATCCAAAACCTTTGGTGAATCGTCTATGTTGTTTACTGTCTAATTTGTTTTTGATGCTTGGTGAAGTAAATGAAAAAACGATTTTGTAGTAATTTAAATCCAAAATCGAAATTTCCTCTCACATTTTACGGTACACCTTTCCGAACGAATTTGGTTCCGTGTCTGTAGGTTTTTAAATTTGTTTTTTATTTTTCAAAACAGGCTAAAACAACTTTCGCTAAAAAGTACTAGTTGGTTTGAAATTCGACATTAGCCAGTCATGTTGAAAATCAGGTCAACACCGGCAATTAAATAAAGCTCATGTGTTTGATCAATCAAGCTGTTATTGATTGACTTTAGTTTCGATTAGTTTTTTGGTGCAATGAGTCTTTTTCTTATCAATTGCCAAAAAGCATTGGAAAAAGCAAATGCATGCTTTCTTGTTTTTGGCCTGAAAACTGGTTAAGACTTCATTTGCAGACCCATGTTTATGAGAATGTTTTTTTCAGCGTTAGATTTTCTGTAAAATATCTAACGGTTATTTTTGGAGGGATTCCTGTATTTCATGTCAAAAAAGGTATAGCAAATATTCCTATCAATATACAGAGTATTTACTGAAATGTCTTGGAGTGATACACTTTCAATAGATGTTTACGAAAAACGTAATTTCTCCATTAAATTTGTTTAAATATGGTGGGAATGAAATCTGAATTGAATGGGCCGGTAATTTTTTTGCTGCTATTGAGAGACTCGGGGCTTTGAACTGGGATGTTTAAATAATATTCAAAATTAGAATATTTTTTATTTTAATTTTTTATACATAGACTTTAATGGTGCGCTGAAAAAATAAAACATTATTATAACCGAGGTAAGGCCATTGTCAGTCGAATCATATCTATGCAATGAAAATCAAAAAGGATAGTAGCAGGTGATTTATAGATTGGATGGATAGTAAAAGTTTTTAATTTCCTTGAGTCATGTATTTCAAGACTCTTAATTATTTCAGCATGTAATATTGACAGATAATTGGTTGGATATGATTGCAAACCGTGATTTGATAGATGCTTCATGCATCCAATCAGAACTTGACATTATTCATTGTTATTCACGAGTACTTGGTATTATTCAAAGAATAAATCGAAGCATGGTGCTGACGACAATGTCCCTTGAAAGTACCGTAAGGTTAAGTATCATCATGGGCTACAGTGTAGATAAATTTCTTTTAATCGAACAATAGAAATTCTATGAAATGGATCATATATTCCGAAGGAAGTACAATATCTCGTTGTTAGTCATATACAGGAGAGACCACTGTCGCTACAAACACTTCTCGTAAAACATCGGCTGAACTCGGTAAACATCGGGTGGGAATGTCATGCATACGTACCTTGTCTCGTTTAGGATCTAGAAAAATGACAGGAATTTATTAGCATCCCTCATCTCTCACCTCATCTATTTTGATATATTTTCCTGCATCCACATATTATAGCGTGTATGTGTATGTGTGTATGTGTATATGTGTATGTGTCTATGTTTTCTTCTTAAGTATATTTTCAGTTTAACGTAGTTTCCTTGTTTATATAATGTAACTCACTGGAGAATGAATTTAATCACTTTTTTAACCGCTAGTTATTTCAGGTGTTTTCGATTCCTCCAGTAGGGTGCACACTACATTGAAATTGGCTTCAAGTTATTCCTAAATTCTGCAATCAGGTCGTCGATAATTATTTCATAAAATTTCATTTATCGTTTTTATAAATTTAACTTCTGAGCACCGTACCTTTACATGAGAAGTTTTCACTGCTATATCTCCTTTGCACTTCTGATGGTATTATACGATAGATGATAGTTATATAAGTAGTTAACATCTGTTGTCCGCAGCCTAGTGTTTTATTTTTTAGTTATTTATAATAACAGTGATTGTTGCTGTGGTCCGGTTGCTGTCCCAGAAAGACCACGGCTCTAATACTAGCCTGTCAGACCGCGGTACCGTCCACGATAATATTTAATACGTCAGATCTATAAGGCAAATAAAGCAACGGCAATTTGGGCTCATTTCACATGATTATCACCGAATTTACATAATAGCCCCTCTTCAGGCTTTCTGTTGAAGTCTCGATAACTAAATTGTCCGTTTATTTAATTAAAAAAAACGAATTAAAATTGTTGAAAAGTAAAGCATAATTATCGTTGTTTCATTGGAAAACTTCATACGGCTCTGGTGGAACAACGTGTAATAAGCGGTAGAGAAGCCGTCATTAGCCTTTTTGCACATGATACCCCAGCCATTATTTAAATTATATATTCAGAAATATTGTATAATGGCGAGGTGAAGAATTTTTAATTCCTCCTTAGATCCTGCTTTTGAAATTTCAGTTTGGATTAACAGTGCAATTTTAAAACACGAGTTGGTTTGGAAACATTTGAATTAATTGCAACGAATTAAATAAATACATGTCCGGTATACACACTTAATAAATAATTAAATAATTTTTTTTATTTATTTTTTCTTTCATAACTACCTACAATGGAGTTATGAAATAAAGTTTTGATAGCTCGCTTTATTTAAGGGGTGTTGAAAAAGGGTGTATTGAAAAAGGGTATATTGAAAAAGGGTGTATTGAAAATAGATGTTCTTTTACGGTCTTTGTTGTTTCCAATATCTGAAGACCTCTCGTCCTCTCAACCTACTGAACCGCTTTCGATGAACTTTTGGATAGTATGCAGAGGATTGTTCACAGCCAAGAGAAACTCAAAGAGGTTTGAAGAAAAAAAAACTTCCGGACGGATTTTCATGGGTATCGGGATAGCACATCCCACATTAACAGTCTGAAATATATTATTATTTCTTGAGAGGTCTTGGAGTGATGTGAGAAGTACTGTATTTTTTATGCATTCATGTGATCTTGTTTTTTTTCTATTGATGATGCCTAAATTGGCAAAACGTCGACTGGTTAGTTATTTACCAGCATTTTAGAGGCTTTTGGAATCTTCTTGAAAGACTTTAGACTCTTGGAATTTCGAATTATATCTTAACATATATTGTTTGCTTTGGTGTTTACATGAACTGTAAAATTTCTTTTGTATGCATCTATTTAAAATGTTTGAAATATTTCTTGAATGTGATCTTTATTCGTCATATTTCTATTGAAAATTTCTTCATTTGATCATCTGACTGACGACTGTAAAAACAAATAAGAAGACAGTATTTAATTCATAACATTTCCGAACTTAAACCAATTATCGTAAGTAATTGTCATAAATCAGCTGTTCACACATCAAGATTGTTTAATGAGATTAACAGCATTGGCAATCATCATCAAACTGGTAGCTCCTCATACCTAACAGATTTTTTTCATCTCGTCCATCAGCCGCGTCATCGGAATCTTCATCGTGTGGGTGTTCCGTCGCGGAGCATTGTTCTGGCGTGACTGATTTTAGACTGGTGAAAATAATAATAAAATTATAATATTAACTGAACATCAGGAATTAAATTTATTCTATTCCAAAGAAATATTAATTAAACTAAAAAAAATACTGTAATATTTTAATAATTATTTTATAGAGATGATCGCACTAAAATCCCTCGGATGTCCTAACTTTTCAAAAATCTCCTGTCTACACATTTTTTTTGTAGATAGAAAAATAAAGCTTGAATAATTAGGCTAGATCATAACTTGCTCGACACGGCTCGAAACACCTTTATATAGGTAAGTACCTACATACAGGCAACAAACACGTACCTATTTACAGGATTATGATTACCTACTATTATTTGTTTTTTCTACTACTGATTTTTTTTTTCCACAAAAGATCCACATGAACCGTGGTGAAGGATTTCCCATTCCTCAATATAATAATAATGGAGTAATACTACGGAGTTTATGCATTATCTCTTAGCAAATATTTAAATATACTTGGTTGAAGCGGCTAATTCTCAACTTAACGAAAATAAATGTGTTTGAAAATTTAAATTTAAATAAAACAAAACTTTCTAATTTTATTAATCAAAATTTTATGTCATAAAACTACTACTAAGTAAGCGGCAACAAAAATTCTAGGTAAAATTTCCTATAACTTATATTCATTAAAAAAAAAATGAAAAAAAAAATAAGGAAAAGGTACAAAAATTATGTTTATTGGAAACCCATACGAGCCATTAAAACGCATTCTAAAATTAGGTTAAAGATATTAATATAAATATAATTATTAAATCTTTCCTATGATATTATGAGGAAAGTTAGTCGTAAAGTTTAAACAATTATCAACGCTTTTATATTAATTAAAGAGGTAGTACCTAGCTTAATTTACTGGCTAATAAAAATAAATTATTCCACTACTTCCCTTTCCGCCCTATATAGCTTTTTTTTTTAAAAAGAAGGCAATTAAAGAGAAAACAAACATCGTGTCTGCAGTAAAACTCTTTTTACTATCACGAGGCGTCTGTTAGATTACTAATGTAGACCATGGTAAATATATCAATCAACCGGTTAGTTTAATCAAAAGATTCCTATTAAATGATTTGGCTGGAATATTATTATTATTGTTCTGGTAATATTTATTTATACGATATTTTATATAAAAAATGTGTCCTGCCAAGAAGAAATTTTTGATATTTATTTTCAACTTCTTTTTTTTTTTTACTCCATAATGAATTCATATCCGTGATCTTTAACCGGTTTACCCCATACAAAAAAACAAAAAATGAAGAAAAAATATTACAATCACAAATCAACTCGCCAAGTATCAATCCAGAAATACAAAAATAAGTGATAAGAAAATCTTATGAGGCTTTTGAAATTGGAATATTTATTAAAATATTAAATGTTTATTTTTCAAACCTATAGATTGTGTCACATTCGACTGAAAAAAAATCTTGTACTTCGGAATAGTACAAAAAAAAATCGGAGATTGTCATTTATAAATCCTTGGTAAAATGTAGTTCCTTTATAAATTCCATAGTACTTTCAATTCAAGAAACAATATGACATAGTAAGGAAAAGTCGAAAAAGAAAATTGTTTTGGAATTCTTTTGATTTTTCTGAAACAAGATATTACATCAGGATACCTATGTATTACTTATGTAATTCAATTGTCAATTTTTTTTTAAATATTATGATTGAAGATTTCAGCAAGTTATAAACTGTTTATCATTTCGGAAAATAAAGTTTATTTTGACGTGAGCGCTTTATTATTTTTCGTTCAAGTATTTAGTGTTCAGCCTTATACAGAGTTTATTTCATAAACCTCGTTGAAAACCTTGTTCCGGGTTGACATTCAGTTACCAATTACCCTACTCTAATAATACTGAGACCTATCGAGGACAGTGACACTTCCATCGCGGAAATGGAAATTACCGTTATTTATCTAATGGAAGGGGAGCTAAGACGCGATTACCCACCCTAAGATATCTGGCCTCTGATCCGAGATACCTCGCCCTAAATGGATCCCCCACTGTCAGGCCGCTAGATAATTAAGCTACTTAGTCCTTGTTACTGCCTCTGCTAAAGTAGCTCTCCCGCTGAGGATTATCAGTCTCTCGTCCTCTCTGGAATAAATAAAGGAAGGCCCCTGTCCCCTGTGGTAATATATAATGTGGGTGAGTCAGGCAAAGCAAGAGGACTGAATGAATATTCAATAAACATAATTCCAAAAAAAAGCACAGATGTCCAGAATAATAGATGAGAAATGGTGATTAACATTCGGTTTTTGGGATAAATGTGCTCTTTCTATATTGGTAATGAAAGATTGTGTTTTTATTTGCCTCACAGTTTTTCAACTTAGGGTGTGGTCAACTCGAAACTGAAAAGAGTTCAGAGGAATACATATATTATCCTTGATAATGGATGAATCGGGTTATAGAACTGTCCAAAAATAATATGTATTCACTTCACTTTTATCAAAAAAATAGAACATCGGCTATTGAAAAAACAAGAACATCACAAAAAATGAGTCAACAAGGACTTGCACACTTGGTGTTAGAATAAAAAGGACCCAACAATTAACATTTATGTACTGCATTACTTAATACCGCATTCAAATGTAAAACCAGCAGGTCAGAACTGATACAAATTTACCAAATCGGCAATGGTATCTCAAGTAGTTGATGACAATGTCACTTTTTCTTGAAAAATCATTGTAACTTACCTAAAATTAGTTTATTTTAAAATGGATTATGAGTTGGAAATTACCATGATGAATACCTTCAAGCACAAAATATCGTGATTGTACTTAGAATTATACTGTTATTACAAATTTCTTGTAGTGTTGTGGTAAATGAAAGATGAAGGTTTCTTCCCAAAAAGTAGAAATAAGAATGGAATTAATACAGTGAACAAAAAAAAGTTTTACCAGGATGAACAATAAATTATTCCTAGAGATAAATTGTTACAACAATGTTTTTAAGAATCGCGTATCTAAATCATACCTATTTGTGTCAACTCAGCTTTAAAAATTTTAATTTTATTTTTTATTCCAATATAAAATAGCTGGGTCAAAGCATTGAGGACGCAGGATATTGACGAATTTGTTATTTTTCTGAAAAAAAAAAAAAACACGGAACAAAACGAAATTTATTTGTATAGCCTCAATAACTATTGACAACGTAAATGATCTCGTAAATGATGCTTGATTTATTATTCAGTATTTACTATTATGTTTGAGTTTATTTAGATGTGCAGTAAAAGCATTATGTCTTTCGAATATCAGTTAATAACTAAACGGTGAACCTTATGCCAATTCAGGCATCGTTAAGACTGAAAATAACAAAAATGTAAGCTGGGTGGTTGTATATCCCACTTCAACAGCCTGTGATAGACTAGAAAATGCCATACCAGACACAAGGAAAAGATTAAGAGATTTCTGAAGAACATTATACTAATAATACAACAAACAAAAAATAAAAAATAAGTAAGGTGAATATAACACTTGTAGCGACTGAAGGAGGCGAAACATAATAAACTAACATAGATTGTCAAATATAATTAAACGATAGCTGTACAGTTGCTATTGTTCAAATACCTTTTAATCTTTAACCTTGCGTGAAAGTGAAATCCTTTCTAAGGAGATGTTAGCGGTGAGCGGGAGACAGATATGATTGCCTTGAACGCTGAGCCCACATCTGCCCGAGCAGGTGGGTCATCTCCCGATCTTATCTACAGTCATTAATAATTATTATTTGACTTTGTCCCAACAGCGACTTGGAAAAATAGCTAGCTCCATGGGGTCGGTAATAATACTTCAATATCCTGTCGTTTCCTCTATAAATTTCAAATCCTACTTCCTCTTCGAGAAATGACCACGATATGGGCTCTAAAATGCAATTAACTAATTACTCAACACATTTGAAAAAAAAAATTTGGTCGGATGTTCAAGTATATAATAAAAAAAAAATAAACGGAGACTTCCTTAATTTAGTCGACCTATCTGATTTAATATCCCTGTGAGGAATCATTGGAAGGGAACAACATTTGTGTATTGTTGAGTTTCACAAATAAAAAATAAAAAAACAGCAATTCCTAATGTTAATTTGCCAAGCCACTTCTTCACTACTGGGAATAATAATGAAATATAATTATAGTGAGTCCAAATTGCTATAATCGTGCTCTACATCTCAACCTATCTGATAATTATCTCTTCGACCAATTATAAACCATAAAAGGATGGAAAGAATTGATGTAAAAGGCCTCACAGTTAGCTTTTATTTCTAAAAACATCTGTTTATTTTTTTTTTCTACCTTTGCATTAGTGCTTATTTTTTATTAATTTTTTTTACTTCCTGCGTGACAAAATTGAAATATTACTTTCCTACTTTTATTTAGCGTTTTCTTCAATATAATATATATATATATATATATATTAATGTAGAATAAATATATTTATATAAATAAATATAAAGTGATTCACTGACTACACACATGAACCAATTCTAACAAAGATTAACTTTGGTCCTTTTTGTTTATTTGTATATATTTAACGAAATATATTCATCTTTTCATAAAACACTAACGGCTTTTGATGAATGTATAAGTATTATTCCAAAGTTTTTAGTATTGCTACTTAGTAATGCTACTTAGTAAAATTTAAAATTTATTTATGTATTATTTTGCTGACACTTTTATTTAAAAACTAACCCATCTATTGAAAAAAAAAACCTCACTATGTGAACTTGTAGAAATATATCGATGGTCTACAATGAAAAACATCTATATCAGCAAAAATTACTAAAATTGGGTTTTATTTTTTATTATAGTCCCTCAAATTATAACCAAATAATTATAACCACTTGCAAGGTGAAAATATCTATATGCGAATCTTTTACAGTTTTGAATTTAATGTTTTGTCAGAACGCCCAAGATATTTAACATACAAATTATTGATTCTTCTTTATCAAGCTTTTTAATACTGATTCCTAAAAGAATAGACTATATCCGAAAAATGCAATCTAATATTTTGGCAGCAGTGCATTATGGCATCATCAAAAACAATATGCTGATCATTGGGCAACTGTATTCAATAAAATAAAAAAAATAGCCTAATTTTAATTATGTATCATTAATATAAAATAACGTAATTTCACGAATTTGATTTGATTGACGCGTTCTACATCCAAACATTAATGTGAACAATTATAGGTTGGTAATTGTATAGCTATTTCTCATTTACAAAAAAACAAAACATAAAAATTAAACAGAATCATATAGATTATATCTTTTAAGATTCAATGATTCATAATAAAATTGGACCTTTTCAGCTTCAGTCGTTTCACGGTATTATGAAGTCTTCCATAAACTTTTAAATCGGTTGATATTTACATATAAACATTATGTGCACCCATTCCTCGACTAATATTTTTCCTGGACTTCGTAAATCGAAATCCTCCTTCTCCATATTCTCAAATTGTCGTTTGATTGGGACTACCCACTCGCTTCACACCTGACAATTCGGTGGTTATCTTACACGTCTTGATGGATATAAAAAATAAAAAGCCGCAATAAAATTACCAGAAATTCACTTTACACCGGCGGCAGATTACAGCCTACCCGCGTGATGCTAGGAGAAACAGTTGGGATGATTGTCGGTCATTTACTAAAGCGGTTTGACGATGAGATGGAAAACATCACCCTCCCATTCTCAGTTCCCTCGATACCTCTTATTTTGTAATCACACCGGAACATATTACCGAGCTCCTTTCAATTAGTAATGACCCTGCGTCTAAAAATAAAATTAGGAATTTATACTTCTACTGAATTTAAAAAAATATAGTTTCAAACCTGCTGTGTGTGTATTTTAGTCACCTATATTAATAAATCGTTGAAAAATTATTCAGTGTGAAGCAATTCTCATTCATTCTTTCGGAATCCAATAAAGTTGTTTCAAGCAAATCGTCGGTTTAGAGGTAAAAGTGAGCAATTACAATTTTAGCAAAGATGAGGTTTGTTGCTTTATACCTTTGCCTGAAACAATTTTATGTTTTAGTATTGTTAGTTAATTATTGATAATGCCACAATTTCGTCACTAATGAAGCGTAAATTTTGTTCAGGCATAGGTAGGAAGCAACAAACATTACAACTGATCACTTTTACCTCCAAAACGACGAAATATTGTTTCGTCAATGTTGTCATCACCTCTTCGTTCTCTCATATTTTTCAAAATGATATTTTTCTATTCTGACATCCATGAACTTGGGTCACATTCAAAAGAATAGGAGTCTGATTCTAATGACTTTCGAGTTTTGAGACGAGAAGAGAGTGGTTATAACGCCAGCTAAGTTGACATCATCATTTTGTAATCATCTTTTGACCTGTAGGCCTTCGCTATAATATCTAGCTTCTTCTTGTATTTGTCTGTATTCTATTTTTTGACTAGAAAATTTATAAACTTTGCTACATATATTTTTTTTTAATTTTAAATTTTAAAACTAAACTCGGTCGAAAAACACGGTAAATGACAAAATGTAACTTCTACAATGTTTAAATATTTTCATTCTAACTGTGGAATGGTACCTAATATGACTGAACGGTGGATGTTTTAGAATGGCTTACAGAAACGGAATTTGAAAGTATTAACGCTCGGGCCTCTGATTACCACAACTATACTTTTCGTTCCATAAAGTTCTGTTACTATTGGTTAGAGTAGGCTTGTTCAAATTTCATGGAACTCAAATATAATATAGATACATAATAATTTTTCTTATATATGTATTTTTGTTTGTTCCAGGCGTATGTTTCCAACGGTGAGGGTTTCGTTCAGCGGAGTCCGGGCCGAACAGAGGTACGCGGTACTGATGGACATCGTACCAGTTGACAACAAGCGGTACAGGTACGCGTACCACAGGAGCTCCTGGCTGGTGGCTGGCAAAGCGGACCCTCCAGCACCCTCCAGGCTTTACCTCCACCCGGATTCCCCCTTCACTGGAGAACAGCTCAGGAAGCAGGTCGTCTCCTTCGAGAAAGTGAAACTCACCAACAACGAGATGGACAAGAATGGCCAGGTATGGTTGATTTAAAAATTACTAACATCATCATCATAAAGGCAAATATCGAATACAGATAATGTCATACAAGAAAATTTGAGTATATTTCACTAAACGGTCAGAATTATTAAAAAGTAGTAGAACCTGAAAGCTCTCGGATGATCCAGACAAGATAAAGCGGAATGAGAAGGAAACAGATGTCGCAGGTAAAAGTCGTGAGCACGCGAACCTCATCTCTTGTAGTATCAGACCGGTCGCTCCCACTACGGAGGGATTTCAATATGGTAATTCTGTATCGTTTGTTATTACATCGATATGTCATATCGTTTAGTATTCACGTTTTAAGGATGATGATCCAGGTGTTTTTATTCTGCTTCTGTCCAATTTATTATCCAGTGGATAACGATAAAAAAAAAAAAAAAACTTGATGAACTAAGAGTTTTAAATCAATATTACGTATCATTAGACCTGCCGTAATCTTGTTTTACACGTCTCAGTTGGTCTCTCATGTTTAAGATAAACCTATAGGATTAAAATTGATTATTTAAAAAAAAATTCTCTCAATATCTAGTAAAATACCTTTATTACCGTGATGTGTTATACTTACCGTGTATTACTTGAGCAGTTTCAAACTTCAGTTCGCTCTTCAGCTAACTCATAATTCAATATTTTATTCTTGAACAAATCAAGGTGTTGTTCTTGCTTCAAGCGACCAAGTTTCACATTCATAAAAATAGAGCGCACTCTACGTAGGTTCCTATAAATTTAAGTAGTCAATCCCAAAAGAAGGGTGTTACCTTAATATTACCTAGCTCTCCAACTCCGTATTTTCAAAACATTTTCCCTTGTATCTTCAATTCTTTTAAATATTTATAAATACAAATAAACGGACAATTAGCAAGATTATCAATAATACTTCGAAATCACTAATTTTTAATAAACTTTAAATAATGTGGAATTCCTCTTTCAACATATTACTCTGTTTATAAACATAAATAAAATTAATTCTAAACTTATATATATATATATATATATATATATATATATATATATATAATTATATTTTTCATTTTTAATCTAGTCCGGATTGACCTACAGCAATTTAGTTACTCTTTTTTTTAAATGTAAAAATTTGCTTCAAGGGATAAGTGTTGTACATTTATAATTTATTTTAGTTGATACTTAGTTTGAATAGGGCTTTCAAAGTATGTTTGCATCACGATTGTTGAAAGAAAATGAATAAAGTATTAGCAACATATTGAGTTCCAAAAAGAATAATGATAGGGATAGAAAAATTTAAATGATAATTTGTTGATAATTATGCAGTTAGGTGAAATTATAATAAATAAAAGCCAGCAAAATGTTTTTTTTTTTATTACAGTAACCTACGTTTCCGGCAAACTATGGAGACCATCTTCAGGGCTCAAAAGGTTAGAGGAGGACTACTAATTACAAATAATTATAAAGCAAATTTGGCCTTAAAAATATTACTATTGTTTTTAATTTTTAGACCGTTCGATATTTTTAAACAGGAGGAAGGCCAATAATTTTGTTCGCTCAGATTTATAGTAATGAGAAGCTAATCCGATAATGAATTAGACATTTCTAAGACTGTTCACCGTCATAATGCTAAAAGGCCTTATTTATTTCGATAGATTCGGGCCAGGATTTTTTTTATATATTTTTTTAAATCTTAAGCGCGTCCTTGTACAGCTCTCAATTCGCTAAACGTTCTATTTTAGATTGAGGAAAATCAATTTTAGTTCGAATTTACGACTTGCTGTCCGTGAAAGGATAAATATTTGTAATATTTCAGTAGCATTTGACTTTGTCACGCCGTAAATTATGGGATTTGAATAATATATTGAATGACGCTCTCCTCTCCCCTCCCCGGCAACATTTTAATAGACCTGAATGGATAATATGAAAGTTCCTTTTATAGGGACATAATATATATACAGCCGTGCGGGGGTTGTCCCTTTTTAAGAAATATGTCTTCAGGTCGTGAAAAAAACGGCTTAGAATATTTTACTGGTACGGTGTCGGAGGAATATGAAATGCAAAATATCTGACGCAGCTGTCTTCTCCTGTCATATTTCATAAGTTTAATTATACAATATCCGGTGTGGCCGTAGAGCCGTGTTTGTCTCCTCTTTGCTGGCTGATCCTGTTGTTGTTTGTTCAACAGCTGTTGCCTCCCTTGTTCGAGTCAATATTCGATCCAATTGACAGTTCTGGGGCCCTCCGGCCGTATTACAACGGCATCTGCTGAAATTGAAAAGACTCGCCTTCCTCATAACCGAGATATTGTAAAACAGCAGAAAATGTAGGAAATATTGCTATTTGTCCCCAGTAATTTTCATAACAATGTTGTTGTAAAACCTAAATCACGGATTTTATTATTAGACTTTTTTTTTATTATAATTTTAAAGGAAGAAAAGTTTTTATGTTTATTCAGGAAAAAATAAATCAATATTGAATGGAACTCAAAATTCCACTCGTGAATTAATATAGTAAAAAAAAGTTTTACCAATACAATTAACAAATACATGCGTAACTGATAAGACAGCTATAAGATATATAAAAAAACTCCCATATTATTGTTTTCTAATAACATTATTTGAAGAATTAACACTGTATTTTTTAAGGATTTTTATTAGTGCTACCAGTTTCTAGTGATAATATAATAGCGTGTACAGAAACCAGACATTGATAGCACTGCGGTGACTATTTTATGTTCGAAGGTCCCGGAGCCATATTCTTTTCATATTGAAGAATAAACAATTTTAGTACGACCTAATTTAGTGCAATAGGAATTTCACAACTTTTCATTTCTTACAGGAATATGTTTACACTGCTGCGTGAATAACTCATAATTAATTCCAAGGATTAAGCTATTTTTAAATGATGACGTTAAATTTAATTAGCTTTATGATAATCACATAAGAAGCAGGTTGAGATTCCTCTTTTTTTCTTTATTCAAGAGACTGATACGCCAAAAGAACGTATTCAGATTTCTGGTTTGAGACTGTTCTGACTTTCAGAGTCAGTTTTGATATCATTGATAACCTCAGATTTTAAGATATAAAAAATATATATTTCTCTTGATACTCTTCTCTTGTTATCCTATCTCTGTGATTCGCACTAGACTCTCTTGAAGAGATTGCCATGACAATGGAACTCTTTAGACCCGAAGACGCTTAGCACTTAAGGACAGGTTGCGTGCCCTAATGCATCATAAGCCGGAGGAAGGCTATATATACCCCGCATAGCTTGCCTTTCATATGCTGATTCCGGCCGGTTCCGTGGACCAATTAGCTACCGCGGTCCAGCTGGCCTTGTTCTCTTCTGATTTAGGGCTCCAACAAGACTTTTATAGCAGCACCAACACGTGGCTCCTTATACCACCTCCTCGACATTTTTCTTTCCTTTTCTTGTTTCTCTTCTTTTGGGCCCCCCGCAGAACTCTTTATTTCTTTTGTCGACGGCCACTTCTTATGGCCACATTTCTGGGAGTTTTACAGTCGCGTTCCTTTCAAGAAGGGAGACTTCCGGGCACATTTCGGAAAATTTACTGTTCTATAATATTTCCATACTTTCACTACGGAATTATAGTGTGACTCCACCTATCCTGACTTGATGATTTAGTAAATTAAATGTCACGCATTTTGATCTTATTGTACTGACGTATACTTGTACTCGATAGAGGAAGGTGATCTGTTCATGAACTGATTCAAAGAATTTGTATTAATTTTTTTATTTGGCGTTCAATGTCCTTACCAACTCCAATTGAGAAAGACAGAACAAAGCGAGCCTTTTTGAACTTTTTTTTTCTTTCCTTCTCTCACAGTCATCCTATGAGTGGGCCGTTTATTGATTTGACATACATTCTCCATGCTGTGAAAGGATATGGCTAAATATGCACTTATTGAAGAACTGGTAGTGATACGGGAAGAATAGGGTGCTGTTTTGTAGTTACTAGTAGTCTCCTCCCTCGGCTTACACGTTCCAGATTTTTTAAGTTATAGAGTAAGCACGAAATAGCTGCTTTCAAAGAATCAGTGAATTATAAAATATCTGATGTGTAAACCCCATGACTTCCTTGTACGCCCATTAAACTATAATTCGGCTCAAAAAGTGACCATGAATTTGGTTAGGTACTAGTTTCCGAAGATAGCATTATCTCAAAAATGATACTCGGCTTCGCGACCTCTATCTATAGACACATACAGGCACAGACACACATAAGTTATGAAGGTCTTATTCCATTATTATATTTCATTTTCTATTTATGTCACTTGACAAAGCATTGAAAATCGACGGTTTCCACATTTTAAGCGGAAGAACCCTCCTAACTCACATGTTATTCTTCTGCCGCAGACTTGTTCAGCTCACAAATGGGAAGGAAAACAAGTATTTTAAACTCAATTTTAACACATAAAACAAGCAATAAAATTGTTTAATTAGAGTGGAAAAAAATCGCGTTTATAACCTTTATCACCAAACCATATATCCTCTATATTAAATGTCGATATACATTTTGATTTAAGTTTATTATGATCTTCAAGTAAAGTACCCCTTTCGACTCTTCTATTTCAACCAAACTTTATTATATTACTTATATTGAAATAAAAGTGTGATTTACCAAATTTGAGATGTTTTACATTATATTTTAATATAATTTTTTATGAAAGTCTAATATGACCTTCAAGTAACATACCACTTCTGGTTCGCCAATTTTAACCAAAATTTATTATGTTATTTATATTCGTATGTAAGTCTTAAATACCTTAAGTCTTAAATCGTAAGTCGTATGTAAGTCTTAAATTTGAGAAGTTTTGTATCATATTAGAATATAATTGTTGATGGAAATCAATTATGACCTTCAAGTGAAGTCTATACCATCATGCGGATGTCAACCGTTCACGGAAAGTACCACTTCCGGTGACCAAAAAGGGAGGTTCACTAGAAACAAAACTACAGCAATCCACTACAGGTTCACTACAGCAATCCTAAATACAAAACTTTAACTTTCTACGGCTAACCGTTTTTGATTTATGCGAGATACGCACGTATTAACTGTATGTACGTTCGTAACGTACGAACGTACATAAAGACGTCACGACGAAATTAGTCAAAATGGATTCAGGGATGGTCAAAATATTTCCATTGAAATCTGAAAACCAATAATTTTCGCGATAATAATGCTTCCTTCATTGAGTACAAGGAGGTAAAAATGTGATATTCTTCCCCTCTCACCTCTTTGCTTCTGATCCTAGATCCGGGAAGTTTTAGTATGTTTACCCCTAAACATGTCTAAACAAAGTTCTGAAGTCTATTCTGGCCGACCCGATATTTTCGCCTACAACTCCCTTCTTGACTGGCCTAATGGTATAATATTACATTCGGAATTCGTTCCAAAGAGATCATGAAAAACTCCACGGACATAGCCTCAAAAAAAAAATAGCCCCGAAAATACCCGAAGAAGGCTGAAAAAGGTTATAATGTCACCTGGATTTAAATGTTTTTATAATTTAACATAAGATCCCACGCCATTATTGTCACAGGTAAAGATGTGAGTGTAAAAATGAGAAAGGCTTTTTTTCTTTTTTGTCAAGTACTTTAAAGAATTAAAACGGGAGGAAAGCAAGTTATAACTTAAGTTTTCACCCGAGCATCATAATAATGACAGCTTAAAATTAAGTAAATGAAAAAATAAAAATAAAAACAAGCTATGATTAGGATATGAATGTGCTCGGTGTAGGAAAACAATCGGCAGCGGTGGACGAGATGTAAATGGTTTAACAGTGGAATTAAATCGGAGACCGCGAGGAGTCCCCCGGGTTCGATTATCGACAGGATTTATAATAGGGACATAAATCGCAGGAGATGTGCTCTCTCTGTTGGAGGGATTATTTGCTAACGCATTTGCAAGTTGGCCGGGTGGAAGCGCCAATTTCCCGCAGAGCTTTCCCTATTCGGGGATTAGAGCGGGATTATGTCAGAATTAATCAACATTGTTTTGTCCCTCGGCCGCGTCCTCATTAAATAGGGACAAATCCGCGCTTCCACTTTCTATCTCTACCTTCTGTATTCACCCAATTTATATCCTAAATCCAGCTTATCCTTTATCTGACTCCATTTAATTTTTTTCTAAATGAGCCTATCTCAGAGAATATTATCTTTAATTATTATTATTTTTTTTATAGATATATTTTCTTTTTGGAACAAAAGAACATTCTTTCATAAATTCGAAAGCTTTTAAGGAATAAAATAATTAAACCTGAATAGGCAAAAGGTAGTTACAAGTGGAAAATATAGAGGAAGGATTCTTCTTAACGATCGCGTTTTAAGTGAGCTGTCAGGAATGAAGTTATAGGATCCCGCCTCATATCGATGCACTTCCATCTTATAACCATAAGATGGATGGGACTAAATATAACCATATTTAGTCCCTTTAATTGCCCTACTGAGAGGAAATAGTACAAACAGAAGTTTATAGAAATGGCGGGATATTGGGGTCATGCGGCTGTTCAAACATTAAGAATAAACTGAGCAGCACATGGAAACATCTGGAATAACATTACCTGATCAGTATCGATAAGTTTTAATGTATTGCTGGTTCAGATAGAGGCCTCCATCACCGTAGCTTTACCAATATTTGGTAGGCTCGGTCTCTCTACCGGAAGTATTGATCCAAAAAGTACTTAGTAATTATTAGTTGAAAGTATCCACTAAGGATCGGCATTACCTAATATATGTGGGTGGGGGTTAGAATGATCAAAGACAAGTTTGCTTTATTTCGAGAAATTGAATGTTTTGCAAATACACTTAACTGATCTCCCCATGCGTTAACTCCCATAAACCATTTTATGAATTAAATTGAGACGTCTTTTATAACTAAAATAAAAATAATTAATAATAGAACTAAGATATTTGATCGGATGTGATATCGAAATTGAACTAGCTGAGGATGTCGTCCCAAAGAAACTTCCTTAGCCAAATCAGACCTAAAATGAGTACCAGATAATAATCAGTAATTTCAATCAGGCAGTTGAAGCATAGTATTGAACACACTATCTTCCAAGAATATTTTCAAGAAAAGAATTAGGCACCAGTGAATGCCTCCTCGCCTGTTAGTGGGTGTTGTGGGGCTATTTTATTTTTGACAGTTATTTATTTAAATTAGTTTTTCTTCATTCGTGGAAGGGAACCAGTGATTCGAACCCATTATTAAAATTAATTGCTAATTTTTAATAATAAAACAGTAGCTATAGATATTTTTAGATGGCGTCAATTTTTTTTTAAGTATATTGCATTGGGAAATACTAGAACATATATACATCTTACAAGAATTACTGCATGTTCATATTGAATCACTAATGAAACTAGAAATACTACTAATTTTTTTCTACCATGTTTCGCACTCAAGATACCACACGTGTGTGTAATACGACGGACTAATGAGAAGACCCGACTCCTGGATATGTTTCAGATCGGATTGGCTACGGTCAATCAAGAAGCCGTTCCCAGGGCCCATTGTGCCTCCGCTTTATGGGATAAATCTCTGGTAAATTATATCGGAAAGTTTAGGCTTGTTATCCTGTCGGGGCTGGAATGGGAACTTCTCTTATTATCAGCTGAGTCCGGGTATTTTATATCTAGCCTGTGTATACAAGTCGGTTATTTGTGGTCAGGCGGGGATTCCTTTTTCGATTTAGAATGCGTTGAAGTTAACGCTGTTAGTTGTGAAATATGCCTACCTCAACAATGAGGCCTTATTGTAAATTAGATACAAAATAACAATGGCTGACTTCTTCGTGACAGCTTATCCCACTAATCTCGTTTAGGTGAAAATAAAATGAATGAGGAGTGTATCGAAATCTATATATTATCTCGAAAAACCTTAGCATTGCGTATTTTAATTCGACTTTAACAGCCTGATTTATGTGCGCCCGCTTACTTTAGAATTTGAAATTTGATTTTATCGCATTATAAGAATAAATTATAAGTTTGTTTAAATTTATTATGATGAATACAAATATAAAAGATTCTGTCAGAGTAACATTAATAGTAAATCACAGAACATCAATTATTGTTACATTATTGATTTCTTTCAAACTTTCTACACTTCTTGAGTAGGTACCTTTTAAATTTATTAAATTAAGTAAGTGGCTTTTATGACTTTATTTTGGCAAATCTCGTGGAAACTGCTATTCCAACGAGGATCATTATAAACTGATTTATACTGAATTTAACGAGCTTCTTTTTGAGATCAGTTAATTATCAATACAGGTAGTGAAAATGTTTAATATTAGATATTTTTATCACTCTAGAGCCAAATTAAAAATATTTTCTCACGATTTTGACATTTAGCATCGAAAATGAGTTATTTTGAGAAAAGTTGGATATCTCAAGAATTAACTATTAGACATACAGATGTCTATTAGTGGTAAAGATAAAGCTAATTAAATTCTCTTTAAAGCAGTTTATAATCATCTTGGTAGGAAAGTAGTTACAACGATATTTGTCAAAATAAAGTCATAAAAGTCACTTACTTAATTTAATAAATTTAAAAGGTACCCACTTAAGAAGTGTAGAAAGTTTGAAAGAAATCAATAATGCGTAGTTGCTAGGCATTATGTTTTCACCGCTGTCACCATGTTTTATAATGATATAAGCACATTGACTTAAAATGTTTATTAAACACAAAATAACATATCTTAGTATAATCATTATTAGAACTGTTATAACCTTCCCCATATGATTAGATAACAAATTAGATAAAAAATTAGATATGATATTTTTATTTTTTGCAACAATATAATTTACAGCGAAATCAGTCATATTGACAGACTCCTTATTCGTTATAAATGGAGTTCAAAACCTCTGAACCACCAAAAAATATTTCCAAAAAATTAAGGCCATTAATATGTACATTACACAAAATGGCAAAACAATCAAACTGCTAGGGTCCCTTCACACATAGGAATAAGCGGCAAAGAACGAGTCGATGAAGGTGCAAAAGCAGCAGCAAAAAGCACGTCCTTTTTAAGATCGACATTTTTGTATGAATGGATAAAGGTGATTGACAGTAAGGTCAAGAAGAACTACGATGAAGAGTGCGGAAGACTTTCGCAAAACCACCTATGTCAAATCAAAGAGAAAATTAACCCCTGACTGCCTCCAAAAGGCATAACGACGAAAGAGTGTTGCGTAATAAGCGGGTTAAGAATTGGGCAGATCAAGCTAGTCCCTTTCGGCCTGCATTTAGGGCTACACGGGCCAAATCTGTGATGACGTTACTGTAAACGTCGAACATTTATTTGAATGTAAGGCAAACAATGAAAATTGGCAGTCCTTTCCCACATAAAGAAAAAAAAGGAATTGAAAACATTATAAAATTCTAAAAGCTATAAACTTCATCGGAGCAATTTAAACCGTCGCTAATGGCCACAGTATTTGAAGCGAAGTTAAATAAATGCAAATAAACAACAACAACAAAATCGATATAATAACAAATTGTCGAGTTTTACAAAATTGACGAAAACATTTTTGGACATACAACTAACAACACAAATCTTAATAGACACTAATATAATTCGTAATGTACCTACACATATTCAATGCTTTAGTATTAATTAGGATGATTCACTCCTCACGTTAACTCCAAAATGGTAATATTTCTGTAAAAGTACACCCCGGGCTGCAGAAGATGGATGTCCCCTAATGATACTGTTCCATGGCCCCAGTTGACTGATATATCCTGCCAGTAATAACTCGAGCATCCTCCGCAGAGAAATTCCGCATTTCCTTGATGAGCTTCCACTGGAGAGGACTGTTAGAAAGTCGAGTTAGTTAATGCGGCGATAGGATGGGGAAAATAATAGAAACTACAACGCATATAATCAATAATTAGGCCGGTCTCAGTAACTTATTTTAATTGCCCATTTACAAACGTAATTAAAATATGATGCGTTATTATTAAGGATTAGCGGTCTTGCAATTACTACTATTATTACAAGATTGTAAATTAAAAAATGCAAGTAATTCAGATTAGAAAGTTTGCTATTATTGGTTTGAAGCAAAAAGAAATATAAATCACCACAATAATTACCTCAACAGCACTGAAAATAAAAGCAATTTATAGAAATTTTTGTCATTTGATAACAGTCTAATTTGATTTTATTAAAAAAAAGCTTTCATAGAACATTTGTTATTAATTAGATCGTTAAAAGTAACTTATTGACATCGTTACAACCAGATTGGAAAAAAAAAATTAAATATATTTCGACATACAATTTTTATAATAAATAAAAAATGAGAGAGTGAGGTTTTTGTGTTTATTCATTGTATACTGATTAGGCTTTAACTTTAGAGCCTCCATATTTACATCATCCCAAAATTTGAAGAACTACAATTGAAATTCATCAAATTTTTTGCTTACTTTCTCCATTCTATGAACAGGTGGGGGTGTGAATATAACCCAATACAACGCGCATTTTTTAACTTAACATCACATAGGCACAGCATCTTAACTGAAGTTTCTCTCAACATAGATTACTATTCGGTTTGTAGGGATATGGTAAGGCTTGCCAACCGTAAAAGGCAGAGGGCTTAATTGGCTCCCTTTTTTTAAAAAACTGAGAGAGTTAATTTAACTAATTGTTAATTATTATTGTTATTAATTTAACCAGTTGTCAACATACTTATTATATGAGGAATTTGTTTTTCTTTTCTGAAAACATTGAGCTTCTTTGCACACTCTATATATTTTGATAGCGATAGGTTTGTTTTTCTGGCAGCTAAACAAGTCAATGTATAAAAATCAAGCAATAGTACACATTAGTGAGCCAGATTTTTTTATGTTTAGAACATGTTTAAATATGTAAAATTATTATAATACTGGTATACCCTTGTGAGAACTCTTGCATTAGCTATCTATCCTTCTTCCAATCCCTAATGCATTCGAAGTATAAGCGATATTAGGAAAGTATTTTTATTCATGAAGACAATATAATATTACAAAAAAAGTTTATTTTACACACACATTTGGCGAAGCAACATAATTTATAATGGCTATGCGTAAGTAACAGTTAACTTAATAATTAATTAGTTTGACTCATTGGAAAATATCTCTTCAGGTTAACAGTTATGCATTTAGACTTTGCTATACCTTTTTCTATTTATAGTATTTATATTTAACAGTACACAAGGGTTAGCCATGGAAAAGAATATATAATCTCCTCTATCATTCATTGAAACCAATTATAACATTTTTTTCACAAAAAAAAAACAAAAAACGTTTTCACTCTTATTAAAAAGTAGTTATATACAGTCAACTTGCTTTTTGCAGGAATAAAGTTTCCATGAATACGGCGTGTGCTGGCAAAGGCCCTTTGCGGCCTCATATCGTGCGTTTCTTGAAAAGGTTAGGTTTTAGGGCTTTAAAACGCAGGACTAAGACGTTCTATGATCTTGATACCCACACCCAAATTTTGTTCCTACAACCCGAAATATTCAAAAGCTAAATTTCTATAGCTCAATATCTTTTTAATCCCTCATATGCCTAACTCGAAGTGATTTGAGTGATTGTGATTTGTTCCGGAGTGATTGTTGATTGTTAACTGTATATCTAATTCGTGTTATTATGAGCGTATTTTTTATCCTATAATGTTAAGATTACAATTTAAAATACACAAATAATATTGTTGATTTTCAGATCGTCCTGAATTCGATGCACAGGTACCAGCCCCGCATTCACCTGGTCAAGTGGAGGGACGGAGGAGGCCCCGTTACGGACTTGGATCACGAACAGTTCCGAACTTATGTTTTCCCCGAGACCGTTTTTACAGCGGTCACTGCATACCAGAACCAACTGGTAAGTTTTATCAGATGTATTTTTGTATAATTTATTTTACGAAATTAAAGGTAGAAAATGAATTCAAATGTACTCTTATTATAATGTTATAACCTGTTTTACAAAATGTTATAACTTCTTACTAAAATTTATTAAACGATCAACAATCTTTAATGTTGATCAAAACACACAGCATTTTTTCTACGTAACGAAATATTTGCAGATGTTGTTGAAAATAACAAAAAAAAAAAACCTTCTTTTTCCAATCAGGAATTATTTTTCAACACATATTCTCTGTCAGCATACAATAAATAATAATAGATTGATTACCATAATTAAAAATTTAATTTATTTTAATATTTAATTTTATTTATTTGATCCAGTTATACTTTATTTTTATATTTTATTTTATACCTTTTATACCAGCGAATAATTAACTTTCAAATTAAATTTACATAAAAAATTAAACATAGATCTTTGTTCATACATACAATAATTTTCCTCCGTTCATAATTTATTTCGTGAAACAATAACATTCTTATTCCTTTTTTATATTCCTATTATTTTATTATTATCCCTGGGTTCGTGCCAGGAAAATAAATTCATGATTTGGATATAAAGTTTATAAATCCTTTATTTTTTAAAAATTATTTTTAAACAACACATTGAACTCTTTGGAAATTTTGGACACTATTAAAATTATAAAAATTGCAACAAATAGTGAACCTAATTGACGTTAAGGATTTATAATAATAATCATATTTATAATCATTTTATGAGAAAAAAAAATCATTTGCATACATTGCGTGTGATTGCAAAACTCATCAAGACGTACATTAAATTATTTTAATTTATTTTTTCCACAATGAATCATAAATGTTTTTTTTTACTTTGACATATAACTTCCGTTGTAATAGATACCTAAGATTCATCATTTACGCAATTTTTTTAACCATGTATGGTTCGGTAAAGAGGAAATCGGTCTGCATAAAGTGAATAAATTAAGTGTTTAATTAATTCTGAGGCATGTCAAAACCTTAAGTCCAGTTGAATAAACTGTGATCCATGGCTGAAAAAAAAGTTTGCCTTTCATTTATTTTTTTATTTTTATTTCCACATTAATTCACACATTATTTTCTACCAAATACTATTCTAACTACGAGAAAATGAAGACATTGGTGTAGACAGGACAGTAGGTTAGAAGGATTTATTTTATAGTTACATTAATATCTGAAATAATTAATGTAATTAAGCTGAATGTTTTCTAACTTGTTCCAGATAACGAAGCTTAAAATTGACAGTAACCCATTTGCCAAAGGATTTAGGGATTCCTCAAGACTTACAGATTTCGATAGGTGAGTTTAAAATATCAAAAATGTGTCTTTTTAATAGTAATCATTTCAAATAATTTTATGATCCATCCCTACGATTTACACTTTCTTCTCCACATATTATTCCGTGCTATCTTGCATTCAAGATTCTATTTAGATTTGGAAAATAAAAAAACAATGAAAAAAAAAAAAAAAAACAATTATTTGGACAAGACTTGCATTTACATTAGGCTAGACAAATCGAAGTGGTAAAAATGACACCAATTCCCTGAAATTCTATTGCTTAATTTTTCAGTTATTACTAAAAACCAATATCTCTATATTACTTTATTTATTATTTTATTATTTATCCTTAATAAAATAGAAAATCGACACACGCATTCCCGAATAAAGATAGTAATTACAAATGTTATAGAGGTGGTTGACGTAGAATGAACAAGTAGAATTTATTTATTGGATTTGTGAATTTTTTTATACAAATTTAAGTCAATATTAACCCTAATGTTAAATATAAATAGATATATATTTTCCAAGGGAATTGCGGGAAAGTACGTTTAGATCGTGTGTGCTATCTAGTCTTGTTATCTGGTTAAGACAAAATGGTTTGGTTTTTTAATTAAATGAATTTTATGACTCAATCAAGGCCATTTAATTTTGTTTTCTTCTAGTAATTCAAAGATAATTGCTATTCATACAGCTTGAGGAAGTGCTATTAAGAGTTATTATCCTGCAACAGTGAATTTTCTATTTTAACTTGCTATAAAGATTTTGCTTTAACGTTATTCATGTTTTAATTTAAATAAGCCATCTAATATTTTAACTTAATTAAACAAATGCTGTAATATAATCAGGGACGTCCGAAAGCCCGATACTTACCTAGGTGTCCGGACGCTCATCACAATTATTTTAAGTATTTCTTCATTTTATTGATTATTTCAAGTGATGATTTATGGATAATACCGATAATTACAGCTGTGAAAATAACCAAACTTAATACTAGGCTGAGGTTTTGGTGGTACATGGAGGCCCGAGTTAAAACCTGCCCTAAATAGACAAATATTATCTACTGATGAAATTTCCCAGACGATTGGGATATGATAAAGAAACTATACAACAGCCGAGAGCGTAAAATGTACGCTGTTGTATAGTTTCTTAGCAAATGCTTTTAACATAGATTATTAACAGTTTTTTATTAATACACAATGTTTTATTTTTTGTAAATATTTTGTTCATTCAGACTATTTACATGTCTGTAAAAGTACAAGTCGAGATGTTTAAATACCTCAATTTTCATACAGATACTCAGTCTTATAATTACGATAAGTTTTTAAATGAAAAAGGCTGTAAACGACAGGGAACTACACCATCAGCATTTGATTCCAAAAAGGGAAAAGTGACTGGGTAGACCAGGAATGATTAATTTGTTTACTATGCACAGAAATAGTTTTAATTATTTTTAAACTTATTAGACAAAGTAGGATCTTTTGATGGGATATTTTTAATTCAAACATGTACGATAAATGATTATTAAGATATAGATGCTGCATCCGTTGCTCGGGGATGGGAAGATCTCACGGGTGGTATTCGGTCATTAGCGAACGGTCTACAAGCCATCAAGATGAAGAGAAAACAAAACAAAAAAAAAACGAAGCGGAGGTATAATAAAGAAGGTGTGCTATACCGAATGATAGCAGTGGCTGTAGATAAATAAGAGTGACCGTGGAGCTAATGGCGTTAGGGAGCCGTGAAGGAAGGGCGCTCTGTGTGGGCAGGTGAAAAAATTTAAATTGAAAAATTAAATGCGGCCGTCATCAGGGAACGGCAATCAAAATTTCATTTGCTCCGCTAGGGGGCGCCACCATTAGCTGTCAGTCCCATTACCTCCTCTTGTTGTTAATTTACCGCTTCTCGCTTCGATTCCATCTTCGCTTTGCCTAGGAGTTCCTTCCGACTCACCGCTATTCAATTCAACTCCGCTACTAGGTTAAATATCATTATTAATTACGCTTGAGCATCGAAACTTAAAATATGACGAAGCTCGATAACCGAAGTAGGGAATAGAAACCATTTTTTTTTCGTTTACACTGCTGTATTTTTCGGAAGAAATAATTAATAACAATAGTTAATAAGATCCCTAAAAACTGTCATGGCTTATTCTTTCTTACTGAATAATGTCCTCTCGAAGCCTTATATACGTAACCAAAATGCAAGTTAAATTATTTTCTGATAACACTGAAAAGTAAGAGATGAAAGGATAAATCTATGCCACTATTATGCTGTATATAATTGGTATCATCATGTTTGTGGCAAGATGGCTTGACTTTGATTTGTAAAAAGTGTCTTTCTTTGGGCACCTTTTGTTAATCTTTCTCTTATTCTCTTCTCCTGATTTTCCATTGAAGTAAAACGAAATAACACGTTTTTAATTTTACCGAAGTATGTAAACAAATTCCCAACCGCTTGCTCGAATGCAAATACCTATCAGCGTATATTAATATCTACTTTGAAACCTGTGAGCTGACAAAACAATATGGCGGTCTTTTAGTAGATTGACACTGCCAATAGCGAACAATCAAGTCTGCTATACTTACCCTGCTGCCGATTAGGCTTATTTTCTACTGCATGCTATTATCACTTTCAAAAAGGACAAACCACCAGCCAGTTGCTAAGTTTATATTTCATTATTCATATGCGTAAAAGATTATTTCATTTATTCCATATCCTTATCTTAATGTTTTCCAAATGGAAGTCTGTTAAGTTGATTTCCAATCCCACACGTGAAGATTCGTTACAATACCTTTTGCTTCAGATCAGACGAGCCGATCCTGAAGTTGTTTCGGATATGCCGACGTGGAAATAATTATTGGTTATTAGAGAGAGGTGCAATGATGGGGTGTTTGCCGTACGTGCTCGAGGTACGGTGAGCTGAGGAAGAGGTGATATATCTTGCCGGGAGAGCTGTTATTAGGAGCAATCGCCGCCACAGATTACGGGAGTTTAGTTCTCACTAATTGTCTCCATTGTTTCTCAGTCCCGCTCTAATCAGCTCGCTGGCTCCTAATTTAATTTCGGCTCCTATTATTGGCCAACTACACCTCTCATGGGCACGGTGCTACACCTCTATACACCTCTATTTTGGACTGCTTTGTTAGTGACTAACGTAGTATTGCAACCATATAAGTTAAAACAATAAATCGATCAAAAAAGAAGTGGAGCTGAAAGAAAAACTGAAAATAACTGATTTGAGTATGTTCTCAAAAGATACTGTTTCCATGGCTCGGCGTTTATTTTATTTTATACCACGATCCTAACGATATTCGAATATTTGTCGAGAGATACAACACTAAAATGCTCATAACACATCTACAGCAAAACAGTTTATGCTTTTCGTTTAAATGGATTCGTCCAACGAATAATCATGCACCTTAAAACAGGCTTATTATTAGAATACTTAGACATTGAGTGCTCCAGATCATGAATAATCTGCTCAGTTGGTTCATGTAATTCCCTTTGTTGGATAAACAGTCGACTAAATAATTTCAGTTTTGAGTAGATAATGTACTGCGATAAAACTGTCGCAAATGATTGTATATGGAAATTCGCTGCAATTAATTCTAGACAAATTGTCGGTATTGGCCATTAGAAAAATAAATGTATCTAGATTAATTATTTAATCAAGGTACTTGAGCTTCTTTGTATCTAGAAATAACTTGTTATTTTTCCAGTTTCAATTCTTCGTTCGTTCCTCCATCCAATGGCTACAACAGATATTATCCTGAAGTGCCCCGGACCTAAAAAGAGCTATAACTTTTGCCCAGCACGTCCTTACGATGTGAAAGGCTACCATTCCTCCATTTTCTCCGCTTCCCCGCCCGCCCTTACGACTCCGGTACGGACACAGAACTAATTATGGAGCCGTGAACAGTGAGTGTAAGGCGGTAATCCTTGCTTTACGAGGAGCTTCCTTTGTGGCCATTGAAAGCGAGCTGGCTCCGCGGCCGTCCTCTGCTGGTTTATTGCACCACATTCACACTTACCTCCGTCGCTTCGGCTTTTTATCATGTTCATCGTCGGGTTGGGTTCTTCAGATCGGTCTGTGGTTCGAATCCAAGAATTACCATAGGATAGTCAAACCCTCAAAATTCCATCGCTTCTAAATCGTATTCAAAACATTTGAAATAATTCATTTTCAAAGTGAGTGAAGTGTCTTATTTTTAAACTCTGCTGCTTTAATACATTAGAATGTTACAGACACAAGCAAAAGCCGAAACAAAAACATCACTAGTTTGTTAACGTTTTAAGACATATACAAATAATATAAAATCATCATTGAAAAATGAAAGAAAATAGTAAAAAGAAATATTCTTAGAAGTTGCCATTAATCTTCATTAGATTTAAGGTTTATGATTAATTTTTCCTTCTATTTCTTATAATTTGATTTCAGAAGCGAGATTCTTTAAACGAAAAAAATTGGTTTCTAATACTGCAATTTATATGGCTTGTTACATTGCTCATCTAAAAATACGGTACAACTATAGACTAGGGGCGCGTTATCACTTGTTCATTCAGAGGTCACCCGAAGGTTGCCGGACTAGCATGCTCTAGCGTCATTTGAGCTAACTAACTGCTTTGCATTCAATTGTAACATTCGTATTCATTGGAATTATTAAAATTGTTCCTGATTTAATTATATATTATTTTAAATTACTAGTGCTGTCGACTTCCGCCCATTACGTTCGCCCAAGAACTAAACAAAACATGAACGGATTTTGATCGATTTTGACCGAACTTTTCAGTTGAGGTCGGGGTCTTACCGTAACTTGAATTATTACTGCTTTAATTAGGTCACAGCTGTCGACTTACGCTCTCTTAAGAGATAAATAAACCCCAAAAGTTCCTTTTCAGTTGAGGTCGGGTCCTTACCGTAATTTAAAATATCACTCCTTTAAATTATTACAAAAATTTGCCTAGATCACCGGAAGGCGACAGCGCTAATAATTTTAAATAATATCTAATTAAAGCAGGAACAATTTTAATAATTCCAATGAATACGAATGTTACAGTTGAATGCAAAGCAGTTAGTTAGCACAAATGATGTTTGAGTATGCTAGTCCGGCAACCTTCGGGTGATCTCGGAATGAACAAGTGATAACGCGCCCCTAGTCTAAAGTTGTGCCAAAAATACTTTCGAGAAGTGGAGCAGCTGAGTGGACAAGGCATTGGTCTCCTAACTCACGGGATTGAATCCGTCTATGCCAGATAATTTACATATTCTGTTATATTAACCGTATATTGACTCTGGGATAGGTAGATACTTCTGGCGCTCATTCTGCCTCCATAAAGTGGGTGGAGGTGGGGGAGGGAAGAGAGGAGCTAACCCTGGCGGTTAAGCGCGAATGCTGACCACATCACCTGGGTTATACAACATTGGTCATGAAACTTTACCCTTTACCAAGTAATTAAACATAGGAGTACTTGCAAGGAATGTCGAATGATATTACGAAATTCTACCAATTAAAAAAATAATATAAAATAAATTTGCTGGAAAAGGTTATAAAAGGACAAATATTCTTAAATATTAAATATTGAAAAATAGTCCTGCGTAGTGTTAATTACAAAAGTATTCGTGTAAGATGTGCGGTAGGGATTCACTGAAGAAATTCCTGGGATCACTGCCATATTATATGGTCATTATATAAATGATGATTTCGACTTTATACGTGTGCAACTTTTTTTTAAAGTACATCGGTTCCTAATGAACATATTTTTTCTGAAGAATTCTTCAAATGGCAAGAGGGCATAAATAAATTCCACTTCACACCACTCGAGATTTATCGAAGACCAGTTCTTCGGTGAAAAAGTAAAGGGGTATGCGTCCTCTGTAGCATTCTTCACCTGTACTAAGAAAAACTTTTATGGTTTTCATTTTTTTTTTCATTTTATGTAGGTACCTATTTTATTTTAATACTTTTTCTTTTGTAATGAGCCCTATAATGTTCATCCAAAAATATATTTCATGTTTTTAAATCAAATACCTTATTATTTATTAACTTTGCCGAACAAATGGATTAAAACTTATATTACATAAAAAAGAATTAACAAATTAAAGCCAGATTAATTTATTTTAAAAAAAGGTAATTATTTTTTTTTACATTCCATAAAAATATTTTTAAAGGATTAAGAGTGGAATTAAAGTTGATGAGACAGATCGCCACATCGACATATTCGGTTCTATTTTAATTCCTCTTTTATATGTCCAGATATTTGCTGACGATGAATGTTTTAAGTTGCTTCTTGTGCTCGTACATATCATTAATTAATTATTATATGCCACATTGAAGTACCCAACAATCTTATTCTAAATTTAAATATTAACAAAATATAAGTTATTTATTAATTATCTATAAATAAACCACATAGATATAAGGACCATAAATTCACTCCATGTCGAATTTTCGATTTCGAGAAGGATCTCTATTTGAACGAACGGATTTTTTATCTGACTGGGTCCACTTAACTTGTTGAATATAACTGAGTAGCTGCATTATTATAGAATAAGTTACATAAGAAATAGTTCGTAACTGCGAACCAATACAGGTCATGTCTTTTCCGTAGATACATTAATATACGCAGTTAATTAATTTATTAGTTTTTTTAAACAATTGATCAACTTGCTTACATCGGAGTCATTGGTATCACTTGATTTCAAAGTATTTTGAAAGGCAGCATCAGGCAAACTCTTTCTTCTCTAAAATTTTAACTATGTTGTCTGTAGCCGTGCCATAAATGATGATAAAACAATCCTCAAGGTGATATCTCTTTCTTTCCTTTTTTTTAATTAGGATTATGTCTCTAAGTTTATTGCCATCGTAAAATGCTCTAGCGCCTGTCTTAATAAAACCTGCTTCAGCCGTACTTCTCTAATATCAGCGCTTTCTTGTTGACATTGAAGCGAATTTTATTTATAAACCAACGAATAAAAATTTGAAAATGTCTGGATTTATGGATTATTAGAAAAAAAAATGTATTTCTCTTTATATTTGGCATGAAATTTCACTGGACACCTTACTTTATTGTCAAATAAATTAAATATGTTGAAAGAAATTACTTTTAGAGATTAACACTAGAAATCGATTATTGTGTGCACCAACATTCACTATCGTAGGTCTTATAAGTTCTCACCGGCCTTGAGTGGTTCAAAGCCCCGATTACACAAAGAAATCTATTGTGTTTGTAAAAATGGTATAGATTTATTTGCACTCTGAATAGAATGGAATAATAGGATCAACCATTCTGCGGATGCAGTAATAATTGTAGAATAATAAATTTTCAATGTTGGTATGCTCTTATAATTTGGTATGCAAGATGCAGATCATATTCACGGTTCATAATAAGACTTTTAGGGTGATTTCAACAGTAGACCTTTGTAATCGACCAACAAAAAAAGTAATTATAGCACCCTAAAATTTTAGGTTTTACGTTTCAAGATACGTAGAAACCAAATATCGAATAAAAAAAAAAATCGGTTTGTCCAAAATTTTTAAAATTAAAATCGGACCAATATTAGCTGAGGTACAGCGTAATGAACTTTGTAGACTAATTCCCCGGCGATACAGGTCTTTGTAGCCCTAGGCTTCCTGACATCAATAGCAGGCCAATAGGCTTCTGGCTTCCTCGCATCTCGCTATTTCATCCTTCGTTGGATTTCTCCACTTCCTTCAGCTTCTTGGTCTTTCCTTTTTCTTTATTCACTGAAGTGCCCCTCAAACATTTTCCTCTGTACCATATCACCCTCTGATTATATGTTCTAACCATCTCAGCCTATTGGCTTTGATACAGTTTCTTCTTCGGTACTCTCACGGCGATCATCTTGGGACAAGGTTCTAACTTCTGCTCCATAGGCTCCTATTGCTCAGTTACTTTGCTGAACTTGGTAGATATCTTTTATCAAGTATTCTGAATATGTTCTTTTCTCGAAACATCCCCAATGCTCATTTGAAAGATAATCTGCTCGTAATTATCTGAACTGTAAACCAAAGCGATATGGAAAGTCCTATGAATGGACTTTTTTTTTAAATATTAATATTTGGAAATTGTAAACCATTGTATAATAATTGGCAAAGATTTTATTTAAACATTGGAATTCTGAGTTTTTAGGAAAACCAGAGAAAATAAACAAAACTAAGTATGAGTAAGGTAAGTATGATTCAGTGAATTAATATAGAGAAAAAAAAAATTAATAAAATATGGAATTAATAATAGAGCGACGCTAAAGAATTTAAGAATTATCCTCCAATAGGGATAATTGCATTTAGATTACAGAAGAGGGAATTAGACTACTCATCCATCAATTAATATGTATAATTATTTAAATGAGATGTTAATTTATGATCAGTTTATAAATTTCCTCGGATTCTAAAGGACTAAGTTGAAACGTTTATCACGTTTCATCAACCTAAGTATAAAGATTACAACAGTGCATTTTTTTTATATATTTTTTATTTATTATGCAATATATTGAGCAATATTTCACCGGAGAATAGGGTTTAATGAACCCGATTATCCGAGAATTCAGAATGGATTCAAAATTGTCTGAAAAATAAAAGGAGCTTTTTCATCGTCTGCTTTTGAACTTTATTAGATGTCACGACCGCCGGGGGACAACGATGAAAGAAGGTGTGGTCGTTTTTTTTTTTTTTTTATCCTTTTTTTCGTTGTGAGAGGTGTCTAGAGATTCTGCCGTGGACGACATAAACTCCTTGATACCTTTTAACTACCTCTCGCTTGGTGATTTGTATATTGTCGTTCTCTCATCGGATCTTCCCCTCAGTTGATGAGGCTTTAAATACCAACGATTTAACTTGTGTGCTCAATATTCGTTTCGGGAATCAATAAATTAAGCCTTTATCATAATGCCATTTAGTTAAACATTCTTTGCTTGCTTAGTTTAACAAGTGTAACAACCCTACTTTTTCTTAAACATTCATTTCAATTTATTTTATTTCTTTTTTACAACACATCGAATTTTCAAAAAAAACAAAACAAATCGATTGAACAGGAAAACTTAAAATAAATGCCATTATAAAGTTTCAACCCAATTTTTTTAAATATTCTTGTTATTTATGTTTTTTTTTACAAACATTTTATAATTCAGACAGTTCTTTTATGCCCCCCTCTAAAAAAAAAAAAATAATAATAATAACTTGTATTGAAACAAATTTTGCGAAAAAAATGTTTCCTGTAATTTTTACAATTTACAACAAGCAAGAATGCTGAAATATTCCACAAAGATTTGGAGTTATTTCCTTTACCAATGTGAACTTGAAAAATGGTTTGGCCGAGAGCCCTGAAAAAAAAAAAAAATACGACATGACTCTGAAAAAAAAAATCTTGTCTTGAACTACAACAGGAAGAATTTTTGTCAAAAATTATATACATATTATAAATTCTTATTTCGATACAATACACGTAATTAGACCAAAGTTGCAAGTTACATGATAGATAATTGTGCTTAACACGCGATATTGAGTTTTATACATATTCATTAGTAAAGTATTATTTAGTGAACTGAATACTTCTGCTGTGAACAGATAACGAAAAAAAGTATTGCTTTGCGCTAGGTATTTACTAATCATCAGTCATATATTTTCACAATATACTTTTTGATCTTAGGATGAAAAAAAAATGTACACGAGTGTAGGACTAGAAGAATAATTACTTTCCTATTTCGATGACTTGCATATTTATTAAGACATCTAGTGAACTATAGAAGCTCTGAACCTCAAATTTTAGAAATATTATTTTCTATACGAGGGTATTGAAGTAGCAACCAAGCTCTCGTTAAAGTGCCGCAGGTTTGAATCTAGCCGTGAGGGCTGACTTTGATTTAACGGCTGACCAACGCAATTAAAATTGACACTCTTTCTTTGGTTAGAATAGTTTCGTTACCGGTTGGATATCCAACCCTCATTGCCCTAATCGGACTATGCAAAGGGCTTAAAATCTAACTAATATATACCAGTGTAAAATTTTAAGCGATAATATTAGTTTAAAAAATATTCTGTTGTATATTTGGATCAAAATAAATACCCACCCAACCGAACTAATAAATAATCATACATCAGATCATTTCTTGATAATTAGCGACGGTTCCTGAGAAATAATTTTTTTTTGGGGGTATTATGTATACCATATAATTACCCAGGTACTTAATTATATGAATATAAAAATATGAATTTTTTTTTATGATTAAAATTACGATCAAGTGATCAGAGGTGACCCAATCAATGCTTCTAATATCGATCAAAGATAAGACTTTTATAAATGTGTTAATTAGACGCCAGAGAGTTTTCCTTTTTTTCCTCATCTACCTCGTTCATTTCCAACTCTCACGAAAACTTCATTAGCACGAGGAAAGGGAATGGAAACGAATTGATGAAATACGGGCTGAAGTCTCGGCTGTTACAACTGTATCAAGATGGGCTCTAGGCTTCGTGATGGGCCGCCTCGCTCGGGTCTCGGAGGAAGGAAGCCTTTGACAAATGAGCCTGAATATTTAGCTTCTCCTCATTCTCACTCGCAAACTGCCAACTGTGGAATGAAAAATGAATTATGGATATGTAGTTCATTTGCTCAGCGGGGTTCTTCATTAGGGCTTCCAGCTGTATACGCTTTTGACTTATAGCTGATATCCGGGCCGATGTTGAGGAAATGGCCGAGGCAATTTTATGTTTGAAGATAAGGGTCCATCTAACTTGAACCTCATAACAATGTAAAGGATACTTCAATAACTTCAGAATACACGATCTTCACTCCCTATTTTTAGTTATCATTTGTTAAATAAAATTATTATTAATTTAGATTGAATCCAAACATGCTTTGGTGCATATTAAGCGTTTCAAGTCATCTCACCTGATCCCCTAAGATTTAATTTAATAGATTTTTTTTTTATTTCGCCGTACTATTTTTATCATTTATTTTACTATTTTTATGTATTTATTTTACTAGCTTTATGTATATATTTTGCTATTTTATGTTTAATAATAAGCGAAATAGGCCAGCTTAATGATTGTTAGCAACAATAAGTTTTCAAAATTACTGAGTTTTTTTTTCTTTTATCACCTAATTATTTATATTATAATTTTACTTTAATTTTTCCATCTCAATCGAGCCTGAGTCTACTAATTTGGCTCAACATATTGTATAAGATAATAACTCTTGCCGATAGAAATAATTTTTGTTTTGTAATGAAATTTTAATTATATAATTTTATGAAATATTAATTATATAATTTTTTTTAAACTAATATGTGATATTGCAATAAATATGTAGTATAGAAATGTAATATAGAAATTATTTGCACTGGTATAAGATAATTATACTTTTACTATAAATTACTATTTTTAATTTTATTTTATATGAAATATACACTTCTTTAATTATATACTCACGAAAGCAGTCACGAAAGTGTTTAGTTGTTTAGGAGGAAACCATTACGGATCTGATGTCAATTTGAACTTTAATAGTTGTGATATTTGATAAAAATCTATTGAGGGTGTTGGATTTATCTATAAGCCATAAAAGATTTTAAAATCAAATTACATTTTCTTTCTCATTTGATTATTATAGTTTGTTTATTTACGAAGTGTTCCAAAGAGAGCAGAAAGGTATATAGATATTTTTTCAAAGGAGGCTGTTTTAGCATGTTCTTATACTTTAAAGTATGCTCTAATACTTATTATTTTTCCTATAATATTTTTGATTAAGTTCGCGAAACTATCTAGGAGAAACTAGAGGAGAAGGCCAATCTTACTCTACGTAGTAATAAAACCACGACTCCTTGACACGCCGTCAGAGTCACTACAAAGTTCTTAGGGATCTATAACACCAAAAATAGAGTTGCTTTTCCTGTTCTTCTCCAGTAGATCTCCTGGGTTCCAAATGGTCCCGAATTTGCTGTCGTACAGAGTTATTTTGAGCTGCGTTATCACTCGCTTTCGCCGTTACTCGAGAGACCAGACACGGTATCGACAAATTATATAATGCAGACATATTAGGCATGCCGACACATAGCCACCTGTCCGATAATAACACTGCTCCTATATCCGTGGTGTTAACAACCACCGCCCCGAACTCTGTAAACATCAGCCTTCGCTCCTTGTAAGTGTATTCAAATTTCTTATACCTGCTCTTATCTAAGATGATCTGAACATCTTCATAATTTCAACGATGCTATTCGAACTTCTTAAAACAATGAGATAGCCGCTCTTATTTTATTAACGTCTGTTCTTTCCTTTTCTTTTTCTTCTGTTGCTCTTTCTTGTTCAATTACTATTTTTTTTCCAAGATTGATAACATTAACTGTGATCCATTTTTGTGAAGATGCAGTGAAATCAGCTATGTGTGTTTCTTGACTTGAATTGGAGAATTTTAAATATGTAAAGGGCTAATGATTCTTTACAATATAAACTTACTTTCATCCAAAAAGAATCGTAAAACAAGAGTTATAAGAATTGATAAAATCAAATTTGTGAAATTCGCAAGTTTTTGCTGCTGAAAACTATTTTTTGTTTCCATAAGTGTGGTAGTGATAAAGAATAGATCATGCATTGCCTTTGACTCAGCAGGTAATTGCTAATTAAACATTTTTTTTCTGAGATTTAGTTTTAGCATTTCTTTGAAATATTGTTATTGTTATTATTGTAGAGCTCATCTGTCTAAAATTAGTTTGTTATAATCAGTAAAATATTCTAGGTAACTGGAATGATAGGCTGAAGGTTATGGAAATTGCATATGATATTAAAACAGAACATCGATAAGTTGTTGCATTCCTCTGTCACAAATGCAGGTCTTAATTGTGTATAGCAAGTTTAATTCGTTTCCGATTCTTTTTTTTTTTTTTTTTTTTAACACATTCCGTTACCCTTTCTGCATTAGCAATGCCATTAATAATATTGAAATATATTCAACCCACAATCCATTTTTAACACATGGTCTTTCTCTAAGTGAGGTGTTTTTTTTTCATGGCCATTTCTTGGATAATTTCTTAGACTTCTTCCGCAGCCATTTGGAGGCCCTCCCTTACAATGTGAGTCACATAAGTTCTTGAGATTATGGTGAAGGGTTTTGGGAGCACGTTGTCACTCCATACCCATCAGCTGCTGAGATAGTATCACCTAACGTGGGTTTTCAACATTCTCAAGCCGAGCCAAGAATCCTCGGAATCCTGTTCCGAGATATGACATCGAAAAAAGCGAAAACGACGCGACCGAACCTAAACGTCCGATAAAGATTTTATTTCGGCATTTACTTGCTAAACAAATTCCTTCTCTGTCACCTTGTCATGACTGTCTCCCATTATTGTATTTTTTAAACTAAGAAAATTTGTTAAATATCAAATATTACTGAAGAATCATAAAAATGATAAAAATAACAAAAGCCACATATCTTAAATTGGCATATACATGAAAGGGAATAATAATAAAAATTTCCAACGCGTTATCTGTATACTATCAGCAACCCAATACATTTGAGTTCCATCTTTTATTAAAAATATAGATTTTATCCTTAATCACTTGCTTTGATTTTACATTAATTTTTTTCAAATGTTTATTGTCATTTTTTTATTTTGTTGTAATTATTTATCAATTTTACTATTGGTTGTGGGCTGCAGTTTTAGGGTACTTATTTTATAATAAAGGACTCTAAAATTAAAATAAGAGACAAATTTTGGTTATCCATTTTTTGTTTGCTATCGAGATTTAGTCGAAATTGATTGCTATCTCTAAAAGTCAAATATCTTCAGTATTGAACTCATAATATTAAATAAAATCTCTAAGTAAATGATTTAACTGCTGTTGCATTTCATATATTCCTAGAATATATTTTAAGGAATTATAACAAATATATAATTAAATTGGCTGGAGTTACCTGCTGTTGGATGATATACTTGGTAAGTCTGCTCTTAGATACCAGCCGGAACTCATCATTTCGAAAATATGAAAAAGTAGACAATAGAAATAAAAGAGTGGACTAAGTTATAAATTATGACAATTAAGCGCGATTATATACCTAGATTTTTATCAAGTTGTTAATACCATGACTGAATTAGAAATTATTCGTCTGGAACAACCATGCGAGAAATCTGCATAAATGTCTTAATCTTGTACTCGGCTTGCAAATTCGCAGACATGCAATGGACAGATCTAGAGAATATGTCATTTCCACGACGGATCTAGCAAGAGAATTACAAAACTGGTCGATGAAATCTGAATCGGAGCTATAATTTCTTAAGTAGCCTCAAGCCTGAGGATAATGTAACAGGGGCAAGGGGTCGGTGGATTTGGCACGACGGGTCACGTGACCGCGGCTCACACCTCGGGGATGAAAGGGCCGCTCCCCGTCGAAAGGAAGGCTTCGAAATAAAAGGAAAAAGACAAAAAGAAAAGAAAAAAGTAAAAGGAGGTGAAATAAAAATCAAAAAGAGGAATAAATGACTCCGTTGGAGGCTAATGAGAGAGCGGGCGGAGGTAAATGAGAGGGTAGCAACAACAGCACACCACCACACAACAACACACCACACACCACAACTGACGCCGCTAAACATCATTATCGCTAGCCTAGATGGGATTACTCTTTATCAAGTAGCTCTCTAATTGCTTCTCCTCTTCCTATTCCTCCATTATCTTCTACGCTGGTTATGGAACTCGTACGCAATAAATAATAACTGTTTTGACATTTATTGCACCGCCATGTAATTAATTGGAGTTTTATACCTCAATTAGCAGCTGCCGAACTCGACACTCTTTCTAACTTCCGTTCCCAAATAGTTTCTCTAATTATTTATCCACGCATTTTAAACGAATAATTAACCTACACAACCATAATTTAATATAGTATATACCCTTATAAAAAAATAAAAATATACATGCATATATATCCATAACAAACTATTCACAAACTGTCCAATCTCAGAATTAAAGCTCAAGAAAAACAATTTTCACTCTATAATTTGATTTCTTTCATAATACATATTTTTCTTCGTTCTTTAGGGGATATCTGCATTTCTCTCTAGAACGGAAGAGCATAAATAATATTAATATTAATTACATCTCTACCAGTCATAAATTGATATCAGGAAATTGTGGTCTCAGGATAGGTTCGATGGAAAGTAGTGGCACTGGAACCCAACCACTGAAAACAAAAATCCATATTAATACAAGTAAAAAGTAAAAAATATAAAGCGTTGAAATTTACTTAACTTACATGAAAAAAATTCAAATAATGTATCTGGTTTAGTTGGAAACATTTAAATCAAATAATAATAAAAAAATACGAGAGTATAAATTGAAAATAATTCTTTTTACCTAGACAAGTCGAAGAAACTACTTAGATACTTCTACAGCTCGAAAAATTCTGAGTAGTAATATTATGTAATAGGTTAATCTTTAATCATACGTTTATGGCATTATATTTATTAATTAATTTTTTTTTTAATTGTGCAATACAGAATATTTATAAAAACTTTATAAAACTGGTTGAAGTAGTCTGTGGGTAAGGCACTGGTGTTCTCAGTTCGAGCCCTGGGGGAATTTCTTCACTATTTTATGGAAATTGATTGGTGCTTTACCTATGTATTGATTCATTAAAGTTCCTTACTATAAAAATAAATATTACCTCTTAATTTCGGAATGTCCAAAAGTTAACCTTTGCTACTCAGAGTAATTTGTCTTTAACATGAAGTATAAGTAACCTCTAACCGTCTTCAAACGATATTTTAATTTAAAGCTGATCTGCTTTATTTACCAATAAATTTCAACGAGATATATAATATACTGATGACATCATAAGGAAGATGGAACAAAAGTGTGATTTATCCAACTGAATTATTACTTAAATACATCCAAAATTATTAATAATTGAATATTAATGAAGACGCAACGAAATAATATGTAAGAGGCCATACAAGCCTGCCCATGTGTAAAATGCATGGCCACCAAATGTCTCATTGTCTCTTTGGAATAAAGTTAATTCTCGGTACCATTGAGAAATCCGATTAGAGAAGGGGGTACTATTAGCTGGAAGGTGCAACGCCCATTAACCAGGAATGGCCATTCTGAGGCTAGGGTAAGAAGTGGTAACAGCTGGTTTTTGTAGCCCAGATGGTAGGCGGTAAAGCGAATTTAAAGAAAAGAAAAAGATGGAAATTGGAAAAAACCATTTTGCGCTGTGAGGCAGGAGCGCAAGGTGGTATAGGCGCACAACGGTGAATTGATGAGGCCACTCCCACATCCTGGGCTAATTGTTACCCCTAGCGGCACCTATACAGGCTTCTGCTAAACTACTGTCTCGTGTAATTAGCAACCTCTCCACGTCTAGTTTTTTCTCAATTTTTAAAAAATCGACTCGACTTTTTCTGTCTTCCGTCTATATATCATCGCGAAGAACTAGAAATTAAGATGATATATTTCTTCTATTTCCTCTCTGGTCATCAATGGAAGGTTATGGAAGGACTATCGCAACAACAGATCATCTTTAACTTCCTCGAAACATTTGATTTATCAACAATATTCATCAACGAAGAGCTAACTGCAATGATTATTCATATCTTCAAATTAAAATTAACTTTGTCAACTATCGCGATTGTTTATTTTCTTATTCGTATTCATGTTATCATTTTTATGAACTTTATTTCTCACTCAAATAGCAATAAATAACTGATCAACGTTTCGCTCAAATAAGGCATCAACATGACTGAAAAAATCTTGTGAACGCTGCAACGGACTAAATACACTCCAAACTGATAACTGCATCACTCACAAGCAGTTCAACGTATTGTTGCCACCAGATTTAAGTAACAAATGTGAATATAGCTACTTTTCAGGGGACCAAAAAAGAATTTCACGTTTACTTATAACTTACACATTAGTGATATTTTTTCATCTTTGGGTACTTTTACTTCTCTGAACCATGTATTTGTGTATATAAGATTTTATTTTGCAAATAATGCTCCTGATAAATAAATAAAGCTAAGGAATTAGAAAAATGCGATTTTTTCACATTCGTTTCATAAATGTGACGACGATATATTGACAGACTAAAAAGTTCATCTCACTTAAGACTGGTCATGTGTGTTACCTCTCCTCTGGATTAATTATTAATTAATTATGGATTAATGTGATTTTATATTCTTTTTTTCAGTCAGTAACAGAAAACTTTATCTGGTTTTCAGATAACAGAAAGGCTCGTATATTTGGTAACACATATAATATTTGGGAAACTTCCGATTATAAGCTTTTTTCTTTTCTTTTCGTCCTTATGTGTATAGATACATCTTTTAAACTACCGGACTGACGTTATCTCATACTTATCTCTATCAATAAATATTTAGTTACACATAATTAAGGCGTTTTACACATTGACGGACGAAGAAATATAAAAAATAGTTTTTTGTTTAGTTATTTCGTGGAATATATTTTGCTTAAATATAATTTTGGTATCCATCCATATATTTAAATAAGAATTATATATATATAAAAAAAATTGTTTGTAATTTAGGTTTAAAATGTATGTCAATTTTATATTCTTTTGGAAGTTATTAATAACTACACCTGCATATTTGTAATGTGTTTAATTAATTTTGTGACAAACTACTCCTTTTATCAAAAAGAGATCGAGTCTAACGTGATAGAGAATTAGATTTGGCTTTTAATGGAAATAATAGCTGATCGATTGATCAAACACACGATCTTTTGGCGAATTGTTGGTGTTTACATGATTAAACGTGTTCCATTATCCCATGGACTGTGTTATTGGAAACGCAATAACGCTATTGGAAACAGAATAATGCTATTGGAAACATTGTTAACGATTGCGGTTGGAGATGAGAGAAGGCTACCGCAGAACCATGTGGAAGACAGACACGAGCTAGGTCCCGCCCACCCGCCGCTCTGTCATTATCCTCTGCCTTAACCGGCAATCAATTGACGCCTCGCAAAACACCTCTTTCTTCTCTGTCGCAAAAACTGAGCTCTAATGCTCTAGAGCATTTTTCTGCCCTTTTCCTTCCTGGCAGGCTGTTCGCCCGGCATGGAATCAGAAATCATGTTGCAAAATATTTCTTGTCGTTCTTAAAATAACGCACTTATTGCATATATTTCTACTAACAAATTAAGGGCAATAGTCATAAGGCGGTTTCGAATCTGGACACATTCTGATGAACTTTGAACACTACAAGCCCTAGCAACACCACCAGTGATAATTTTTGAATTTGTCCTTTAGTGAAAATTTCCACAATGCTATTACAAAATCCATGCCCATTTCAGCTCACAACTTCCTTACACTTAAGTTTATAAAATTTATTTTCGGATTAAAATTGCATGCTGAAAATTCTATAAAAAAAAAAAATAATTAAGACTTTGTTGGCATTGCTTTGAAAAAACAAATACAATTTGCAATTTTTTTTTTAAACATCTTACATTATTGTGAAAATTTGTGCGAAATTTCAAGCTCTTGCACTGTACATCAGGAGCAGAAGAAACTCGTAAAACTATTTGGAAAAAAAAACCTTAAAGCGGTAAACAAATTCGGGCGATTTTTTAGCAAAATACTTTTGGGTTTTTCAATTTTCATAAAACATAGGAATAAACAATTTTTTGGGGTGGAGAATCCGCTCACTATTTTGAGGACGTTTTTGATATTTTTAGTATTTTACCAAGATTATTGCTTTATATTTGATTATTATTATTATTTATTTGAATATTTTGATTGTCTCTTTTTTTTTTTCGCTTGGCAATAGGAACATTTTGTTACTAAAATCATTTTTCTATCTTCATGAGAACCAGGGATATGAAATAAAATGTGTTTTGCACATGAAAAAGTCATGATTTTTTTTTCGGGAATCCTGGGACGCGTTGGCGACTATTCTCCCGCACATTCCGATATTTCAAGGCCTAGATTCACCTAAAGAAGTTTCATCGAAATCTTGGAGATACATGTGGGATTCTCTTCTTGTCAGTAATAAGTCTTTTTAATAGTAAATGTTAATTATTTGATAGATTTTTAGTATTTCATTCAATATTGATTTTCTTTTTAGTTTTTTATTATGTATAAGCAATTTAATTATTTTTTTCTCGAGTTCCTATTAATACGTTTTTTTTTAATAAATTGTATGTATATAAATATTTAATTCTTGCAATTAATGTTATTACGCATCTAATTCTTGTTAATTTATATAACACTATCCTCCAATGCACTGTAAAATCTCCTATTTTCAAAGGTTAAAAACATGAAGGCCCGATGTTTTTTATTGATATATCGGTATACTATTTCGATGTATTTGAAAAGTATCAATACGATGTATATATATATATATATATATATATATATATATATATATATATATATATATATATATATATATATATATATATAGATATATATCGATATTCACGTACCTATTTTGTTATTTTATTTTATTTTATTATTATTATTTTATTTTATTTATTACCAAATTAATCAGCTTTCTATAAATAAAAATTAAACCTCTATAAATAAAAAACCTTTATAAATAAAGATTAAAAAATAAAATAAAAAGAGAGTTGTACCAAAAAAAATAGTCCTTGGAAGATATCAGTGCAATGCTCAGAAAACTGTCCCGTCAAGAATAAGTTTATCCGACAAGGTTGAGAGTAGTATTAGACACAAAGGGTGCTACTAGATCCAAATCCCCTTATAACACATAATAAGTTGTGTATTGGAGACAGAGGGCTAATTTGCGAGGCGGCACCCAGGCTAATCCCTCAATCTGCCGCCCCTTAGCCGGGGCTTAGCCGGGGACTTAGTCTTCCCAAGCTCTTGTTTGGAGCAATTCGAACCAGCTAAACCGTCCCCTACCTTACACGCCCTCTCTTATCTATTTCACTTAGCCACCCTTACGGATATCCAACTCTCCCCTCTTCCCTTAACTTTATGTCTACTATTCCTTCTCGCTCTCTTCTTATTGTCTTCTAAATCTGCCGGTGGGCGTCGGCTGGATTTAGAAAAGAAATAATATATTAAATCGCATAAATAAATTTAAAATACATTGTAATCTGCCTGAAAATTATAATTATAAATTATAATATAGTATTTTTTTCAAGTATTTGCCAGATCAGGCAGTTTTGTTGTACATTTAATACATTCCTAATTTTATTTTACTAATATTATTATAATTTATATTCAACAACATTTCCAAAGATAAGGTCTTATCAATTGACTCACCTGGGGGTAAATATATATTCCCTTAGAATCTTTGGACCTAGAGGATGAAGAATATAAAAGAATCGATGGAATTATCGGATTCATTTTAAAACATTCTAGAAACAATGAAAATTGTGTTAGAATTTCAAGCTAAGCCCAACTGCCAAGAAAGTTATTAAGTGTTATAAACAGGACTTGTTAATTCCTGAATTCCATATGAAATAATAAATTAAACCATAGATTTTCATTTACACATAAACCGGTATTTGCAACTCACCTTTTTTTTCTTCGGAATAATTTTTACGGTAAATAAATAGTAAGACTATATGAAATATGGCCTACATATTTAGCTACACCTATTATTTTAAAATTGAATATTATCATTTTTTGCACTTCTCAGTCATTTTATTTCACCTGGTACGTTGGTACATATACATGGTCTGAATGTCTGATTAGTGCATAATTTTAAAGTTTATAATGTACACAAATTATTACAATATATACAGTTCTGAATTTTAATTACTCATTACATTTTTTACAGTACTGTGTTCATTAGCTTGCGAATAAATTACTATCTTGTACTTGGCTTTCATGCTGTGCAATGCATATGCAACAGCCAAAAAAGAAGGAAGGACCAGCAGATAATGCAGCGGATGTTGTAACCGACTCCTGAAAACTCAACAAGAGCAAATTAGGAAAAAAGAAAGGCCACTAGAAATTTTCTGGATGAGCGGGGAGAGACTTCACGTGCTGGTGCTTTGGCTAACTAGGTCTTCGCTGGGTCGCATGACAGCCTCTTCCGCCGCGGATTCGGCAAAATGCACAAATTGCTCTAATTCCCTCTTTGTTCGAGATCCGGCCAATTTGGAGGATGCTCCCCTTCCCCTCCCTTCCAGGTACTGCTTGATCCAGGATTTGGATAATAGCCGTTCGCATGTTCGTCTTAAAAGTGCACTTCCTCCATTTGTAATAGAAAATTCATTATTCACAGGCGTACGCACGGGAGATGCCACATGTGCAAATACCGACTGACTAATAAGCCAGTCTTATATCTTTAGTAGCACAAAAGTGTTAAATTTTTTATTAAATTTTAACACTGAAATTGTTTGAAATACTGTTTCAGACAGCATATTAGTTAAACAATGTTCCAGAGGAGTAAAGAATATCCCCGGACTCCCACTCGACTGGAGAGTATGGGAGGACCGCCAGTTGTATGGTTCGTGCACCTTGTAATAATGGATGCTTCGCACGCTTAGCCAGCCATTCTTATAAGTTTTTTCAAAGCAATATATTGCTTATTAAAAATAAATAATGTTGGGAATTACTCTAAAATAGATTTGATGCGAAGCATATCAAATAATGGCATAATTTAAATTTTAGAATACTGGGGCAATAGTTAAATGAAGGAAATCGTAAATACTATTTTAAACATTACTATAATTAATCACACCAACAGTGTAATATTATTGAACCAAGTGAACTAAAAATTGAGGAAGAGAGAACCAGAGTGGACAGCTCACATTTTTGTGAAAATTGAGTTTGATGTGTCACAGCTTTCTATGTCATGCCTACTTTTTTTGCCAGCCTTTTTTGTTGGCTGTATAAAAATTTTATAAATTTCGAAGCCATTCAAGAGAAAAAACCAATTTAACAGATGGTCTATGTCTTTGATATCAAGTTGGAAGTGCAAGAGTAGATAAAGAGACTTAGATAATAAAACTAATACATTTTAAAAACCAGTCCTTTATTGAACCAAAAATGGCAGAAATGTGAGGATTCACTTTCATGACGGGTCTAAAGCTGTCTGACAAAAACTCTAAGGTTTTTCTCAAAATCACAACTGGTGAAGTTGGTTCAGACTGGCTCCCAAGGCCTCAATTAGAAAATAAAAGATTTTTATGAAGTAAAAATATCACATAAAACATCAGAGATGCGCTATCAAAAATATAATATTTATTTTTTTAATGGTGGCAAAGCAGGAAGGAAGTTAAATTATTTCATTAAGTTATACTCCAATGATGAAATCTTTTAATTATCTTTTAATATTTTCGAAGAGGATCAATCCAAATTCGGGGAATACCGAGCTCTTACAATTTTGACACCCACTTAGTACACAAATTTTCCTATTCTTTTTAGTGCACCTTACAAATATTTTATTTTTACTAATAACGTTCAGTTTCTATTAATTTTCGAATTAAAGTAGCAAATAGTAAGTTACTGAAAAGATCTTGAAAAATTTAAAGCCAGAACTGAAATTAATCCTAAGTAATTAGTATTTTCACTTGGCATACAAATTTGAGTTCTTGTAAATAAATTTAATCACCGTTTCCTATATGTGATTTTACTTATTTTTTCCAAAATATTTGGTCTGCTCGAAACAATGGAGGCAGGCTAGAATGTGATCTCGGTTTATGTGGGACTTCTTGTTTCTATTGTTGTATTTTACTGAGGAAAATAATAAGAAAAATTGTGTTATAAACAAACGTTGTTTGCCTCCATGAAAATACATCCAGATCCGCCGATAGAAATGTCAGACCCCCCTACTGGTTATAACTCCTACCTCCAATTATATATACTCCAGCCGAGTATGGCCTTTCAATTTATTCTTGTAGTTGTAACCTTATTTCAATATTTGTAACTATCGATATTATCAATAACTTATATTTTTTTTTATCACCCTGCTAACAGTTGGGCCCCCTGACAGCCAGACTCCCGAAAGTTGTCGGACTTTAGGGCCTTGAGGGCGCCCTGATTACATCGTTTAGAAAGATCATTCTTTCCAATTATGTACAATTATTGTATGAATCAAACTACTTCAGAAAAAACAAACAATAAATTACTATTTGGAGAATAATGATAAAAACTATAATAGAAATAACGTTAATTAATTAATAGAATAGAAATAATATTAATTATTTTTTGGAATAGAAATAATGTTAATTATCTTATTTTTTTCATATTCCATTTGCTAATCCTACTCTGTATGTTGCAGGGACCCTATGGATATGATGCTGATGGAGCAGCACTTCATGCGACCGCTGCGGCTGTACTCCGAGGTGGACGCTGAGAACAACAACAGCTCTCTCCTTCCAGCGGTCATGTTGGAGAAGGCCCGCTCGCTGTGGCCGCCGCTGGTGGTGCCCGCTCGCCTTCCGCTATGGGGCCAGTGGCCCCCCGGTCTCCTGCCTCCTAGGCCGCCTCAGCTCACACCGCCTCCTTCGGGCTCAGGTTCCCCGAGGCCCGCGTCGCACCGCTACAGCCCTTACAACGTACAGGGTGTATCTCCTGCGAGGAACTAGTCTGCTAGCGATGTCGTTTCAACTTTAAGAAATATCCACGATTGGTAGAAATAAAGTCATATTTTTAAAAAACGGGTCCACAATGCATCCTTGAAACCTAACAGCTATTCAAACATCTACCTAACAATAATCCAAGGATTGATTGAATTTCAAACCTCCTCAACATGAAATCACTACAATAATACTGCCTTGATAAGCTAAAATTTCCATCTCCAAACCATTTTTGTATTGTATCCGCATTGCTCTAAACACTAAACATTTTTATGGCATTAGAAAGCCCTAAAACCAATTATTAAGAGCTAACCATTGGATTTAGGTCTGTTGTAATAAAAAGATGTAGTTTTTAGAACAATTCCTGAAAAAATGATTTGGAGTTAAGCCCTTTTAGTTTATTACGGCAGAATGCTCCTACATGATTATTTCCAAGACATGACATTCACGTAATGATTACCATAAGAACCTGAGATAATTAATTATAAAACATGAATGATAAATTTTATTAAACTAAAATGAGGTTAGGAAGAGAAATATAGTTCCTATAGCATAACATTGATGGATTATAAGACTTTTAAAAATAGTTGAGGGGGTTTGGATAGCAAGTTAAATTTTGCTGTAGCGTTTCGGCCAAAGACCAAAACTAATCAAGATCAAATGGTAAAAAAAAAATACTTTGGTTATTTAAATCTGTTATCGCTTCAGTCCATCGTCATTTTTGGAATCCGAAGGACATCTCGAGAACATTATTTTTAAAATTATTGTATTCAGTATTCAGATCTTTCTTGATGGACTGAGCACTAAACTTTGCAGATTTAAATAATAAAACAATTAAACATGGTCTTGACGAATGTTATTTTTTATTGTCATCTTTGCTGACAAAATACCTCTCCAAATCAGAAAAAATTGTTTTAAAACAATCTGAATATTTCCAACATTCCAGTTAACTATATGTTTTGTATGTATAAGTTAATACATTTTCTATGACGAATGCCAATCGTTAAATATTAGAGGCTAAAGCCACGTTTATTTATAACAGCAGTTCTGGTTAGTCTTTCAGAAAGGGAACCAACAACAGCTGACAAATGGCCAATAATTCTATTGGAACTACTAACTGTTTCTTACTAGTTGTTCCTTTGAACTTAAATCGTGTATTTTACAAGTTATGAGTGCAATAAATACTTCAAAACGTTCATGGAGTATAAATTACTTAAATTTAAGTTGTGTCAGTTCCAATTAAATTGAATTTAATGAATAATATGTTATAAGAATTAAGTAAAAATTAGATTACTTTGATTTAAAAGAGCCACCTTCGATAATATATTTAAAAATTGTACAGGTCTCAATATTGAATTATTGTTTGTTAAATAATTGTGTAGAAAATTTCTATTCTGTCACATATTTATTGTAAATTAACCGAAGAATTAATATTGTAAATATTTTAAATGTAGAAGCATGAGGCATATACATAGGCCTAATTCAAACCAAAGAATTTCAGTATGTAAATAGGTGTCATAAATGTAGATATTTGAAACGTGGAACTTGTTGGTTTCGTTCCAAAATAGTTTCTCGTTTATTTTTAAATCTATAAATATAAATAATATATAGACAAATAAAATTTAAAAAGTGTGTACTTAATTTATTCCCATTGATAATATGTTAGTAATTATTTGTAAAGTTAATTGTACCCATGTGTGTTCCTTCCAAGTTGTTTTTTTTTTTCTTCTGTTGGTTTTTTGTTGCAATTTCTGTATATATCTATATATTGTGATCGTGGTGTATATATGATGTTATGGCTGTCTATTATGTATTTATCAACTATATAATACATGCAAAAAAATGAAAACTATTTTTGTGTCTAAATTTCTTTCACTAAACCCAATGACCATAGCATTGATATACATAACCCAATATTGAATTAATATTGATTACTCACACATATATTGATTATGCCAATATATGCATGCTTCTTTATGAAGACTTCATAAAATGACAGTATGTGATAATATATATTCACTACATTAACGCTGTAAATACAGTCTTTATGAATTAATCTTGTAGATTTTAATTAAATACATAAAATAAGAATGACAAATTTTAATTTCAGAAACGAATAAATGTTTTTCAGACCAATTTAGTTTTGGATACATAATTTACGGATGTAATCTAATCATTTAGACTTATTTACATAATATGAATATTATATTAAATTGATGACGACATATCTCAGTACATCAAGTTGACTGGTTATGTTCACAGACACTTGTTAATACTAGTTTAGAACAAATTAAAAAAAAAACAAAAAAAACATTTCATAATATTATTCATTATCTTTGAATTGAATTATTCATTTATTATTGAATAATCTGACATTCCATCCCAAAATTAGGACCGTTCTAAAAATATTCTTCAGGTCACGAATAAAAGTAGAGGTTTTTCAATAATCTTGCCTTTTTGTAAATCCAAAATGGCGTGACTAGTATTGTATCGATTATCAGCAAAGATCGGTTTAGAAATAGAAAAAAAGTTTCTATTTGTACACACGAAGTTTCCCTAAAAAGTATTACTAAACCTTATTAATTTATATAAATTCTATTTTATAAATTAAACTACTCACTCGAATTAGTGATCCCTTATTTTTTTACTTGTTTTTTTTAGTGAGGAAAGAAGGATCGGCTTTATTTCATGTTTATATAAGTTATAAATGAGTTGCTCATTCAAATTTTTTTTATGAAAAAAATAAAGTAAAGTGCTGACACATTTCGTCAATGACCGAAAATCCAGCAAGTATTTGGAAAGAATGAACCGTTTCATTACTAACCAATAAAAGAAGGATTTTTTCCAATCCAATGATGTACCAGATAGTCATTTTACAGAGGCAGGGAATGAACCAGGAGGATCATAAAGTTGATCAACGGCTGATATTACAAAAAGGAATTATTCTGTCATAACCGCACAGTGAGACAAAAATGCAAATTTCTAGCCAAAATTCTGAAACTTATCATTCCTAGTTTTGCGAGATGATGAATCAAAAATAAATATTTTAAAAAAATCGACAAGCAGTTTTTACTGAATTTCATAAGATTGTTCAAATGTTTTGGTCAAAAAACTGTTTTGTTCCTATAATGAAATATGATTAGTCAAAGAAAAAAAAAACTATTGATACTAATAAGGTAACTCAAATTGTTTAATAGCAGTGAATTGCAAAAGAAAAAATTCATTTTCATCTTGAGGTAAAATCTTTGGCTACTCTAAAATTTCGAGAACTTTTTATGCTAGTCATTCAGGTTCATAAGTCTTTTATTTTTCTTCGTTTTGATTGCTCAGAAAGATACAACTAACTGGCTGCGGCCACTAGCTTTACCGATGATCTGAGAAAATCAAAACTAGCTGTAACGTCGTTCTTCATTAAAAATTGTATTTCGATCACACGCTGACCACCTCGGCTTAAACTGATCGATAAACTTAAACACATCGAGTTGGGTTTTTTATTTATTGATGAACCAAGGGGGTTTAAAACGTACTTCTTCACATCTCCACACTTTCCTTCCAAAGTAGACGAATCAGATCCCAAAATCTTTTGAAATCATTTCCACCGGGTGATGAGAAGTCGTTTGGAATTAGAACGGGAAGCTTTGAAAGATAACATTCGACATTTGAACAAGACGTTAGGGTTTGATAAATTATTTGCCACTTATATAATTTTGTTTCTATTGAAAACTAGTTTCGAATGTTATACATTCATTTTTAGTTCTAAAAACACACAAAAATTCAAAAATAAGCAATTCGAAATACAGTTTGGTATTATAATATATATTAAATTAAATGTAATATAAATTAGTATTATAAAACGTTTATGAATTATGAATTTAATTAAAACTAGAAATCAAATATATCCTGGCACTCATCAAGGTTTAAGTAGATTATATCAAACAGAAAAGTTTGCATTGGTTTGTTCTGGCACTGAATTAACAATGGAAGAAAGGCGGGGTGTTAGGTAAACGGTGTAGGGGTCAGGGTTTTTCCAGTAATTCCGGTGAGTAATAGTTTTTTCTGTTATAGATGGGAAAAAATTTAAGATCGAACTATTGGAGATATTAATAATGTCATTTAAGCAAAAATCTGGATTGGATTTGAATGATTTTATTATTTCAAGTGCACTTAAAAATAAAAAAATCCTTGGCAAGTACCAACATGTATTTGATTTCTTATCTTAATTAAATTCATAATTCATAAATGTTTTATAATACTAATTTATATTACATTTAATTTAATATGTATAATAATACCAAAATGTATTTTGAATTGCTTATTTTTGTGTGTTTTTAGAACTGCAGATGAATGTATAACATTTGATACTAATTTTCAATAAAAACAAAATTATAGAAGTGGCAAATAATTTATCAATCACTAATTAGATTAATCCTTCTATACCATCATGCGGACATCAACTGAGAATAAGAAGCGTCGTTTTTGCAAATAGTGTAAATTTGTGGAACTTTTTACGTTGTAAAACTATGGCACATAGTTTTTGTAATTTTGAAAGACAGGCCATCGGAACACATAGGAATCATAGAAAAATAAGTTTTTTTTTTGTCTAAGATGAATACTATAAAAGTTATTATATTTTATAACACTTACCATGAGGTGAGTTGTCCATTGTAGAGTAACTAATAATGATATAAGGTCACTGATATCAATGGTACACAATAAAATTGAAATTTGAAGGATTTAAATGGTAAAAAGATAAATAAACAGACAATGATAAAACGCAATGTTAAATCTTTTTCTGGATTTCTAAGGCCCAATAAAAAATAACTGTTAATGTAACAAATCCTTCTGCGTAATTATTATAAGCACATATTCAATAGGAAGAAATACTGACAACGATTATTTCCTTGCGACAACATTCGGCTCTAGTTAGGAAGTTTACATTTGAATTGCTCCCCACTCTTTTTTTTCTTCTTTTTTTCTGGGACTATATTTCTTCATTTTTTTGACTCGCTGTCAAGCACCGTTAGTGTCAGAAGTGGTTCACGAGAAATAGCGGTTGTAACGACTGGAGTTCCTGATGATTTACTGTTCGCTTGATGAATAAAAAACCATTAAAGGATTTATATATATATATATATATATTAACTTATTATCAAATAAGATCAACTTTAATTAGAATTAAATTTTATAGAATATTATCGGGTGTAATTGTTTGGAGTAAAGGTGAATTGATTTTTCTTTAAATATTTGAGGTGCTGAAGATAAAACACAACTAAAATTTAGTCAAATCATGTTTAATAATCATTTGTAATGATTTAATATAAACAATAAGTTTAATTTGTCAATGTTTTTAAGAAAATGTGAAATTTTCAAATGGAAATATTAATATTATAATGTATGCAGTGAGACAATGCTTGTATAAGCACCGAAAAGGGTAAAATAGTGACTATGATTTTCTATACAAGCTAGAGGTTTTTTAAAATTTAAAAACAGGTTTCCAATTGGAAATCAACTTTATTAAAACTGAAATGAGGTACGCAAGTGTGGAATATAGCGAAAGAAAAATAGAAAATGAGAAAATAAGAAATAACGAGAGTGTTTGGTGTGGAGGCCCTTGCAATCAGTTGTGAATAGAATAAGATTTAAGTAAAGAAGTGAATTGAGCTACAGACAACTTTCAAGTCTCGTTAATGAATCAGATTATTGCCATCATCAATTATCACACTAAACTTTATTCAACCTATTTACGACACAAAGAGTTTCATTTCTAAAATCCTTCTAGAGCGGAATTACGAAAAATCTGATTTTTTGCGTTTGTCTGTGATCAGCGCCTTTGCAATGCATCGGATCGATATTTTCACCGATATAACATATGTAAGCTTTGCAGTTTGTTTTCCTGTGAGAATCCGTCATTAAATAAAACCTTTTCCATTGAAAATTCCAGAGTTATGTGCGCTGGAAAAATACTGAAGGAATTTAGAGGGTTGAATAAGAGCTCAAAAGAAACTTCAGGCGACACAGTTGTGTCCTACCAAATAACTGGTAACTGGTTTCACCGCTTAATTCCAAAAATTGCGAATTTTAAGGGGGGGGGGTGGCGATCGAGTCTTGAACACTCTGTATGCCTAAGCACTAATTTAAACTTCCCAGTTATAAATTTAAGCAAATAAAGTTCGGACTTTTCATAAAATTATATCAATCCGCCACTTTTTGTTTTCTTTGTATATGTGTTAAAAATTTATATTTTTTTAACAATTTTAAACACAATTTAATGTTCAATTTGTACGGCTTATTGTATAAATTTTTACTAATAAATTCTGATATTATTCTTGTATTTTCTATTATTCATTGCTATGTTTATCTAGGTTGAGTTGGGCTTGATATCTCTTTAGCTGCTAATACATTAGTCTATATATATAGGGATGCCATTGGGCAATCATTGAGGATGATTATCCCAAAATTAAGTAAGCTTATGAATACTTTTGAATTTCTTACCTTGTCCTCTAAATTGGATACCTTTCCAAGGTCCTGGTTTGTGGTTACCATTATTCAATAATTAACCAAGATAATGTTCCTACTTTTAAGTTTAATACTAATGTTAATCAAAGTTACTGCTATCTTAATGAAATATATTCAAATTAAATATGTGCATGGTTACTAAAGAACTACCTCCTTACTAACATTTATGTTTATTCTTCAAAATTAAAATAACAAACTATTACAATAAAATGTTAACCATGGAATGATTCAGCCCAGGACTTAGCCATTAATTGTTTTAACATAAATCTCTTATCTTTACTAATTGGTGTTGATGGTTCCTCAGCATCTCTCCCTCGGGTTCCCCTGCATATCTTCAGTCCTGGAGCCAGAGCACATTTCTCATCTTCAGAGTCTCGTTGTTCCGCCCTTGAGTCCGGCGAGGTCAGCGTTCAGCCAAGTCCAGTCTAGAAGTCTTGCCTCAGCCTCGATCAGTTCAGAAGTCCCTCTTTTTCACCTCCTTGCTTCTATCCCCCTTTCTCTCTTGTTCTGCCTAAGAGGGGGTCGAAAACGTTGTTCATTGGCAGACTAGTTTTATAGAGGGAGGAAATTCTGGGATTTCATCGGATGGCCCCACCCGTTGTCCTGACAGCCTTTATCTGCGAACCATTATCCAACTAGTATAATTTAATCATACCTTTTCCAGGCGGTCTCCACTTTTTCCTCGAGGCCAGCCAAGCCTAAGGGACCAGTTCTTAAAATTGATTAGGTATCCCAGCTTTGGCGTTGTTACAGTGTTAACTTCTCGGTAGGGTTTTTAAATTAACTTATCCCTTATCTCTTATGTGGTGACATCTGTCACCGCCTGTCAGTTACCCTTCTTTCTACCTGCTCGTCCCTTATTTCTTTTGTTCGCACCTGGTCTGTTTAAATTATATAACGATAATATTGTCCAAAATCAATACATATTATCATTTATAACCAACAACCAACAATAGTGTTTTCAATATCTTTTTTTTAAATAGATGAATGAATGGATGAGCCAGTTCAATATTTAAATCATAAATAAAAAGAGTTTTTTACTTGAGAAAAACAAACAATATTGATTTAGTTACGGATACCATTCTGTTCTGATTAACAAATAGGTTAAGGCTATCTACGTATAAGGAACTTGCCAATTGTAAACTATTAGGAAAAAATTAATGAAAATTGAAGAATGGTTGAAAAAATGTGGATTACTATATCAAAATCGCTCATTAGCTGATACAGTATCATTAATTCAAGAAAAACTTGTTCGATAGCAAGCAAATGGATGTACTGACATATAAGGATCCAAAAGAACCTGGTCTTAATACATATTTAATGCCACCACAAAATAAATAATCGAATTTAACGGCCAAAACTGCGACAAAAAAAAAAATGGTTTGAAAAATAGTTAGGGACGAATTCGTTTCCAGAATAAATAAATGGAAAAATACATGTAAAATTGGTGATTATGGAAGTTTCCGAGAATCATATTGCTTTTTCAAAACTGTATGTCGAGACCTGTTTTCTGTATGGGCAAAGATTCGATTCTCTACATCACTGAAAATTAGTTACAAAACGTGCCGTCAAAACACTATCAGTCAATCAGAACTCACCTTCGGTAGACGTATGCTTCTATTCAATCGATGGTCTCCCCCTTCCTTCTCTCCCTACACACACACACACACACACACACACACAATCAACTCTATGTATCTATATCAGGAAAAAATTGCAATTGAAGTGAAAGTGCAATAATATTATCGTGACAAATGAAAATGGTACCGTTGGGTTTGTCGTTAATTACAGCGAAATCCTCAGGACTTTCTCATTTATTACTTTTATAGCTCTGTTAACTATGAGCTAAGCGTCATGGAAAATTGATTAGGCAAGAATTATGAATTCGATTATATCTTTTTCTAATCAATTTTATTTTTCCGTGTTTATTGCTCATGTCCAATACTTTACGATATCATTGTAATTAAATCTCTCTCTCTCTCACTCTCTCTCTCTCTCTCTCTCTCTCTCTCTCTCTCTCTCTCTCTCTCTCTCTCTCTCTCTCTCTCTCTTTCTCTCTCTCTCTCTATCTCTCTCTCTCTCTCACCCCCTTTCTCTCCGTTTATGTCAAAGCTTTTTTTAAAAGTAACAAATAGCCTCATAGATTTTTATAATTGTAGTTTTGTGTTTTGGTTGATTGAAATGAATGTTGTCTCATGCGCACTGGTGCAGAACGCCAAACCTATTTTCAGATCTACTTTCAATATTGATAGGATTATTAATAATTAATTGCTTTCCTCTTTAGTTTTCTTCCTTAAAATCTTGATGATTCCTATTGTAATCTATGGTCAAATGTATATAACAATTTTCATTTTTAATGCTGTAATTTTTTTGTTGTTGTTAGCTGTGAATTAAGTAATAACCACTATTTTTTTTTCAACACAAAACATAAAATATGACACCAAAAAAGTTTTTTTTTTCGAATGATTTAAATAATTAATTGCTTGGTTTACTATAGAATTGAATTTCCAATAAAAGTTACCATATTACTAAGATATTAGGATTCTTATTTTTTTTCATTTTTCTCAATTCAGAAGGAAATTATGATTTCAAGATGAAACTCGAAATATATGCATACAGTTGTTAAGAATATAAAACTTGATGAAATAACAGGTGAACACATATGGCTCTAGAGATAGTAGAACTTATAGGCCTACTATTAGAACTTGTTTTGAAATACATAGGTACTTCGTTTTAAAGAGAACTTCTGAATTTTAGCTAAGCATTAATTTTTTTTTTAGATTAATTTTACACCATTATTCTCTCAGTGTGAGCCTTAGCTCCAGCTAGATAGTAAAGGAAATAAAAACAGTTTTTCACCGACGAGCTATAGTAGATTTTAATAGTTGCGAGGGATATAATTACGGTTACACCTCTTTGGGGTTAAATTCATATATATTTGAAAAATATGGAATGTATGGTAAAACAACATAGGAAGATGAGAGATAATAATATGGCAAACAATAATATATTGAGCATTAGCTCAAGGATTAATTTTATTGCAGTATGACACTGATAGGATATATGTATTGCGCACTCCTCGCAATAATTATATATTTAATATAATACAGTCTTAGTAACTTTATCAGCCTATTGCCACAAAGAAAGGAAGTGATGGATCCACTGGGTGAGGGGATGAGGAAATTTCCCTTCCCAAAATAGTCACTGAGAAAAAAAATATAGCTGAATTTAAAATATACCTACTAGTATTGCTGCTAGTGAGTAATTGTGGTTAATTATCATTCATTAGGTAAAGGAAAATCAACCTTGGTTCATCTAGCGAGAAAGTTTTGGTTGAAATAGTCAAATTCAATTATATAATTGTCTATGGAAGACATTAGTGGATGAAGGTGTTGTGTTACAAATTAAATGTTTTGAACAATTGACAAATTTTTTTTTTTTTTTTATGCAATTTTTCGTGCCGAAAGGCAAAACATTTTTTATCCTCAAAATCAGAGAATTCCACAAGCTTTTTACGTTTTAAACTTCAAGGTACAAATTTGGTCCAGTGTCCGTCCGTCTGTTGTTAAATCCATGTGGCGGACATAAAACCAACTACCGTTAATCCGATTTTGATGAAATTTTCTGGGATTGTGTTGGTTTGTCACATCTAGATGGCCCTACATCAATTTTATCGAATTTAATCCACTTCTTTCGCTTACACACGCGCAAACGTATTAACCATTGGCACACTTATATTTAGAAAACGGCTCGTCCGAGTAGACGTAAAGTTGGAGAAAAATTAGCGATTTGTTTAAAAATGGTCCAGTATGAATTTATCAAATTCCATACCCTACTTCCGATAATCCACGCCTGTTTTACAAGTATCCCAAATTCTGTGGTCACCCTGTTAGTTCCTCCTCTCCCTAAAAACTACCTCTGGATCAGTCCCAGATTTTTAAAGAGTAGACGAAATTATTTATGGGTATAATTAGGAAATGGAAGTATAGAGGACAGAAGAAGAGTAGATAATGATTGAAGTATGTAGAAGAGATAATTATCATGTTGTAGTCTATGTAACGACTTATTATGTGCAATTCAGTTACAAGAATATTTCTATTTGTATAAGCTATTTATAGAAGAGCATCTTTAGGATAAGAGAACAGCCTGAAATATTGGTGGAGAAGCGTAAGAATAATGAATAAATGAATATTTGTGATTTCATTGGATCCCCGGGAAACTAACCAATTCGGAAAAAAATCGGATATTTGGTTCATAGGCTTCATTTTATGTGTTTTACAATATGTCAAATTTTCACGATTCAATCTTTATTCTTTCCTAGTCAAATATACAATTTCATTTTTGCGAATATACATTTTTACTTCCTTGTATGTAGTAAAGGAAGTATTGTAATTGCGAAAATTTTCGGTTTTCAGATTTCAACGGAAATATCCATTTTGGCCACCCCTGAATTCATTTTGACTAGTTTTGTCGTAGGTCTGTACGTACGTTCATTCGTACGTATCTCGCATAACTCAAAAACGGTTAGTCGTAGAAAGTTAAAATTTTGGATTAAGGGTTATTATATAATCTAGTTGTGAACCTCTCTTTTTGATCCCGGCACGATTACCGGAAGTGGTACTTTACTTGTTGGTCATTACTGTTTTTCATCAAAAAACATATTAAAATATAATGAAATACTTCACAAATTTGGTATTTAAGACTTGCACACTAATATAAATAACATAGTAAATTTTGGTCAAAATTGGAATACCGGAAGTGGTACTTTAGTTGAAAGTCACATTAGACATTAATATAATGTAAAAGATATCAAATTTGGTAAATTAGACTTTTATGTCAAAAAAAGTAATATAATGGATTTTGGTTGAAATTGAAGAAGAAAAACTTACATCAAAAGCTTTATCGACATTTATTACAGAGATCATATGGTTCGGTGATAAAGGTTATAAATGTGATTTTTTTTCCACTGTAATTAAACAATTTTATTACTTGTTTTAAGTGTTAAAATTGAGATCGGAAACTAGTAACCAAATTCATTCACTTTTGGAGCTACCGATTTATAGATTAATCGGCGTACAAGCAAATGGGGTGTTCACATCAGATATTTTTAAATTGCGATCTTGGTAAAGTAGCTAATCAAAAGATTAGATAATTTGCTATTTATTTTATTTTCAATTTTACTATTGAATGATGTGGTTAAGTAGTGAATCTGATATATTCGTTAGTTTGCTTCTACTGGTCTGCAAAGATTTTATAAATTGGCATTTGGTAAAGTTACGAATCTGCCACATTCGTTGATTTAGCTTCCGATTAAATGTTTTTTTTGGTGAGGTTTATTATTACCAAAATTATCATCAATAATTTCTTCCTTTTGCTACGTTTCGCTTATCAAGACATTTTCAAGCTTCAGTAAATCAATAATAAAAAGTTTTAATTCTCTAAACATGCAACAATCAAACATAATTTATAAATAAAATAAAAAAATCTTCTATTCCTCTGATTTTTGTAGTTTTCTGAACGACAAGGTATGTGAATTTTGATTTAAAATTGACGAGGGATGGTTCCGTTAATTTGCAATGAAGAAATAATCAGGAATTTTGAATCAGTATGAATTGAAATTACGAGTATTAAAATAAATTTGTTTTGTTTTTTTATTAGTTATTAGTTTGTTGCATAAAACGGAAGTTCTAATCTTCGAAACTAATTTTCACAGAAAAAAGTCTTTCTATAACTATTATTAACTATCTGTTGTCTTTCTATAACTTTTTAACTTTCAACTTTTTAAAAACCCTTTCCACCCAAACTGTAATGATTTCTAAGTTTTGTTCTGTACGAAACTCATTCTTCAAAATTACGCGTAGTCGGGTGATGTTTTTAAACTCCTCAAAGGATAATTGTTTCAATAAAGCCAGCCAAAATGAAACACCAGTGTCTACGATCATGAGGGAAAGATCTTCAAATCAATTTTGAAGGTGTCTAAAAAATTAACCTAACGATTAAATATTTCTTTTGTTGAGGTTTTTTTATTACCAATTTTTTTTATAAATCATGTTTTTATTTTCCTTCGTTTCGCCTTTCAAGGCATTTTCAAGCTTCTGTAAATCAACAATAAAAAGTTTTAATTCTCTGAAAATACAATAATCAAACATAAAAATTTGTGATTAAAATTCAAAACAAACAAATTTTATTTCCTCTTCTATTCCTCTGGTCTCTGTTTGTGGTTTTCTGAACAAAAAGGTATCTAAATTTTTATTTAAAAATGATCATAATACAGAAACACATAAAAATTCTTAAAATTAAAACTTAAGGTGTGGTAAACTATCGAAAATGGAAGATTCGTTACTTTGCGACACTAAATGGTCATCTTCCTGAAAAAAAAAAAAACCCTTAATTGTAAACTAACGAATCTGCTCTTCCAGACGATTGAAAACTCTGACATTATTACGATTATTACCAATGGATTCCTCACCTAAAAATTATATCTTTGAAAAATCACAAAGGCAGGCACCTAATCACACTAAAGGTAAGAAACTGTTTTTTGGCTCTCGTGAAAAGTTGACTTTTTACAAATTCGATAGTTTATCGTAAACCCGATGATATAATGGAAGAATTAATTCCACTGATAAACGGTTAGAACTTTTCTTCTTCCCATCGAACCGGTTTATACACTTAAATTTATTTTTAAGTTTTTGACAGTAAATTTAGCCTATTTCTATCTCAGATGCAATATATTATTCGTATTCTCCTACCATCGTTTTAAAAATTAAAATTTAATCCTATTTAAATTAGTCGACAGAGCCGCAAGTTTCACTGCTCATAAACAATGGGTACAGTTAAGGAGGACTATTGTATTCTTGAATTCTGTAGCATTGGACAGCCTCTAAACTGACATAATTTATATATGAAATCTGATCAGATGGTGATTTTAAAGGAGAAAAAAAAAAAAAGGAACAGGTTTAACATACCTGAACTGACTGAAGGGATAAAGTAGCACAGGTGTAAAAACCGAGGCAGGGGGACATGTTTTTTTTCAACTCATAATAATATGAGTTCTGAAAAAAATGACCAAAAAGAAAAGAAAAGAAAAAAGAAGAGCTCTCTAAATATTTATAGTTGGTGACTGTCAGGCCAAAGGATTATGCTTTCAGATAGGATCACCCTGAGCCGAGCTCAGCTAAATAGCCGCTATAAGTACCATCGTATTTATCTATATTTTCTCAAACGTTTCCTTTATTTAATTTATTTGTCATAATAATGAATAAGAATCAAAATGTGCCAGCTATTAATTTACAAATGAAAAAAAAAATGGTGCGCACATTACACACCTTTCACTTATCATCTTACTTAAAATAAATTATTTAGTTTAAATTTAGTTTCCATAGAAACATTTTATATCTATTAAATAATATAAAAATAGAAATTATTAGCTACAACAATCACTTAATTTTATGCGTTTTAGTCAATCTCCATTACGTTCTTACATATTTTTTCAAAAATCTTTAGCTCTTTAATGGTACGTTAAATATCACTATTATTACTCTTATATCCGGAAATTTTCTTCCTACCTGGAGGAAATAGGTCTGCTCTAGAAATTTATGAAATTCGTTTAGAGTTTGAATTTTTCCTTTTTTTATTACTACTAACAATGGGAAACGGTTGTTTCAAATTAAGAAATTTAAAGTACTTTAGAGAAAGCCATCTTGAAAATTCGGAAGTTAAGTTCTTTCAGACTATTCCAATGTGGAAGACCTAGTTTTTGAGAAAATGGTATAAAGTGGCACTTTCGGAAGTCGTTTTATTGAAAATCTTGCTGTAACATAAGCATCTATCTATATACGTAAGATATACCTAGGATACCTAGCCTAAAAAACCTGAAATACGGAATTTCAGTTTTGTACAATTTTTATTTGCCAGCCAGTTATTTGGATTGAGGGGACCTTAAAACGTGTATTTTCGTCGGAAACTCGGAATTTTTTCAAGTGTGCAATACTTTCCCTTATTTCATATAATCAATCGCCTTACCCAGCTTCTCGGATATGCAGACGATATTGATATTATTTGAAGGTCTAAACAGGCTCTCAGAGTAGCGTTTACAACCGTTGAAGCAGCTACCATAAGACTTGGCCTAGAAGTCATTGAAAGAAAAACCAAGTACATGAGAGTTGGTGGTGAGGTGGATCTGAGCTCTCCGTTTGAAGTGGGATGTTTGAAGTCCCATAGAGTAAAAAGCTTCATATATCTTGGGTCTGAAGTGAATACTAAGAATGACATGACTCAAGAGATATAGAGAAGGATCACTGCTGCCAATAGATGCTTCTTTGGATTTGACCGACACTTTAGAAGTAGATACCTCTCAAACAAGACCAAGATAAATATATACAAAACCTTGGTACGGCCAGTTTTATAATATGGCTCAGAGGCTTGGACTATGACAAAAAGTGATGAGATGAAGCTCAGTATGTTTGAGCGAGGAGTCCTCGGGAGAATCTATGGCCCAGTGAAGGTGGGTGAGGTCTGGAGGAGAAGGAAAAATAGTGAACTCAGCTTTCTATTTGCCGACCTCAACATCCTCATTTTTATTAAACTTGGCAGACTAAGATGGGCAGAAAGGCCAGAACGGACGCCACTGAAATACGGTCATGAACCTCAAAAAATAATTAAATATATTTGCGCGATTAAAAATAACATAAGTATGTATTAATTAATAGAATAGTAGCACATACAAAAATTATAAGAGTTACCAACCATTAATTCAGGTGTGATTAAAAACAATTCCAGTTTTAAATAAAACTAAATTTCAAAATAGCGGTGAGCTCCCCATCTCTCAGGCTGACGTATAAAAACTTGTTAAGATTAAGATTTCCACAGAAAAAAATCTTAAAATGGTCCGAAAAGATGATACTAATTAAGAAATTACAATAGACAAGTCCATATGAAAATTGGGGAATGAAAAAATAAATTAAAACCAAATATTCATATTCATTTATGATTGATTGAAGTATTGATAATTATAATTATGATAATTATAAGTTTATATTCATAACCAAATATTTGTTTGTTGATAGAGAGTTCATTAATTCAAATTAGTATCATTCGCAACTTTTTGACTTCGCATTTTGTCAATCCTAGATGGCATTATCACCCTTTCCTAACAGTAATGGAAGAGTCAATTTATAAATATCTATTTTTAATCTTTATTCTGTGACATTCGTTTCGCGGGAACAATGAAATTCATATTAATTGTCCAAGATGAGAATCGAACCGAGATCACTGAGAACCAGGCGCTGAAGGACCTTCCCCACCTCGCACTTGCCTCATTCGCTTTGTAATGATGAGAAATGTTGTTGTTTTTTTCAAGCCTTAAAAATATTCGGTGTAATCACTCACTCCACTTTCCTTATCGCTTTGGGTGAAAATCCAACATAAGAATTGTTTGCGATGAGTTTACTAATATTGGTTTATTAAGATTTGTTTTAATGTTAGCTTTGTTGGCAGTTAAATTGAGAAACCAGTAGGAAAAAGCCCTTTTTCGGAGATTGCATATGTGGAACCCTTGATATTCATTTTGTTTCTTGTAAAATTTTTTTTTTTTTTACTCTATGCTTATTGAAAATTTAAGGAAATGGGTCAGGTTACGGTCAAGAATAATATATTTATTAGTGATAAATATCTATTAAATGCTTCACGTTTTGACCCACATAGTATTTTAGCTCTCACCTAAAAATAAGTGTTTTTATTATTTATTAATAAACAGTATCGAAAATCAATACTAAAATAAACGAGATCATTTCATGAACATGGTTTTCGGACAGACGCCCTTTTCCAGCAACCGCCTCAATTATTTTTCAAATGAGCACCCGGAATGTTCCGGTATATATCTCTCGGAGATATATATATATATATATATATATATATATATATATATATATATATATATATATATATATATATATATATATATATTTTGATAATTCGAAAAGAAACTATAGTTACTTTTGTATTATAAAAAAAAATACTTTGACTAAAAGGTTTTTATGACCTAATTCTAATAACGAAAAAAAGAAAACCGCATGCACCAAAGTTATATGGTGTTCTAAATCACGCAGATGAAGCCCCATTATTAGGATGGTGATAGCTCATCAGAAAGATGTCACAAAGGATTAGAGAACCTTTTAAAATCTATTAGCGGGAAGTACAAAGGTTCCTGAGAAATGATGATGACTCCTCGACGAGCACGAGCTATGGACCTGGAGGGACAACTGACTGATGCTTCCCTCTATTGTTTCTTCAACTTCCACCTCGACTTTTATAATGGATCTAATATCTGTCAGCATTATCATCAGTGCTTATTACTAATTATACGTTTTGTAAATTCTCCTTCAAGCCACCCAGGTGAGAGGTGACATAGATACGTAATGTGTGTTCCCTCAACAATTTGTCTTAAAATAAAGAAGTTATTAAGGATTTACAAGATATCAATATTGCCATCTCATAGACCAAAGATATTACATGAGTTAATAAAAAGTTTTAAAATTATTAATCATGGATCTTATATATAGCACCGAGCATGACCTGTAAATTCCGTACTTTCTCAACAACCTGCCAACTGTCAGCCTGCGAACAGCTATGTCCGAATAATGTTGACTTTAATATAATTAAATTCTTTGAAAATAATAAACAAGCTTACTCGGCAATGCTCAATGCTTCGCTATTGCTAGATTTGAGTATATATATATATATATATATATATATATATATATATATATATATATATATATATATATATATATATATAGAGAGAGAGAGAGAGAGAGATATTTCCAGTTTGCAGCTGAAAATATGATATAATATAATTAGATTGTGTATTAAATATAGTGCTTAAGTCAGTATCTCTCGCTAGGAGGTTAAGGTAGTACAACAATGTAACACTAAGCTGCCCATCAAAGCATTTCTGCAGAACTATGGATTTAAAATTAATCAGCAAAAGACAATGGGAGATACCTAAAGTCAAATGGACTTACAAGATGAAAAAAGATGCTAGCTGAAAAATAGAAAAAAAAAATAGTACAACAAGGAAAAGAAATTTTTTGATAAGAGAAGTCATCATTTGCGAAATCCAACATGAACTTTGGATCCAGCGACACAAAAATCTGTGAGCGGTAAGTTTAAAGAGATTTTGAAGTTTTCGTTTGCTATATTGGATGTGGTATTTGAAATTCTAAAATACATTCAAACGAAATAAATTCCCAGTTACATTGAAAGCGATCGGTTTTTTCATCAATCCAAAGCGTCGGTATGAACAATGAAAAATGGGGAAGAAAAACGATGGTTTGACACGAAGAACATCGGTTTTTTCATCTATCCGAACCTCTCATCCTTCCTTTTTAATTGAGTTCATTCAATTATTTAATTGATCTTATTTTTAATTAATTTATTTTTAATTGCTATAGAATAATCGGAATCAATCAAATCAAAATCTTATTATAACTCATTTAAATTTCCATTCCAATGTTGAGGAAAATAAATAGTTACTAATAATAAAAAATAAATTATAGTTATTGTTCGAAGTTGGCGTCAAAGTTGAAAAAGTCATCATGTGACAGATTTGAGTGGATGTTTTCCAAAAAAAATATATTAAACTTATATCTGAAATGAACTAATTGATACTTTATGGATTTAGTGTGGTGAAAACATTCAAAAGTTTATCAAAATTGGATATATAATGTATGAAACAGTAGAGAAAAAAACGGATGTGTCAGAACGATGCAGCCCCAGGTTTAACACCATCATTCCAATTGGACGGTTTTTTTTTTTTTCTGTTCTCGACAGGTCTCTTGGAACACCAGTAAAACCGATCGTGTATGGGCACCTTAAGGCTAGTTCACACAGTGGCCGGCAACCGATATTAGTATACGGTAGCGAACCGCCGAAAATCTGTGTTACATTGTATTGAATCATCCTATTCAGACAGAAGGCGATAAATCGCACCAGTATCTAGTGTACCGCTCCGGTATATTTGTTGTTTTATATTACAGATTTGGCAGAGTGGTAGTGTGGTATTGTTGTGCAACAAGAAATAAGTTTCTTTATAGATAAATTGATTGAGGAATTGCGGAAGTCTCCTCTTTTATATTTATTTTCTCTATTATAATGGTCATCTCGATTTTAAGGATATGCTGAAAAAAAAAAAGAAATTATGAGAAAGATAGGATAAGAAATGCAAGAAGATGGTTAATCCTTATTTCTCAAATTTATTTTTGTTTATTATAATATTTTTTTTGTTCATTTTCATGAACCCAAAATCTTCTTTTATTGTTAATTAAAATCTATTCACGGATCTACCTTACTGGATGCCGCACATGCTGGATTCTTGTGTGAAAACCCTCCGTCACAGTGTAGTTCGTACCGCTGAGGTACAGATTGTTGGAACGACCGTTGGGACCGACCGTTTACCAGATATCGGCTTCTATATGAGCTGGCCTTTATTAGACAAGACAATCAATATCATATTTGTTATATTGGATTCGCCACATTGGGTGTCTGAAACCGAATAAGTAAATTGAATTCGACTCCTCATTTTTTATCGCTAATAAAAATGTGACGTTTGACAACATAACGGATTTTGGAAAAATCCAGAAATTAGTGAAAACTAGACACTCTAAGTTTTCATTTGAGACTCGAAACTTATTTTTATGGAAGTGTTATATGTCTTGATAAAGAATGTCCCATATAAACACTTAATAGTTAATCAATTGATCTATAAGTGATTGTTTCGGTTATTAGGAAATATAAATCTAAATTATTAGTGATTCAGCTATTAGTCGCCTTTCATTATAAGTGCCTCTTCAGTTACGGTGTGTCTTCAGTTTTGAGTTAAGGGTGTGAGATGTTTTTTTCTCTTCTCTAGCATTAACATGTGGAGCGATATTAAAGCGGTGTTCACAAATTGTAGCTTTGTAATTTGGTGTTTCCATCGCGAAGCGAGGCCTCTAATTCAACCGCTTGGACCATTCCTGTGATACGATAACACGTTTTTTAAGAGCCCAAGACTCCTTAATTTCATTACAAGGGTCGCTGCCCATGAATCCTCATTAGGGCCATTAAATAATTTTCGGTAAAAAAATAAAACAATTATAATATGTCGGTATGAGTTGAAATTCAATCATAAATTAATTAGAGTTGAATTGAGCACTTAGAGAGACTATCTATATTAGAAGAGACGAGATGGTCCCTTTTGATCTGCATAATATCCTTCTATTACCAGTGAATCACAACGCTAAATTATCTCTTAGCCTGTCATTAGACCTGTCTGCCGGCCCATTCACCTTTTCCTAATTTCTTTTCTTATTCTGGTTAGGTTTTTTCATTTCCTTAATCTCCTTCTTCTTCCTACATTCATCGACATTTTTATGGCATGTAATAAAATGAAAGATTATGTTTTTCTAATATATTTATACGTTTATATATATATAGAACCACTTTAATCCCACATTTATTTATTAATAAAAACCTTTTACAAAGTCATTATTTTATTTTGTAACGTTTTAAAACCTCTTTAACAAAATGATTACTCATTTTCAAACTCTATTTTCTGTCACCTACAGGGGCGTATAACAGTATTTTTTTTAGAGAGGAGGATTTAAATTTATTTGGGGGGAAGAATTTAATAATAAGAAGGCAAGTAATCACCTAAATGTCTACCATGGTCACATTGGGAGTAAGTTTTAAGAATAAGCATGAAAATTTGATAAAACATTATTGTTGAAAATAATCAAAAATATTACTTAAAATACAAAGCTTATTTTTTTTTGTCCGTAACATTTCGGAGGGAGAGATATATCCCCCAATCTTCTCCCTCCGTACGCCATAGGTCATCTAAGTCAAAATATAAAATATTCTTAAGTATACTACTAAAGGCAGTGCTTGTTTCAATTTTACATGTTCTGAATTTATTAATTTTTGTCCTTATTTTCTTTTTTTTTTGGAACATTCAGGTCAACTCTTTCCT